>WEKY01010096.1:37170-121696 GCA_013390045.1 Picathartes gymnocephalus | reverse complement strand
GCTGCCCCGCGCCGCGCCCCATTGGCCGCGCGCGCCGCGGCCGCCGGGCGCCCATTGGCCGCGGCGCAAACAATGGGGCACGGCCGCTTAAAGGAACCGGCGAATGCTGCCACTGCAGAGATGAGTTGGGTTTGGTTTCAGCGTGGCCGGTGCAGAGCCGAGCCGAGCCGAGCCGAGCCGAGCTGAGCCACGCCCCCCGCACTGCCGCCTCCGCCCCGCCCCTCCCGCCGTGTGAGGCGGCGGGCAGGAGTGGGTGGGAGTTCCTGCCGCGCCTGCGGAGGGGAAATAATAAGAGTTAAAAATAACAGTAATGCGGGAGAACTGGTGCCGCCCTCCCTCACCCCGCTCCCACAGGGCCGCCGGTGGTCCCAGGGCAGCCCTGTCCCTTCGGTACCCCGCTAGCCCCCCTCGTTCCCTGTGTTTTCGGCGCCTCCCGGAAACTTTGGCCACAACAACAACCGCGGCCGCCCCTGGGGGGAGCGGGGAGGGGCGGCCCTCCCAGCCTCCCGCGCAGAAATCCGGGATTCCCACCCGTTTGCTTATCTTACAGTAACGAAATGTAGCCAGGCTGCTTCTACTTCCCCCCACCCCCCCCTCAGCCTTGTGCGAGTTCAGGGCTTGAGGCGCACCAGGAGCTTCCCTGTCTTCCCCATTCCACAGCTTCCCGTTATATACGGCCGTGCCCCTCGCACCGCGCCCGCGTCCACCGGGGCCACATCTGTCCCCCCTCACACCTCGGGGTAACGGGGCACCGACGCAGCGAGTGAGGGGGCTCTGCCACACTCAAGATGGCGCCGAGAGCCCTTCGTGGGGCAACCACACGGTGTTACCATCCCCTGGGAGCCGCTCCACCGCCTACAACGGCCCCGGGGGTGAGATAGCGCCGCGCGTGAATGGCCCCGGTGCGGAAAGCGCCAAGCAGGGGGTAAAAGGGTGCGAAAAACGCCCCTCCAGACGGAGCAGAGCGGCTGCCACACTCAACATGGCCGCCGGGCCGAGGGAGAACTTGTCCTCGGAGGGCGGGATATAGGGATCGGGCGATGTGGATTGGTCGGCAGAGCCAAGCGAACGCTGTGCTGACGCTTTGCGGCTTCTTATTGACTGAGCCGCCTGTCTGTCTATGGGGAAGTGGTTTTGAAAACCCGGAGGCGGCTCGGGGCGGAGCTGTGGAGCGGAGTTGGGCTCAGTCGGTCGGGGGCTGCTGCGGGCGTGGGGTGCTGATCCCAGCTGCTTGGAGCCGCGCTGACCCGGAGTTGTTCCCTCTACGACTTCAGGAGAGCTGCAGAGAAGCCATGGTAGCCCCCACACGGTTTGGCACCAGGCGTCGCGGCACGAGGCATTATGGCGCTGGCGTCCCTTGCCCCACCCCCACACGCGCCCGGCGGCTGGACACAGAGACAGGGCCCCGCTTCCAGGACAAAATATCCCTTCCACTCAGCGCAGTAGCACAGCAAACAGGCTGGTCTATGCCTGGGCGCACCATGCAGTGTTTTTCTTCTCAGCCTCAGTGATCTGCCCCTCGTGGGAAAAGCACTGAGGAGATGGCGGTGTGCAGATGGGGGCCAGGGCCGCAGGGCTGTAGCAGGAGCGGGAAGCACCGCAGCCGCTGACCCTTGGACTGACCTCGTGCCAGGGCCGGCAACCCCCTGCCCTGGCCGTCCCCTGGCCCCAGGGGCTGCGACCCCACGAGCAACACCTGCTTTGGATCACAGGTGCTGTCAACACAGCAGTGCTCCGCTCACGACGGTCGGGCACTGCTGGCCTTTTGTCACGAGGGACCTTTGGGGACGATGGATTTCTCGCGTTGGGACCATTTGGGGATGATGGATTTCTCACATCGGATGTCCCGCTCTGACCTGGTGGCAGGACTGGGCGGGAGCAGGGCGAGAGCTTCTCCATATACTCAGGGGAAGGAGAGGGTTGTGGAAACCGGGATTTCTGGTCGCTGCTGGCTACGCCTCTTGCTTGGAGTGTTCGAGACAAGGGCAGCTGCTATTCCCGGAGACAGGACTCAGTGGGTTTGGGGCAGGTTGCTCGCAGTGCTGGAGGCAGGAGCGCCCTCTGCCACAGCCCAGCCGGGAGCTGGCGGCCCGCGAGTCTCAAAATGCGTCCGAAAGAGGAAAGAAAAAAAACCACCCAAGCCCAGCCCCCCTCAAAAAATCACTTCTGCTATAACTTGTCTTTCATGCATGCCCTCTGCTGAAACTAGGGATGTTCCTTTGGGCTTGGGGTTCCCACGTTTCAGGAAGATTTAAAAAAAGAAAATGAGATGTGGGATATTTCAGGAAGAAAATTCAGAATCTAGGAATCCTCAAGGGATGGTCACACCAGGATCTCACAGAGGACAGGGAGCGGGGGGGTGATGGTGGGAGGGTTGGAGATAAAAAAAACAACCAAGCCTGCAGTGGAAGCAAAACTGCCTTAAACCACTCCGCGTCAGAAATCCATGTATAGCCCTTGCTGCCGTCCCTCTGTGCAACGGGATACCGGCTGGCGAGTGCCTGTGCGCGTAAGGCAGGGAGAAGCAGGCTCAGCTCAGCGTTATGCCTCAGCAGTCCAAAAAGAAACAACAAAAACTGTTGCCTGTAAAAGCCAGCTGCTTCTTTACCTCTTCTCCACCCCTCCCGACTGCTGGGGCTGGGGAGCGGCTCTTCAGGGAGCAGAGAGAGAAGGAGGAGGGTGGAAGGGGACTTTGCAAAAGTGCCCGAGCATCGGAGACAGAAGTTTCCAAGGCTGAGCTCTCTGCCTGGGACCTCGCTTCGTCTACGGCAGGCGATTGCTTTGGCAAAGGAGCCGAGGTGCCGGAGGAAGAGGTAGGAGTTTTTCCTCCTCACCAGCCATTTCCCTAGCTCAGCAAGTAGCAGCCTCTCTAATCCCTGGTGAAGATCATGCTGCTCGGGCGATTATTTCATCACGGCAAGTTGCTCCTCAGAGGAAATTCTCATTATGCTCTTCGGAGAGGCAAGGGAGGGGCGACTGTCACTCAGCTGCTCTGGAAAAAACAGAGGGATGAGCCTGCAGCATCCCCGGGCTCCGGCGCACGAGACGTAGTGTTTCTAGGTCAGGCTGGTGATGCGGGACATGAAGCCGGCAGAGATGACATCCTGTCTGTGTCACCTTCTGTTCCTCGATGGGCAAGAGTTGCAAACGGGGGCCAGGGCTTGGTAGATGTTTTCTCTGGAGTATCCGTGCTGGGGGGGATGGAGGGCGATAGGAAGGTGGGAAGGAGCTTCTTGTACACTCACAGGAGGGAGGGGAGGTGTGTAGAGAACTAGAGTTGGCTCATGGGTTCAAAGGTGTCTTTGAGAGACCGTGGGGCCAAGGCTGAGACCCTGCTGCAGGAGCCAGAGACTGCATTAGAGAGCACCGGGTGCCCCAGCCCAGGGAAAGGCTGATGAGGCCACCCTCCTCCCCATGTCCCGAGCTGCTGCTCCTCTGTCCATCCCCATGAACCACGTAAACAGGCTGGAACGGGGCCCTGTGGCACACTTTAATTAAGGGATGGAGACAATGACTTCACCTTTCCCCAGAGGATTGCAAAAGGCCCAGGCGGGCCCCACACTGCAGCTCATGGCCATCCCAGCTCCAACATGCGCTCTGCCCCCCATGTTACAACACAGGGCTCTGACTCACTGGCCGTTCCCAGCCCGCTGCTTCCCAAGCCTGGAGACATTGCAGGGATCCCTCAGATGGATGTAGGGAGTCTGTCTCCTCTGCATTCCACTGGATGGAGCTGGATGTGGTAGGCAGAATGTGGCACAGTGCTTGGGCTTCTGCATAGAGTCCCAGAGTGAGGACAGAGTTCCAGAGGAGTTATCCCCTGTGACTGGTGGATGTGGGAAAGGGAGTGTGACCTCTCCAGATCATCTGACCCCAGCAAGCAATGACACCATGGTCCCTTGATGCTCACTGGCTTCTCTGTGGCTCTGAGAAGCTGCTGCCCTGTCTGGCTGAGATGTGGTGCCAAGGCAGCCCCTTTTCTGCCTCATGTGTATGGGTGCTGTCAGGAGCCAGGGCCAGGCAGAAGGGAGCAATATACCCCAGCACTGCTGCTAATCCTGCTCCTGCCTACAGGCAGAGTGGGGACATGATGGGGAGACCAGGGAAGCATCCAGTTTGGGATGCTGGCTGTTCCAGGGAGCCCACAACATCAGGAGTGGATCCAACATCTCCTCCTGGCTGCCAAGGGCCAGCACTGCTGATGCCATGACCCAGGTGCCAGTACTCACATCCCTGTCCTTCCTTGCCTGTGTGATGGAACAACCTCAACTCATCCCTGAGAGACGGCCGGAGCCCCATGGCGAGGTTTAAAGGCAGGAAAGCTGATCATTGCCTTTCTCTCAAGGGAAGGGTGAGGAGGCCATTGGGGCAGCATGCTCCTGAGGCCAGGGGAAGAGACCTGTGTTCTAGGGTGTGGGCTCTGTGAAGGTGAAAAACAGTTGTTTCTCATTAATGTTTTATGGTTTTCCCCTGATTTGAAGGCTGGTTGTGACTGAGCTGTGGAGCAGACCCAGAGCAAGGGCCCATGGCATGGTGTTTATACACCCACATCCTGCCCCAGGCCTGGGCCTTTGGCCAGGGACAGAGTTTTACTCCTCAGGGCTCCCATCCTGCTGCTCAAATTATGCATGGAAGAGATTTAATAGGAGAGAGAGAGAAAGGTGGGAGGGAGGAGGTGAGTCCAGATTGTCTTCCTTCCCTCCCTCCCTCTTCTCAGCACTTTGCAAACACAGTATCTGCAATGTCTGCTGGAGGAGGCAAAATACCTCCTGCATGTGCCCAAGGCTGGATGTGTGTTTGGGCAGTGATTGCCCCATGGTGTGGCCAGCCCCAGGCACATGACCCCGATTGTGCCCTACTTTCTGTCCCCCTTCCTCATGCTGTCCTCAGCAGGACACCACCCAGAGATGCCCCACAGGAGTCCCCACCCAACCAGGGCCACCGATCTGCCCCAAACTGGCCCTGAAGTGTCAATGGCCATCATCCTGCAAGGACAACTGTGGAGAGCCACCACTCCTTCATCTCATCCCTCCTTGGCACACCTGGGAGAAGACGGACACAAAACACGCGCACACACACACTCACAAAACCAACCCCAAATCTGGATCAGTATCAGAGAGAATTAATTACTGGCTCATGCATATTCAGATGAGAAACTCAGCTGAACCTGGCAGCGCCTTGGGCGGCCCTGCAAAGGAGAATTCCTCTGGAGAGATATAAATCACCACTCCCCTCTATCGCTTTCCCCATGGAGTGCTACCTCCTGGGGAAGAACTGAACCTTGATTTCCTTTTTTCCCCTTCTTCTTCTCAGTTTTCAATCTGCGTGAGGCCCCTGTAATTACAATGGGCTGCTCTAGGGCTTGAGTTATTTATTGGGTAACAGGGACACACCTACCCAGCTCCAGCTGCCTGCCTGCCCGCGTGTCATGGCTTGTTCTGCCTACCCAGCAGCGCCTGTCATGCTGTGCTGTGCCGTGCCACAGTTTAGCTCGAGACAGCACGTGCAGCAGCAGCAAATGGGGACCACCAACCTTACGTGATCCCCTAAAGGCACATCCATACTGGTGTAGCCCCTGTGAGCAGGGGTGAGAGTCACACTCTTGCTTATTGCAAAACACTGTCTTGCACGCATGTTTGGGATGCCACTGGATCTCACACCACTTGTGAAATCCTTGGCCCCATTTTACAGGTGGGTAAAGTGAGGCATGGAGCAGGGAGGTGATTTCCTCAGGGTCATCCCCAGAGATGGGAAGAACCCACCCTCACACCAGTGTGTGGCTGGTAAAGAATGTGCCAGCCCAAGTGCTCAGCTCGAGACTTTGGCTGGTGGGACCTGTCCCCTGTGCCTCTGCTTTGCTACCCAGTGGGACTCCTCTGCCCAGCCCTAGCTCTGCATCCCCCTGCCCAACCCCTCTCCCCCCACAGGCAGGCCTGTGTGCTCAGAGGAGACAAGCACTCGGGGCTGGAGACCACATGGCTGGAGGGAATTAAATAATTGATGGACCAGAAGTCTCAAGCAGATACCAAATCTCCAGGGGCAGCATTCAAGAGGCAAAGCAGAGCCCTGGACAAGACCCTTCTCTCTGATATGATGCCAGCATATCTCATTCCTGCCTGGGGCTTCTGGTGGGCTGAAAATGTGGGGTGCTGGGTATAGGAGTGCTCCTCCACTCATCTCCCAGCTCACCCCTTGTGCTGCTGGAGCTCTGGAGGGACTGGCCACATTCCAGCCCAGCAGGGAGGAGCCAGGGGAAGGAGGCTGCTGCTTCCAGGCTGAAACCCTCCTGCTTGGGGTGGTTCCCACTGAACAGCACCTTTGGAAAGAGCAGGCTGAGCAGAGAAGAGGAAAGAAGTCTGCCAAATCAAGGTGGGTGCTTGGCTCTTCCCTGTACAAGAATGTGGGACCACCAGAAAGCAGCAAGCTCCAATCCAGTGAAAGGGAGAGCTCTCCTGCCACGGCCGAGCTGTGGCCTCCTTGCTGTGGGAGCGTGGAAAATGGCTTAAAATTTTACAGGCAAAAAGCAACTGGATAAATTCAGCAGAGAAACCGGAAGAAGTTCAATCCAGGGTCCCACTCCCTGTTCTGGAGGTCCCTCAGTTCCAAAGCCTCAGTGGCTGGGAGAGGGTCACTGCCTAACAGTCCCTCTCCTGCTTCCTGCCCTCAGCATCATGGCAGAGGTGCTGGTCACCCACTGCTGGCCCAGCCATGATGGACAACAGTGGGTCCCTCCACTGTTGAATGGGCCCCCCCATGCAAAGGCCATGGATCCAGGGCATCAGCCTTGCAGGGGTGCAGTGCCAAGAGGAAGAGGTTTTCCCACCAAAAGCACTGATCCAGGGCTGCGATGGGATTTGCCAGGCTGCAGCATGAAGCATCTCTCTGCATTAGACGTATTTGTCGATATTTAATCCACCAATAAAAGCAGTGCATGACCAAACTGAATATTTAATTTAATATACGCTAACCAGGAGCCGGTTGGCATTGCACCCAATGGAAAATGTTTGCTGCCCTCTCTCTCTCTCTTTTTAGCAGATTTTTCATGAAAATTGTTGACTTTTTTTCTTCTTGTAATTTATTCATATCTTTTTTTTCCCTTTAGGTAATAACAATATGATCTGAAAATGACAATTTTCATTTACCAATTCAGGATTTTAATGAACAAGCTGTTTGAATAACCATTTGGACAACTATTGAAAAAAAAAGGGAGAGAAGAATGCATTTCAAATCCTCAAAATAGCTCCCCCCTCCACCAACTTCAGTAATTTGCAGAAGAGCAGTTCCTTCATTTTTTTCCCCCAGCATACTAGATAAAACATTTGAGAGTGTTTGAAGCTGGCAAGAACTGCATATCTAGCTACTGATGTCATGAAAATATAAATTGGCAGATTTTTCACGCTGGGTCAACATAAGCACAATGCCATACCTTTAGGAGCAGTATTTGTTGGTAAACAGATGGGAAGCAGCCTGTAATGTCCTGTGTATAGTCAATAATACACAGCCAACGTGCAGTACCAGGGTGGCTGTCGGAGCAGTAAACCAAGGATCTTGCTGGTGGAGCCTGGGCCATCCTGGGCTGTCACTGTTGAGCCTGTTGTGGGGAAAATACACGATGTGGAGAATCACAATGAATATTTTAGAGAGCATCCTTGTTCAACGTTCTTCAACTGCCCATTGAGTCATTTCTGCTGCTCCCGTTTCAAGCAACTGGAGGAATCCTTCCTATTTTCCATGCCAGATATAGCCAAATATAGCAGTTTTTCCAGAAATGCTCAAACACACAAGCCAGGAAGTTTCCCTTCTCTGGATGAGTCACTGGAAGTTCAGGCTGCATTTTCATGATTGCTTCAAGCCGATCGAAATCTGTGCCGCTGCCAAAGGAGCCGTCCAGCTCTGCCGGTGTGCGGTCTCCCTCACTGCTTGTGCAACAAAAGGGAATTAGGGAATGGACTGCCTTTTTTCCTTTTTTTTTTAGTTTTTAACCAGTGTATTTGGTCAACTTGTCTCATGGCTGTGCAGGCTTTAGGGGAACTCGTCTGGTCTGGGAGATGTGTTATAAGGATGCTCCTTACATCAGTGGCTAAAAGCAAATGGGATATGGGGGAAATGCCATCCCCATGGGGTCACAGTGTCACTCAGCTCAGCTGCAGAGCTTATGGGGTCTATGTTCCCACCCCTAGCCCCAGGACGGGAACACAGGGAAGATCCCTGCCAAGAGATTTTCTTGGGTGGCATTTCTGAGATTCTGGACAAGGATGTGATTGGAGGCATTGGGACCGATCTGTATCTCAGGACTGTCCCCCAGTTGTTAAGGATGCTCAGGCATCCTACTTCAGTGAAGACACTTGTTGTAGGCAGGATTTTGGATAGAAGAGATATTTTAGCAGGGTCATTTTCTTCCTACTTCTTTCCTTTCCACCTTCCCATATCCCTTAGTATTTATTTTAGCTACTGTCCTCATTGGTTTCTGAAGAAAAGGAGCCTTTCTCCCATTTTTGCTGCTCGTTCCTTTCTAATTGTTGCAAACCCATGGGACCAATTTTAAAGAAATTTGGTGGTGGTGTGAAGGAGAGATTCTAGATCTTCTTGCAATGTCCCGGAAACAAGCAGATGGGGGACATTCAGTAGAACCCACCCCAAAGAGACCTGCCACTGCAAACTCCGGCCTTTTATTAGTTGCCAGAGAATCCACACCAAGCACCAGGTCTGAAGCACGGCTTTGAAACTGCCACGTCCCCAGTGCTCCCCGGGGTGCACCTCAGCTTTTCCCAGCTTCACTGGGTGCCCTCATGCTCCTTTCTTAGTGGTGTGGGACAAGCATTGCTCTTGCAACACCGTGTTCTGGGGTTTTGGGACTGCAATCCATTTCAGGGGCTCCCATGAGGGTAAACAAGCCTGGTTTGTGTTTCCAGTGCTCTCAGGAGCTATAGCTTTTGTGGCTGGGGGATCCCCATGGTTCTGTGGCTGCTTTTAAGGAAGAGTAACTGAGGCCAGGAAGTGTCTTGCCAGGTGGTGTGGGTTTGCTACAAAGAAACTTGCATCTCTGGTGGGATATTTTTGGAGATCAGCAAAGCAGAACAGGTTGAAAATCCTGCTCTAGAAACCAGCATTATTTTTTTCTTCTTCACAATGTTTGTTCTGTTGTTTTTCAGAGATGGTGCTCACCTCTTTGCAGAGAAGCCTTGCTGACAAGCAATTCCTCTGCCTGCTTTGGAAAGGCATCTCTGCTTGTCTCTGGTCTCTCCCTTCCTCCTCTGAGGGAGCCTCATGGCCAGAGTTTGCTCTTACTGGCCCTGATCCAGGCAGGCACTTACACAGGTCACTGTTCCAACTTGAAAGCCAGTGGATCACTCCCAGACTGCCCTGGGGACTAACAGGTTTTCCTGCTCTATCTCCTGAAGAAGCTAGGGAAGGGAGGGGATGTCCAAGCTAGGCCAGAGCTGGCTCTGGTGCCTGTCTCTGGGTGAGCTGTTGGAAGTGCTGGGGTAGTTACTGCCTACCCTATGTGGCACAGCTGTCCCCAGGCACTGGCACTGCAGGCTAGCAAAGCCACCAGAGTGGGACATGGCAGCTCTTGGGCAGTCTAGGCTGGGAGGGTGCCCACGGACAGCAGCAGACAACTGGGCAGTACCAGTGCTGGATGTCACAGCTCCGTCATGGACTGCTGGCTGCCACTGAGGAAAGTTCTTCCTTCTAAGGGCTTTTCTTCCAATCTTCAGTATTTTCCATCTGCCAGGGAAGACTGCAGCCAGGACTCACCCTTGCTATGAAAGCCTCCAGGCAGGGCATGGCACCATCCCTGTCTGCCTTCTCCATCCCCAGGGTCCTGAGGGGATATGACAGGGAACAGCCATGCTTAAACTGTGACTCCCTTGGTCCCTACAGCTTCTGCCCCACCTTGGGTGTATCTCTCCACACAGAGTCAGGTGGGCTTTGGGACACTGATAGTCCTTCCCCAGATCCAGGTGACTCAGGGAATGGGGACAGAGTTTGAGGAGGACATCCTACAGTGCTCCCCTCTCCACTGCTCACCTGCAGCAGCTCAGGTCAAGCACTTTGGCTGCCCTGGTGCAATGGGGACCCCAGCTTCTTCTGCCCCACAATGGGGGCCTGGGTGAGATGCATGAAGCACTCGGGCTGGACACCCAAAATCCACAGCTGAGAGCTATCACAGGCTGGGCAGTGGGTGCTGCAGGATGCAGCAGACATGAGGCAGCCAAGGCCCTGTGGGTCTGCTGTTTATCTCCACTCACATGCTTTTGGTCAGGCTCTGGAAGTGTAAATCATCCTGGCCTTCCCCAGCGATGCCATGTCCACTCTGGCTGGGACAACGGGGTCCCCACCAGTGCTTTCTGCATCCCACACATCCTGCAGCAAGCATGCCCTGACTGAGATCTGCTCCTTTAGCACAGCCAGGACTCTGCTCCCGTTCCCCAGCTGAACTGCACAGGCTTTGCCCCAGGATGTGAATTTGGGTGCTGGAATTCATCCGCGGCTGTTTTGGCTGTGGCTGAACTCCACCTCCAGGCAATGACATGTTGTTTCCATAGTAGCTAATGGACTGGAGATGGAAGGGGGAAACACATAGCCGCACTAAAAAGGGACTCGTGAGTAATGTGGTTTCTCCCAGCGCAGAGTAGGAACAACTTTCTAGCACTCGAGGAGCCCCTCCTTTGCCCCTCCTTCGCCCGGCGCCTATGAAGTGTCAAGAGGAGAGTGTGTGTACAGAGCTGTGCATGGGGCAGGAGGACAAGGGGGTCTGTGTGGGTGCTTGGGGGGCTTGGGGGGCCACGTGGTGGCTACGCAGGGGCAGCCTGTGTGAGGAGAGGGGACACATGGCAAGCATGAGAGCTTGTGGGGAGGGTGCAGTGCAAGTGCTGGGGACATATACGGGAGGCACGTGTCTGTGGGGGTGCCCGAACCCTTTTGTGTGCAGAGAACAGGAGGAAGAAAGGTGGGAGGAAGGTGGGAGCAGCCTAGGGCAGCCTGGCATTGTGGTGATCTGCTGGAACTGAGGCTGTCACAGGCAGCAGTGCGGCTGGGGCAAGGCAGGCCATGGGTGTCTGAGGGCCCTGCTCACCCATGGGATAATAAAGGGTGACAAGGACAAAATCCGGAAGATGCAAACAGGCAGTGGGAGAGGTCAGGACTCTTTGTCTCTGCTGCACCCCTTATGCAGGCACTAGTGGATCTTGGTGTAGAGCAGGGGGTCAGTCCTGGCTCTGCTGCCCACCCACTCACAGCCTTTCCACCCTCCCTGAGTCCAATATCTCTCCAGGAGCAGAGAGACTGGATTTTCCTCTGTGCCACAGCCCTGGGCTTGCCCCTGGCCAGCTGGGCACAGAACCGTGGGGCCTCCACCCTTTTACATTTCCATGGACCAAATCTACCCTTGCTGGGAACAGCTCCACATGCAAACTGAGGGCAGATCCTAGGGACATCCTTGTGCCCATCTGTGGCTGGCAGCCCTGGCCAGATCCCTGCACTCTGGCTGCTGTTACAGGATTTTTCTTCTGCTTGCACATTCCCCAGCTTGTTCTGTTGTGTAGCTCCTGCCATGTCCGGCTCTTTGTGTTGTTTGCTCTTAAGTAAATCACTGGCAGCTCCCCAGAGCACTGGGTAATGGCAGGATAATTCCCAGCAAGACCCTGGTAATTCACTTGAAGGAAAGCAGAGCAGAGGAAAACAGCACTATTAGCCATTATCCTGGCCTCTCAAAGGCCTCCTCGCCTGCAGAAACGCCGCATGGTGTGGCAGGCATGCCTGCCACAGCTCCCAGACACTGCGGGCCATGGGAGGGCCAGGAGCAGCAGAGGAAGCCAGGATTCAGCTTTCTCTTGCCATCCTGGATGAGCGGATGAAATGTGGTCAAGTGCCTCCACCTGCCATGAGCACAAGCTGCTTGATGTCAGTCCTGGGAGAAGCACCCTGAGGACAGGAATCAGGTGATGCAGAAGTGCCCATCAGATGGTGCAGACCACAGGATGCTCCAGCTTTAGGTCTCCCACCAAGAGCACGGGATGCATGACTTAGCTGAGGTCTCAAGCTGCAGGAGTCACCCTTCAGCCAGAAGTCACCAGACACCTGCCCTGCTGTTGGCAGGGGTCTGGTAGCCAGAATATGAAGGAGAACAAGAGGAGAACTCTGGCTTCCATGTCTCCTGGCAGCTCCTCTGAAGCTGGGGGGGGCTTTGCCACCTGCATCAGCAAAGATCATGCCCCTTCCAGATGGCCTCAACACGTTTCACACCTCCCTGTTGCTGGAAGACCTTGATCCTGGCTGGGGCTCAGTGGAAACCAAGAGCATGGCACCAACCCTGCCCTACATGTGCACACGTTCACCAGGGCTCTTCAAAAAGCTCCAGCAGTGTTTCAGAGTTGTACAGGCAGGTGTGTGGCACAGTGGGGTAGACCCTCCAAAGAGCCTGGAGGGGACCTCGAGGTGACAGTCTACCTGCAGAAGCCACTTGCTTCCTTCCAGCTCTGCGAAGGGGCACTGACGTCCCCTGCAAACCTGTCCCTGAAGTGGCTGTCGGCATTTCTGGAAGAGGCCTCTGTTTGCAGAACTGCTGAACTTCCCCCTTGAGCCTCCCAGCAGCGGAAGGGTGCCTGGAGCCACTGGCTGCCCCCCACCTGACTCCCCACAGCAGCACCCGGGAGGGTGAGGTGAGCTCCTGCCCCACCCAAACCCACGCTCTGAGCCCTTGGCATGCGCACACACATGGGCACCCACACACCAAGGAATGCACACAAAGGTACACAAGGCTTATAGACATGGTCGCAGGTTTTCTGACGCTTCTCATTGGCTGGCTCGAGAGCAAAGTCCCGGCTTTGTCGGGAGCAATAAAGGCTTCCAGGCCAGGCTAGTAGTAAAAGTAGTAAACTTTAAGGGGAAAGGCTTTTCTGACTGTTTCCGCAGTGGTAGTTGCCGCTGTTGCCTGACAAAGGCTTTCCCTCTGTTCACTTTATGCACATTTGGTGCTCATTAAGTGTGTGGGGCTGCTGCTCCAAGTGCATGGGGCAGCTCTGCTCCCAAGCACTACAGACTGACCCACCCCCACCTTGCATTCCTGCTCCCATCCAGGTTCCCCTGCCTGGCAGACAAGTGAGACCTGGGAGATCTTCCCCAAAGTGCCATGGTTTTGGTTTCATTCCCTCGTGCTCCCCAGGAGTAGCAAGTCCGTGGAGTCATGTTTTGATAGTCTACATCTGCCCGTGTTTCCCAGCAATGCCCCTTCTCTGTGCATGTGCAGCAAGAAGTAAATTATCACAGAAACAGAGAGGGTTTCAGAGAGATTGGGAGCAGCCTGTCCCTCTTGGAGAAGTTGGTTGCACCATTTGGACTGTCTGCTGAAGAAGTCCCAGGGGCATTATGGTTGCCCTCAAATGTTTTGGGTCAAAGGAACAAATAATGGTCCTAACTTTGGCTTTCAGTGTCTACCACAGCCTCACACCATGGAGCACCCAAAGACAAGGAGAGCTTGAACTCAACTCTGTACAGATATCAAAAGCCCATCCTTTTGGAAGTCAAGGACTTGCATCCATTTCAAAGATTCATCAATCCTTTCTAGAATGGCCTTGAGGGCAAAGCATTCACCATCATCAGCACCTGTGGCCTCCAACCCAGAGATGATGTATGGAAAGCATAGGGCATACTTGGCATGGGTCGCTGGAGATAAATATGGCAGAGCTGTGTGCTCTCTGCTGTCTCCTCAGAGCAGAAGTCCTCATGCCCAGGGTACTGTGCTGCTGGGGCAGCCAGAAATGGTGGTGGGAAATGGAGGAGATGACAGAGATGTGGCCATCTCCAGAAAGGCAAGATGAAATCTATCAGCTGGAGCAAAGCTTTCTGAGGTATGCATCAAGGTGACAACAGAAGATGAGACTTTACTACCCTTAAGACACCCATCCATTACTGGGATACCCACTAGCATTAAGCCGGAGGGAGAACCACCTTCAGTGCACAATTCATTCTCCCACCTTTCATCCTTCCCATTGGATTAGCGACCTTCTACCAAGTAACAAGGAAAAGGAGGTACTCTGTGTCTGAAGATACCTGTCAGTTAATAAGCTATCTCAAGACAACCTCTTGGGTCACTTCTGAGAGGACAATGCTGGCATAGCTGCCGTAAGGCACCAGAACAGCACCAATCTAATGGGACTTCCCTCGAGTACCATGATCAGCCTTGGGCTGGGGGTGAGGATTTTGATTGGGAACAAGTTCCCCAAGTTGTGACCTCCAAGGAAGGCCCTGTTTGGTCTTTTGGGTTGGTGACAGTTCTAGACACATGTCAAAGATTTATGTATCAGAAAAGGCTCCTAGGCCTTTGGTGACTCTGGGTTTGGGTTAGCCATACTTTGGCTCTCTGCCCTTCACTGTTCTACACTGCGTATCAAGGGATCCCTTGAAGGCAGAGAGGAGGGCAGCCTTGATGAGCTGTCTCCCCAGCCTTGATTTCAGGGAGCCAATTTCCTCCCCTCCAGGTCTTGGTGAAGCAGGTGGAGATTCAGTGCATTTGGGAGGATCAGACCAGAAAAAATGGCCACCCCTCCCATGTGGCTTCCTTTACACCACAGGCCATTGTATTTTGCCCACTTACTGCTACAATGGATGCCAAAGCAAACACCTCTTCCGGGAGGGAACCAAGTCTTGATCTGAAGATAAATCCATAGAGTCTCTCATTAGCTGGTTGGTTCTGGTGATTAATCATTCTTCTTGTGGAGGAAGCCTGATCATTTCTCATGTGGGTTTACCCTGGCTTTGGAATTTGGCCTTTGTTTTGTTGCCTATATGAAAGCATTTAGCATTGAAATGGAGGTAATTAGGCTCCTGAGAGAGTTTTAATTTTAAAAACTTTAACTCCTAGTTAAGGGTTTTGACAGCATAAAGGAAAGGGTCATAGGACCTCGGATGAAGATGATGGTGGACAATTTTGTTAATGGAGCAATAAAATGATAAATCTCTCGATGTGTAAAGGTGCTAAATTAAAATGGGTGCAGAAGGAGCAATAAAGATATTTTAGCATTGCCTATTCTCACCAGACGTTAACAAAGTCAGGCTATATGAACACCACCTTCCTTAAGACACTTGTGAGATCAAGCACCGATAACGATGCGCTAAGTGGTCCTAATGTTTCGACTAATGTGGAACTGATAGGAGTGTGAAGTTAGCCAGCAGAGCGAGGTATCCTAGATATATGCTGTGGGATACCTACTTGGAGTACGTTGAGATGAATATGTACCTTTGGATTGCTGTAGGGGATCGAAGGGCGTGTCTGAGGGTTTTGTTTCCCAGGGTGAGGTCTCCGACACCTGTGGTGAATCTTTCCTCTGCCAAGCCAGAGAGATTGGGAACACGATGAGAAAAGGCTGGAGGTTTGTTAGAACACGCCCCTCATGTCGGCAGCAGGCTGAGGAGTTTGTCTTGTTGGTTTCTTCTCTGTAAATGTTCAGTGTTGTCTACAACAACTGAGATTAGCTTTCCCGTGGCCTTAGGAAAGCATTCATACACCTCTTCATCTCTGCTTCATTTAGATAACCAGACTAGGCATGTGTGCTCTCGTTCTCTCCCATGCTCGGGCTTCCTTGCAGTGATTCTTTTCTGCCTCTTCTCCCACGTTTCATCTCCATTAAAAACAAAACAAGACAAAACAAAACAAAACAAAACTGAACTGAAAAACATAGGCAGGACTTGCATCAGCCATGTAATTATTCTCCATTTAAATATCCAAAACCTGTGCTACTCCCTACACTCCTGTATCGCAGCAGGAGCTCTGGTTGAGTTGTTTGCTCTGACCATTTCCATCCTCCCACTTGGTAACTGAAGCCCACAGTTTGCTCCTTCCGCCTTTCATTTGACTTGCTAAGATGTTTTGTTTGGATGGGTAGAATTCACCAATGTAACAAATCATTGAACAGGACTGATGTCCTTATCTCACTACCCATCCTTCCGCCATGCGCTAGTGTTATTAGCTGTGAGAAGGATTCAGGAGCATCCACCTTTCCATGGGGAAGATTCCTGTGTATCAACAGAACTCATCTATTCCTGAGGCTCACCTGTAGCTAACTCCTGTAGGGAATACTTTATCCTGTTGTATCTCAGAATTCACAGCCAAAATGTTCACAAGAACAATGTTGTGGTCACTCAGTGACCTTCATGCACCAAACCCAAACATTGCTGCCACAAAAACTGGGCAATTCGTTATTTATATTATGTTAGCTCCATGGTGGTTAATGCTCAGATTCTCTGCCACGTTTTTGCATGATGCCAGGTTAACAGGTCTGATTTATCCAGTGATCTCATTTGCCTTTTTTAGAAATTCTGGCAAAACATTAGCATTTCTCTGATCTTCTTGCAAATAAGGATTAATAGGGCAGAACACCTCTGCCAGCTCTCCAAGGACTCTTCTGGGCTTGTGAGTTTACTCCTGTATGTGCTCTAATATCTGCCCAAGATTCCAGTGGTCTGTATGATATCTCATCTGATACAAGTATATCCCCTCCTGGAGTTACTTACTGAGCACATCAGCTTTTATATATCACTGTCAGTTTTACCATCGCCATGATGTTAGGTGGAGACTCTATCAATGCTGTCACTTGTTTCTTCTCCATCTACCTGCACTTCTCTTCTGTTGTCCTCACCCCTGCCCGGTATGGAATTTTTTGCTTGGTTTTTTCTAACATTTATAATCAATACCTTGAATTTCCATTTTACTGACTGATTTTTAGTGTTCTCCTTCCTTTCCAGTTGTCATTTGAAGCTCTTTGGTTTCCAGTTTGCCACTGAATCAGAAGGGGCTTGTAGCCAAACCCGTTTCCTTTCTGTTTCCGCTGTGACCTGCCACCTATGAAAAACTCTTTCTGAAGAGCTCACAATATTTTCTCACGTTTTTTCTAAATTATTCCTCCCAATCTGAATTCGTCTTCTACCTTCACCTTTGGAAAAATTAACCCTATGGAGCACCACACTTAAGTAAGCCGGAACAGCTTTTTGGTTTTTTTTCTCAGAACAAGCAGAATCAGGTCAACCAATCAGGACAACCACTGCCTTCCAGCCCAGCAATTAATTCATCTGTATCTGTCATAACGAGGTCCAAAGTCACGTTATTTTGTGTCCTGTGTGGTTCCTTTCATGTCAGATTATTACCTACAGTTTCAGCAACCTTCATTCTTTGCTTTTTTAACTAGTGGATGTGCCTGACCTTCAGGATGGTCTTCACCGTGGTGTAATTTCTCAGAACAATCCAGTAGCTTGTTCACCATTCTGCTATGTGTTAACATCAACAAAGACTAATCAGACGACTTCAAAATTCCATCTGTCCTGACAACTACATCCTTTCTTCCAGGAGAAACCATAGGATGTCCTACAGCTCCTGGGCTATTTAAGCATCTCCGCTTAGTTTTTAGCTCTCATCCCCAGACTTTACTTCTCCTTCTATAAAGTATAATCTGTCTTCTCCAGGTGCCTGTGGCCTCACTTGTCTGAGTGCCCAGAGAGTCTCAAATCCATGAGGTCCCCAGGGTGTCTCAGTGCTGGACAAGACACCCTGGGCACCTTGTGGCACAGGGAGCACGAAGTGTGTGTGATGTTTAACACCCACCTGGCCGGACTGTGGGGCAAGAAAAAGGGCAAGAAAAAGGACAAGAAAAAGGAGAAATTTCCAGGACAAATCACTCAGCTGACAAAGGATGTGTGGGAACCCCATAGCCCTGCAGCCAAGAGGCCAAGGTGATGGGCTCTCACCTGGAGCTACAGGCAGTCAGCTGGGGTGATAAAGACTAGGGAGAGGAAAAGCCCAGAGCATCTCCTGGTGGCTCAGGGACAGCAGGGGAGCACAGAGAGGAGCAGAGCAGCATCCTCCACTCTTCCCTTGTGTGCTGGCAGTTGGGAAGCTGTTGTGATTTAGATCCCAGCCTGGCTAGGCCTGGTGTGCCTTCGCTTGTCAGGAAAGGCTGGCAGCCCAGGGCTGAGGGTTGTCTTCTGCAAATTGTTTGGGACTCCAGAGCCCACATGTGGGACAGTCTGCTGGTCCTTCTACAGGATCCTTCTGCTTTGGGGTCTAACAGCCCTCCCTACCCCCTCCAGTGTGTCCCCAAGGACTTTTGCAAAGTTTCCTGTACGGAAAAATTTTCTGCCAGCATTCGTGTAAGGAAAAACACAACAATTCTTTTCTGTGTCCCAGCCCTGGGAGAGGGACAGGAGGATGAAGAGGATCACAGAGGTGAGAGGGCTCTCGTTTGGGGGACACAAAACCTGCATTTGAGTGTGCCACTCCCTCACTGTGACACCAGCCCTTGTCCTCCCAAGCGCTGCCTTCTGCAAAGTGGCTTTTCCCATGGTGTCCTCTGTCACCCCGGTGCTGTCCCCAGGAGACCTTTTGTCACTCCTGAGCAATGCTGGTAACTCCTGCCCTTCAGGCTGCCAGCCAAAGGCTTGCCAGGCTGCCTGGGCACTCAAGCTGGCAGGGGAGGGTGGCTTAGCATGAAGCTTTCTCTCTCCCTGTCCTGTGCACTTCATTGCTGGGGAAGGTGAGAAACACAATGCAGAGCCAGCAAAGCCAGGCTGGAAACAACTACAGCCATAAAAGCTGGCAGCCAGGTGTACCAGTTCCCCCCGGGCAGCCCTGCATGGGCACCAGGCATTAGAGGAGAGATCAAGCTGCTGGTAACCAGCTCAGGGCTCAGGCCATCAGGATCAGGTCAGAGTCTGAGGCCACAGGGCCAGCTCCTCATCCGCTTGTTTTGGTTCCTTCCCCAGTGTTTCCTTCCCACAGGCAGCAGGGACCGGTGGCATCAGACAGCACCAGGAGCAGCTCTGAGGGACTGCTGGAGGGTACCGTGCTATGATGCCAATCCATCTCACTACAATCTGCAGCTAATTCTTAATCTGGCGATGAGCTTCGGGGATTTCCCACTGCTGACACACTCTACAATTGCAGGAGAATCTGAATTACAGCACCGATCATTCCTCTGCACGAACACCCCCTCTGTCCCTGCAGCAGAAGGAGGTGGTTTATAGCCTAGATCCTATGTCACTGGCCTCCCCTAAATCCACCTCCTTTGTGTATCCCAGGTTCCCAGAGAGGTTCAGCTGCAGGCAGTTATTTTTATGGTCTATTTCTTGGTCCTTTGCTCATGCAGTGAAAATGAGCAACTCGGAAGCCAGATGGGACAGGTATTCCTGGGTAGGAGCAAATGCTCTCTTTTAGGAAGAAAAAAAACCAAAACAGAAAATCATATCAGCTTTTAATTTTTATTGCTCCAGACTGAGCAAGAAGGGAAGCAGGACATCCCAGAGGTCTGTCTCCACCACTACCCCATGGTAGCCAGCCTGGATGTCTCTCGGACGTACAGGGAGCAGTGCAGGAGCGGGAACCACAGGATGGACCATGGTCCTCTCACCTCTGACCACTATCAGTACAGGGATATCTGAGCTTTTGTATCTAACAGACTTCCATGGATTTTTCTTCCTGCAGTGGGGAGTCCTGCAGGGAGTCCTTGAGTGACTTATACCAACCATTTCGCTTCTCCACCTTCAGTCTTCATTTGCTGTCCCAATGGCTTTTCTGTTGGAGGCAGCAGGAACTGTCACCCCTCCTCACCTTTTCTCTGACTCTTGGGATAGTAGTTTAACCTTCTATCATCTCCTCTTGGTGTCTCTTCAGCCATGTGGACATCACAGCTGTTCCCTCCACAGAACATCCTTGAAGCATCACTCTGAGCCTCATCCAGCTCTGGAGGATCCTTAGGAAATATGAAGGCTGGAGTGGCAGGGGCAGGACCTGCCAAGGGCAAGGATAAAAGCTGCAAACCACCTTGTCCAAATTGGGGCAGGGATGCAGGGATGCAGGGACGCGGGGATGCAGGGATGCACACCACCTCACCCTCGGCGGGGCAGGGATACAGGGATGCGGGCTGCAAACCACCTCAGCCTTTGCGGGGCAGCGGCAGGGCTCCTGTTTCGGGAGGCAGTTGCTCTGGGTTTTGGGAACCGGCCCCCCTNCGGGCGGGTGGGGGCGGTGGGGAGGGGGCGAGGCGGCCACCCCCGAGCCTCTCGCCCCGTTACGACAGCAGGGTAGGCAGCAAGGCAGAATCCCCCCTTCCGTCTGCTTGCAAAGTCTGGATCCCACCTCTCATGCTCACCCCCAGTCCCCCATTCCCAACCGAGGATGCTATGACAAGGCCCCCGACTAGTGTCCTCCTCCACGTAGGGTGCAGCACCCTGCTGTGGAGCAGGAGCTTTCCCTCGAGGGGAAGGAGGAGAAACGTGTTTGTGCTCCCCAGCTTTTCCTCAAACGCTCTTTTCAAGCAACGGCTCCCAAGTGAGAGGTGCTTTGCAGCGTGTCTGGGCTCGTGGGTTTGGCTGCCGAGGACTTTTCCAAGTGCTTTTTGTCTTTGTGGCTCCTTCCCCTGCATCCCGCTGCCTCCCGACTCTCCTGCAGTCGCTGTCTCTTTCTGGTCCTTTCTCAGAGGAAGTCGTGCCTCCTTCCAAGCATTCCCAAGCCGCTTTATGCACCCTGTTTTGGCAAATTGGCTCCAGCAAAGCTGGCAGCGGTGAGCTGAGACATCACAGCATCCAGCTGGATGCTCTCCTCTGCTGCCGGAGGGTTCTGCATGTCCCTTGTGTGTCCCTGGTCCCTTTTTTGAACCTGAATGTGGCCGTGGATTTGTACTCGGGCCCCAAGCTCCAAACCCGGGCTAGAAGAAACATCCCCTGCAGCTGCCTCCGCTTCCCCAGGGGAATGTCTGGCAGAGCCCGACACCAGCCATGGGCTGATTTATGCCGCCGCCTGAAATAAAGCGTTGCCTGTCCTGCTCTTCACGCTGGGTGAGCCGAGCCCGTTCAAAAACCAGTTTCAGGATGAAACTTCTGTTATCCCTTGGTGTGAACCAGGCCTAGGCAGACAGGTACGGGGGAACACTGCACCCCTGGGCAGGGCATGGGAGGGGTGTTCACAGCACAGGCACAGCAGGGATGGGGGCAGCTGTGGGAGCAGATGCCCTGATTCTGCAAGGGACCATGGCCAGGGGCTCCCTGTGACTGGCTTAGAAGTAGGGGAACGAAAGGGGTTTTAGTAAGTCCTCACCATTTGGGCAGATCTGGGGTCACCACTCCGGTGGTGCAGCACCCCATGGCACCTGGTGGGAAGTGGCACAGGGCAGCACCTCCCCTGCTCATGCCACACACTGGGTGCTTGGAGCAGGGACCCATCCACCCCAAATCACAGCTGGGACTTGTGTGTCTGTCCCCTTTGTGCTCGAAGTCCCAAAGTGATGTCCATTGCCTCCCCAGCAATCTCCTGCCCTTTCCCCCACCCCCCACCCCAGCTCCAAAATGCCCTTTGGGGAAGGAGGCGGTGGTCTTTGTGTCCCTTTAAGACGCGGCGATGCTTTGCCAATGCCAGCTGCTCCCCAGCCACACACGCTCCCCTACAATGCCCTTTTCATGCGCAGCGGCCGTCTGAGCAGTGAAATGCCCCTTCAGAGCCGCGCCGTGCCCGTGCCAGCTGTGACTCTCGCAATGCGGGTGCTCTCTCAGCATGGCACAGCGTCCTTGCCAGCTCCGGCGTGAGCGATGCCAGCAAATACCCCCGGACCGCGGGAGCTCTCCCTCGGTGCAAATACGGCATCGGCAAAAGTCGCTGGGTAGCGCAGCTGTCCCAGTCCTCCCAGCATCCCCAGGGATGCAGGTGCTGGTCTCTTTTCCCCGGCACCGAATGCCCGTTTCTACTCCAGGTCACCCGGCAGCGCTGCAGTCATAAATCCTGGCCACCTGCCCTCAAGGGCCAGCACAAATGCTGCCTCGTTAGGTTTAGCTAATAAAGCAATAACAACAAGAGAAAAAAGAAGGCTAATCCCTGAGTGCTGGCGCTGGGCTTTGAGGCGCCATATTGCACCAGGGGGAAGTGGCGAGGCAGCCGGGCTGGGCAGGCTGCGAGCCGGGCAGCGGGGAGCCCACAGCCATATGGAACTGACCTCGGATCTGCTGGGAATTACAGCAGTGATATTTCCAGGGAGAAAGCCAGTGTCCCAGGCCTGGCTGGTTTATTTGCAGCCTTCAGAGAGGTAAGGCAGCACATTCCTGAATGCAGGGAAGGGGAAGAAATGAGTTCAGGAGGAGAAGCAGCATCACAGAGGATGCTCATGGGGTTGGAGGGGTGGGTGTGAGCCCCCCCCCACCTCATGGGCCTGCTGCTGTGGGCAGAAG
Source organism: Picathartes gymnocephalus (assembly GCA_013390045.1). Taxonomy (NCBI): domain Eukaryota; kingdom Metazoa; phylum Chordata; class Aves; order Passeriformes; family Picathartidae; genus Picathartes; species Picathartes gymnocephalus. Next base: position 99,490 of record WEKY01010096.1, on the reverse strand, counting down.
GGTGTAAAACCCCGAGCCAGGCTTCTCTAAGGCCACCGCAAAATGTAGAGTGTGTCTGTTCTTAATGTCTCACAACCTAATTTTTCCCCATTAGAACCTCTCCCTAGCCCAAATGCCAGAGCACTTTCAGCCTGACACACCTCACCCCAGCTCTCTTCCCAGCCACAGTCCCTCTGCAGTGTAGTGGCATCATGCCAAGTGCCACAGCGAATGGTTTGTCCCATGGAACACACAACTGCGTTGCTTCCCAAGGGATTCCTGCAGTGGTGGGGAGCAGGTCCCATGGGTGATGCTGCTGTCACACCACTGTGCCTCTCTGCTCTGACCACAGCTCCCCCAGACAGCTGGGCTGAAGTCCATGTGAATGTTGCACCCCACTGGAACAGGATCAGGTTCCCAGAGAAACCCCAGCTGGCCAGGGAGGGTTCTCCAGGTGCATTGGTTGCTTGGATATTTTGGGAGGAAGGTCCCTTCCTTAGTATCCTCTCCAAAGTCTTTCAGACATGATCAGCTCTGGGACTGCACCCATCCAGGCTGGGACTCCTACACTGAATGATACCTGATGTGAAGCCATGTCCTCATCGTGTGCCCCTGCCTTCCTCTCTGTCACCATTACCTCACCCTGGGGAAGTATGATGGGACCCACATCCCTTGCTGCTGAGTGCTGTGCTCACATCGAGGCTGGAAAGCAGAACATCCTTAACTTGCTGGTCAAGGTGGAGTCACAAATGGCATGTTTGTGACAAGGACTGGGGTGTCCCAGCAAAGAGAAGCTGCTCTGCCCTTAGAGACAGCAATCCTGGATAGAAACATTCCCTGGTACAATGTGACAGTGGGTGCTGGGAGTCACTGGCCAGTCTTTGGTGCCATGAGCACCAGTGGATGTGGGCACAAAAAGCCAAAAGGAGGCTGGTATGTTGTGACTGTGTAGCAGGGTGTTTGATGAGCTGGAGCCCAGGGCTCTTCATCTCTCACGGGCATATTTCCCAAGGAGAAGTGCGTGCTCACCACTTTCTCCTGAGCTGCAGCCCAGGCTGGTTATGAATAATGTATCAGGTAACAGGCGATCGATGTGTCTCACCCGGATGGACTCCTCTCCTCCAGCCTTCCCCCAGTGCCTCTCTCATTCTGCACGGCTGGACCCGTGCCCCTTGTCATTCATTTGCTGGTGGCATCACACACAGACAGTTGGGACTCAGCCCAGCGGATGGGTGGAGTCAGAGGCACCAGCAGTGGTAGCCAAGCACAGGACCAGTTCCATGGATCATTTCATGTCACATTTCCAGGGAAAATTTTGGCAGGAACAGGATCTTCCACCCCACCAGGGTTTTCCCTGTGAGGCAGAGCTCAACAGCAGCAATCGGTAACTCTCCCCTCCACAGCAGCAGGGATGGGAGTCTCATATCCAGCTGGAGGGAATATGGAGCTGGGGATGCACAACCAGTTCAGGGGAAAGAGAAGGTAGAGTCAGTCCATGAGGAGCTGCATGTGCTTTCTGTATGGGAGAGCAGTTTCTTGCCACTGCCAGGCCATTTGCTATGGGGACAAATGAGTGATTTTTATTGCATGCACTCCTTGGATACTGTGTCACTTGCCAGAGCTCCCCAGCTGAGTGGAAACGGGGCACAACCCTTCACAAAAGCCCCCTGAGAGGATGCCGCTGAAGCCTAATGGAATTTGAAGCTAAGGGAGCTGAGCCAGGAGCAGGAGTGAGAGCTGAAACAACCTTGAGCAAAGGGGGATTGGCAGAGGTGGATGCAGATAAGGAACGGCTGCTCTGGGGGGTGTGTCTGAGCACACACACAGCCACTTGCCTGGTGTTTGCAAATCCAGACTGATTTATCCTGCCTCCAGGACTCTGGCCAAATAACGTCTTGGCAGGAATTTCTTGGTGAGACCTAGAGACAGCTCTGGCCTTGGCAAGACCAAAACTGAACCTTTCAGAGAGACCAGGACCAAGAAAGTCTCTGATCACTTAGACTTCCAGTGGGGTGTAGGTACCAGGGCTCCAAGCATCCTCCTCCTCTCCTGCAGCACCCCATTCATGGGGCTCCCGCAGCACCTCTCAGGTAGCTCCCAGTCAGTGAGGAGAGCAGCTGGATGCTCCCAAGCATTAGACTGCTGCACTTTAGCTGGTTCCCATTGCATTTCCAGGTTTCTTTAGGGCAGTGTCAGCTTCGTCTATCACCCACACAGCCTTCAGTGAATCACAGACTCACCTGGATACAGTCAGATCCCTCATCCCCTTTTGTCTTCTCCAGGAGCTCAGCATCTGGCTCAGCATCTCAAGTTCTCTGTTCCTGAAATGTTTTGGGATCACACCACTACCAGCAGGGCCAAGACTTGATCTCTTGGCGACACTGGAGATTAGCTCCAAGGCCTTGAATTGGCAACACAAAGAGAGGCAGAGGCTGCTGGGAACTGTTTCCAACTGGGCCAGGCACACAGTCGGCAGAGGATGTAATCCCTCCCCAGGGACGCCGCTGTGATCACAGAACAGTTATGAATGGACAAACCTCACAAGCTCCAAGGATGAGAGCCAGTTCTTGGGACATCACAGCCACAATAAGCTGACCATGCCAGTGACAAGGGACCACAGAGCCAAGTTCGGGCAGTCACACTGACCTGTCACTCCTGAGCACGTCCTGTGTAATAAATGTTGCGTGAGGACATTCCTCCATCCAGATTTCCAATGACAATCCCATAACCCCACTGATTCAAAGCCAGCATCAAAGCCCACTGCCTCACTCCTTCCCAGGGACTGTCCTGCCTCATGCCTGCACAATTTAACCCACTGCCTGCTCTTCCCAGCTGATGCGGCTTTGCTCCATCTTTCTGAGAGCCTTGGCTCCCTCTCTCTCCTTCTCCTGTCTCAGGGGAAAGTAGTTCCCAAGGTGCTCAGAGCAGCGAGGCCAGAAAACCAGGGCACTTCTCCAGCTCACCTAGTTGTTGGTTACTGTCCCTCTCCCTTGGTGCCTAGTTAAGTGGAGCAGGAGGAAAGCCCAGGAGAAGCTGCTGAAGGCACAGGAACACATGTGCACATTACGGAGAGGCTGGTGAGTGGCCTCATCCACACTGCTTCAAAAACAACAGGAGGAGAGCGATGCCAGGGGACAAGCAGGAGCAGTGACTGGACCTCATGTCTAGACCTGGATGCACACCTGCAATGCTTCACACATGCTTGTTGTTATGGGATCTGCAAGACAGCTGTCAGCTTCAGAGCAGAGAAGAAGAGCTCATCCCAGAGGGGCTGCACTAGGGATGAGCAGGAATAGGGCTGGTGGCCAGGCTCCCTCCTGGGCTTCAGCTCTTGCTTATCTCCCACCCCAAACTTCAAACGAACCCTTTCCTATGGAATTTTTGTCATGGCTTCTTGAATCCAGTCCCAGGAGTGTATGGGACATGAAAGACCATCTTGAAACCGATTTCCTGGCTGCCTCAGCCTTGTAATCCCTCAGAACAGTGGGTGGAGTTGGATGCTGGTCCAGGGTCTGACTAAAAATCCCTGAGTAGACCTGACTCTTTCTCCCATAGTTTAGGGAGGATTTCAGAAGAGCTATTTCAGATTTGAATCCTTGCTTCAAATTTATTGCAAGCCAGGGCTGCCCAAACAAGCACCTGGCTGCAGTGTGTTGAAGGGGAGGAATCCCACTCCATCAGTGCAACATCTGCAAAGCTGCAGTCCCTGGGAAGCCATCGCTGCAGGCAGAGGAAGAGCTGAGCTAGTACTACAGAGAAGTCTGTCCCAAACATGATGCCAGCCCCAGCTCCTTGCTGCTTCACCGCATTCCCATGCTCCAACAGCCCTGGTTTAGCTCCAGCTCTCAGCTGAGGACAAGCAGCCAGACTGCTGGATTCACCCGTGGTGTCCCGATGGAGGCGATGGAGGTGTGTGGCACTGTGTGCAGGCAGAGCCCTGCCCGACACATGGCCAAACCCACGAGGGCAGCGAAGGCAGGATCCCGAGCACTGGCAGCATGTGGTCCTGGGATGTTGGAGCCATGCCTGCCTCATGCTTCGCTGTAGCCTTTGGCTCTCCTCCTGCTGCCTGCCAGTGGATTTCTCCCGATGACAAATAGTCTCTTGATGCCACCAAGGATCATGATGCTGTTACACTTCTTGCTGAAGGAAGCAATAAGGGCTGGGGTGGGGTCAGGCCTTTCTGGCTCCACATCTCCCTCCTGCAGCCAACCTGGCCCCGCAGGGCTGCTCTGATGGGCGGCGAAGCAAACTCGCCAGGACCCTGTTTAATAAAAAAGGGGGCTTCACAGGAAAACTGGAACAGGAGTGTTTGCTTTGCCAGGATGCTCCAGCCAGCTCCAGAGAAAAAGTTTGAGCAGCCAAACTTTCCCTGCTCAATATTTGTGTTTGTTTTATCCCTGTTGCCTGGGCTGTTGTGAGAGATTTATCTCCAAAAGAGAAAAGGCAGCTGGATTTGGTGGCATATGTCTCCTTTGGGATCCAGCTCATTTTGGGCCATGCATGGATAAGGGTGAACTTAATGTGCATGGCCTGAGCTGAGCAATTTCCAACAGCCTTGGGAAGGTTTAAGCAGCAAGGCAAGTCCTGGGGATGGAAAGGGCATCCCAAAGCAATACGCCATCCTTCCCTGCCTGCATCCCTACCCAAGCAGAGCCCAGGACCCTTCAAACATCCAGCACCCACCATGCCTTGTCCCACTTGTGCCAGTGCTGGCAGCCTGGAGACCTGTGCATCCATGAGGAGTTCTCAGATGCATTTCTAAGCAGGTCTGGTTCCATACGCAGGCACTGTGATAGGGCTGTGGGGGTTTAAATACAGGGTGATCTCGTTAAAGTCTGAGTTTTAATGAGTCATGAGCACAATGCTGTGTCATCATTAGCACTGTCTGTCGAGGAGCCCCAAGCACTGCTAACCCAGACTGTGCAGCTCTGTGGTTAATTCTGAAGCCAGCCTGATCACAATCCCTCTATGTTTTTACCTACCTGCAAAGGAACAGCAGAAATCCAGAGTCAGCTCAGGTTCTCTGTAAGAAAAGAAAAGAGAAATCAAAGAAACCAAGCCTGGATACCGCCTGTGTATGATGTAGCCTTATTTTTTTTCTATATACCCACTGATCTTCAAGGTGGACTCACCACAGCTGGGTCTGCCCCTCTGTCAACAGTCTCAGGAGCCAGCTTGCCCTTGGTGTGGGTCCTTCACAGTGTGCACACGAGCCCTTTGGAAACCAGTACAGGGGTTGGAGGGCAAGAGCAGTGCTGAGGCCTCTTGGATCCTGGCTTTGAATTAGAACCTTTTTTGGGAGGTGAGCAGTCTTGACACAGGTGCCAGCCTGATTTCTGTGCCTCAGTTTTCCCCTCCCCACCTGCCAGAGGATACCAGCTGCCCAGGCAGAGTCAGACAATTCCAACAGAAAATGTGTGGAAAGGGGAAGAGGCCACAGCATCCAACTCCGTATCTGTTGGTATTGCCAGGGGAAATTTTTCCTGAGGACATGAAACAGCAGCCACACAGCATGGTATTGAGAGTGAGAGTCACTGAGTTAATTTGGCTTTCCAATTAACAACAAGGGAGGTCATTACTGAACTGCTCATGGCTCTCTGTCCTGACACGTTGTTGCCCAGGGCCTGGAGCTTGGCAGTGGAGCAGAGAGGATGGGCTGGGGGCCCTGGTGAGGCATTCGCCCCCTGCCCTGTGAACAAAGCCCAGTGCAAGCAGAAATTCACAGCAAAAGAAGGTATTGAGATTGGTGTTCCCAGAGGCACTCACCCTCCTGCCTGTGCCAGGACCCCTCACTTCCCCACTGAGTCCTCCCCTTCCTACAGCCATTCCCAGAGCATCCATCCTGTCTGAGCAGGACCTTGGAGTTGCCCTGCCCTGCAGGTCACTGCACAATTCCCAGCTGCACATGGACACTGCTTGCTGTCCTATCCCTGTAGCTTTGCTCTTGACAGGTGTACCCAGCACTGAGGGGTGATGCGTCACATGCAAACTCCAGAAATTATTAAAAGAAAACCAGTCAGGAATACTTTGGACTCAAGACTGGGACAACAAAGTGCCAAGGCTGAAGCATGATGAGGCTGGAAATTTTTTCCATCAGGGTGGGATTTAGCAAGATTTTTCTCTCTGTAGCTGGGTCAATCACATACCCAGAGCCTGTGAAGGCAAGATAACCATGGGCCAAACATGCAGCTACTGAAAAGGTGTGACACACTACTGTGAGCATCCCTGGCCATACCAGGGCTGTCCTGCCACCCTAAACCCTAAATGTGCTCTATCAGAGCCACTGAGTCCCAGAATATCTCCCTCCTGCCAGTGCCCTTTATAGCAGCTCTGGTGGGGCTTGGAAACACCTTCTGATGGGTGGGACAGGGTGAAGAGAGTTGTTCTCTCACCCATCACCCCGTGGGGTGCACCCAGCAGCAGCTCCCTCCACCGTGCCACTGCTGGTGTCAGCAAGGGCAGGTTCTCTGCCGGCCTCGGGGTCTGGCAGCTCGCGGGGCCCCTGCCTGTCTGCAGATCCGAGTGAGACGGGACGGGGACGGGGATGGGGATGGGGATGGGGATGGGGGCCAGCATCCCGGACAAAAGAGCTGGATTATTCGGTACAAGCATACCCCCTGCCGACGAGCTGGAAAAACACAGCTCTCCGGACAACACACCCTCCCCTCGAAAAAAAAAAAAAAAACAAAACCAAACCAGCTACAACCACGGGACAGAACCGGGGAGGGGGGCCGGGGCAGCCCCGAGGCGAAGGCCGGCGGCTGGAGAGGGGCTGGGCACGGGCAAGGAGTTGGAGCCGGGAGTCGCCCACAACACAAGTGAAATACCCGACTACCCCGTCCCGCCAGGCCCAGCATTGACAAGTTTTTTCCACAGGAGATTTGCGGTTTCCAGCCTTTCCCGCCCGGCCCCTCCGCGCAGCATCCAGGACGCCTCTGAGCCCCTCCAGCTCTGCAGGCGGGAGGAGCGGGCGGGGCCGTGCCCGGGGCATCCCCGGGGCTGTTTTTTCCGATGTTTGCGGCTGGATTGCACTTTCCCCTCCGGTGTTTGCTTTTCTTTTTCTCTTTCTTTTTCTGTTTAATTCTGCTCCCCGCGCTGCGCTGCTCCCCCCGCAGCGCTGCCCGCCCCGCCAATCCGGGCTCTGCGGGGCCGGGGGGCTCCGGCAGCGGCTTTAAAAGCGGAGCCCTTTGTGCGCCGGAGCCCCGCACCGGCAGCCGCCGGGGCCGGACCGGGATATGCCGTGCAGGGATGTACCGTGCCGGGATGTGATGTGCCGCCGGCAGCCGCCGCCGCCGCCGGGAGGAGCCCTGGACCACGCTGCACCGGCAGCCCCGGGACCCGAACATCGCCCTCGGCAGGTATTTCATGCTCCCCCACTGCACCCCAATAAACATGTGTCAGCCCGGGTCTGGGCTGGTCGGCTTTTATTATTTATTTGCTTTTAAATTTTTTTTTCCTATACCCGCCTTCCTTCTTCCCTCCCTCGCACCGCTGGTTTGGGATGGTGGGACTGAGGGTGTTGTGCTGGTGGCACTGCAGCAGGCTGAGGTGACAGGGCTGCTGGAGCCAGGGTGCTGCCCACTGGTGGATATGTCGGGGCTCGTTGGGGACAGTTCGGTGCCACCACTACTGAGGGTGGAGTGAGTACAGAACGGCTCCATGGAGTCTGTTATTGTACGGTCTCTCGAGGGGGTGGGATCAGCACTACGGGTTGCTGCTGCCCCGCACTGGGTGCTCTGTGGGCACCTCCAGACTCTTCCTAGTGCCTATGGGCAGACCTCTCCCAAACCCTTTGAAATTTGGCCCTAAACAGTCCTGCAGCTCAGCTACCAACTTTAGGGGGGCGCCAAACTGGCCTGGCATGTCTCTGCAGCTGCCTTCTCACCAAGTAGTACCACGAGCAGTGGCGCCGGGCAGCAACTGCAGCCCTGCTCTGTCCCCAGCCAGCCTTGCTACGGTGGGACCTGCCTGCATCCCTCCAGCCCCAGCCCAGCCTTGTCCCACCTCTGCATTTTGGCCAAAGCTCTGCTGCAGTCCCAAAGCTGTGCCGTGTCCTTGGAAGCAGGAAGGTTCCCTCCTGGGGTGAGCAGTGATGGTTGGAGCCGCCCAACAGCACCACAGGCACTGGATCTGGGCTGTCATTTTCCCTCATTGTCCCTGACTCCCTGGCCCCTGGGCTGGGCTGGGAGGGGATACACTGGTGGCTCAGGCTGGAGCTGGGAGACGGGAGGGGGGTCAGGTATGTGATGGTTAGCTATCCCACCTGGCCTTGCTCTTTGCTCCTGATGGGTTCGCAGGAGGGCTGGGGAAGCACCAGGTTTGACTGGGAAGCACGAGGGGCCTCGACCTTTGCCCTGTGGGAAGTCACCCAGCGAACCGTTGGTGAACTTGGATGCCGTCGCGGCGCTTCTGTGCCAAAGCCACCAGCCTTGCTTCAGCAGAGGATGGAGGAGACATCGGTCACAGCCACCCACGGAGCCACCCTTCCTCACCCCTGTTGTTAGAGGGATGCAACTGCCCCGATTGGTGCCTGGAGCGTGACTGAGCAGCCACGCAGCGCAAGGCACTCTGGCTGGGCTTGCGGTCCCCCGCGGCACTTGGGATGGGGACGAGCCCTGGCTGGGGACCAAGGGCGGGCGCTCGCCAGCCCCCACGTGCAGGGAGGGAGCCGTTGATGCAGTTGTTTGCATGAGCAAGAGCGAGAGCTGGGGCTGACCGCAGGAATCTGCGGCTGCCGCAGGGGGCCCGGCTGCTACAGGGGTCCCATTAGTCCCAGGGAACAGCTGAGGGGCTGTTATGCAAATTTAGAGGAGCCAGGAAACCAGTCGGAGGGCAGAGTCGTCTGAATTTCTCCTCTCTCCTCTGAGTCACCAGGGCTGACTTGCCAGGCTCCAAGATGCTGTGGTGGTGCCTGATCAGATCCTTCCAGCATGGCATTGCTCTGGCACCTGGGCACTGGTTGGTCCTTGTCCCTGTATCTGGTCAGGGCTGGGCACTGAGTGTCCCCCTGCTCCCAGGCTTGCCCCCCAGGAATGGCACAGCCTCGTGGTCTGCACACTGGCTCTGCAAACTCTGTCAGCACAGCCAGGACCTACAGCTGTTCTGGGAAGGGGCTGGGAGCCATGTGCGGTGGTGACTGGGGGGAGGCTGGTGGTAGGACAGAGAAGGTGCACTTTTGGGAAAGGACCAATTCTGGCTGTTCTCAGCTCGATCTCTGTTTCTGGGGTCCTTCCGTGTATGGCTTCATAACAGCCTCCAGGGACAATGGGACTGCTGCAGGGCCTGGATGTAGGGGACTCCTCTTTGCCCTGGAAAAGTGCTGTAAGCATGGAATGTCTAAGGATGTGGCCCTCGTATGGTCTCCTGAAAGTCATCCTGGTATCTTCCTTTTGGCACCTGCCTGGGGTACTGCGGGTTAGCAGTTGGTTTGGGGACACTGCCATGCCCCAGGAGGGCAGGGGCTGGTTCCCTCTGCTCTGTCCCAAGACAGTCCTCTTGCACACGGTCTTTTGTCACAGCCCCCTTGGCAGCAGCAGGGAATGATGTCCTTGCCTGCCCAGATGTGCCAGGGAAACACCACAGCTCCACACATCCCCAGGTACCATCACAGCAGCACTGCCACACTCTGCCCTGCTCTTTGCACCCTGGTGACCCAAGAGATGGGCACAGGCAGTGGCTGTCCCCTGGGAATCAGGTGCTGTGGACCCTGTGATTTCACATGCCAGTGGCCACGCTGGAGGCAGCAGCCTCCTGTCAGATACAAAAGGCTTTGCCTGCCACAAAGGAGGAACGTGTGTGTGTGTGAGCAAGAGAGGCCAATACCAGTGGCAAAGCACACCCAGCCTTCTGCCACTTCCTCGCTCCACAGGAGGGACACGGGGAGTGACAGCTCTGAGTGACAGCCACCACCAAGCACAGCAGTGTGGCCCACTCAGCAGCATCCCTTCTTCCTGCAAACCAAGCCACAGGTGAGTGGGATGTTACCTGCCTCACACACAGGAGCAGAGCCCAGTCCTCAGAGCAGTCTCTGGTATAGTGGGAGGAGACAAGCCTGGCCACAGCCTGGCCTGGCATGGGGAAGAAAATTAGTCACAGCAGCTGAAGTTCCCCATCACCACACACTCTGCCCCAGTGCCTGCTGGAAGTGCCCTGACAGGCAGATATCCTCTGGCACAAGCGAAGCACCAGGGAGTAAATGCCCTTGCGCCAGGAAGATGGGAAATCCAGCAGGATGGGATGCGCACAGGCCCCAGGCTGTTCTCTGCAGGAGAAATGCCCTGTAATGATCCAGAAAGCACCTTTGGGTGACAGAGGCCAGGCACCTGTGACACAGACTGGCAAAACGTTGCTCCAGTGGGACACAGTGACTGTGTTTGCTCCTCCAGTTTGGTGCACAGGCAGATCCTCTGTGCCACTCTCTGGGCTCTGGCTCCTGCTGACGCCATTTGTCCCTGTGCCCTCCTTCCCAGCTGCCTTCCTGCGCTGCAGGGAGGCAGAGCACAGCTGAAAATACACCTCCTGCATCCCCCCTTCCTGCCTGTTTGCTTCCTCCCCTCCTGGCTTTGCCTTTCAGTGCAGGCTCCCTTTGAAAACAAAGGTCACGCCGTCATGCTTTGCCTATATATACACACAGAAACACACACACACACACAAACACACAAACACACATAAAAACACGCACACACACACGCACGCACACACGTGTGTATGTGGCTGGTGCCCTTCTAATAAACTTTGACCACATTTCCATCCCTCTGGACAGAGGGGTGGCAACCTGCAAACATGCTGAGGTCAACGGGGCTGGCAAAAATGTGCAGCTGGGGGAGGGAGGGAGAGGCTTTCCCTTCCTTTAGTACAGAGGCAGGCTGCTCCACAGCTCAACCCCTTGTTAGACAGGGGAAAAGCCACACATGGCGCACCCAGCACATCCCACCTGCAGAAAGGGTTTTGATCTGGGTTCACACCTGAGCTGTGCTGCTGTGGGAGCTCCCCGGGGACCCATGACTGCCAGCCCCCTCACCTGGGATGAGCCCTGACAGACTCATTCCACAGCTGTGGGGCTCCAAGCGCTGTGCCTATGCCCTGAACCCCTGTCAGCCCACACATCCCAGAGAAGCCAAGTCCCACCAACCCAGAGGCAGAAAGGTGAGATCAAATGTGCTCGTCGCACAGCTCCCCCACTCCATTTTCCCGCCAAAAAAGCCACAACTGCCCAAAACTCCCTGCAGAATCTACCCGTCAGTATTTAGGCTGAGAAAACAGGAGGTGCAATGACTTATTGGACATAGTTTTCCAGAAACTGCCCCTCTGGCCTTGGAGTTATCACTGTGTTTCCATGCTCTCTCAGCAGTGGGGTGCCTGGAAGGATGGGGGCTCCAGCCTGTACTGCTGGAGCTGCCCACAGGCTGGGGACAATGAGTGGGTAACTCACAATGCCCCATGGGATGCTCTTCCTTCACTTTGTTCAGTCTAAAATGCAGTTTAATTATTAAAATACATTTTGGGAAGAGCTTCAGGTTGAGCAGGCCAAGGACAAAACCCTCCCAGACTCTATGGCAGTGGTGAGTTTGGGGACTCAAAGCACCTTTGCTGCTTGGTGAAGGTGTGACTCCTGGACACGGCTTGGTACAAGTGTCCCTTTCTGTCCCCAGGATGCAGGCAGTGCTCTGGAGGGGGCACAGAGGCACTCAATGGGGTCGAAGCTCACCTTCCTGGGATGTGACTCCTCTGGGGCACTGGCCTTCACTCCTGGGCAAGCAGTGGCTGCCGGGCATGGGGAGATGGCCCCCCCAAACACGCCACTCCACGGTGCAGGCAGCTGCCACACTGCCCTGTGGCACGGCTGCCACGCGTGCTGCCCGTAGCAGCCACCCCGCACGAGCCAGCCATCCCTCCGCCCTTCCCTACTGTCACTCGGGCTCCAAATGGGGTTTTATTGCATCCTGTTTTGCAACGGCAGCGGGGACGGGCCCGTGGCGGGGCTCTGGCAGGTCGTGTCCCCCCAGCGCCGGCAGGACGGGCTGAGCCGGGGCGGGGGGTGGGTGCAGCTCTGCTCCCTCCCAGCTCTGGCCGCTGGCCGTTAACGCTGGGGGTTTTTTTATGCTCCGTATCATCAGGACGTGGTTTATTCCCAGGAAGGAAGCCAGGCAAAAGCACTCTATTAAAAATGCTCCGGTGGCCTTTGCAACGGGAAGCCCTCGGGCTTTGCCAAGCAGATGCCTCAAATTAGGGTAGGGAGATGCAAGGAACGGCCTTTGAGCGTCACGAGGCCGCCCCAGTGCCCCACGTCGCCTTCCTCCCCACTCACCCACCTTGGGAGGGTCCCCTGGGCTGAGCGGAGGGGAGCGCGGTGGCCCCCCCGCTGCGTGGNTGGGGTTTTTTTATGCTCCGTATCACCAGGACGTGGTTTATTCCCAGGAAGGAAGCCAGGCAAAAGCACTCTATTAAAATGCTCCGGTGGCCTTTGCAACGGGAAGCCCTCGGGCTTTGCCAAGCAGATGCCTCAAATTAGGGTAGGGAGATGCAAGGAACGGCCTTTGAGCGTCACGAGGCCGCCCCAGTGCCCCACGTCGCCTTCCTCCCCACTCACCCACCTTGGGAGGGTCCCCTGGGCTGAGCGGAGGGGAGCGCGGTGGCCCCCCCGCTGCGTGGAGGAGGCAGGAGGGGCAGATTGAGTTATCTCCTGTGCCGGGGGGGCTGAGGGCGGGCGCTGCGCTGGCACCCAGCCCGGCGGCAATTACTCCAGCGGCAATTACTCCAGCGGCATCGTGCGCAGCGATGATGCTACCCTGCAGGAATGGCAGGGGTGGCTCGCCTCTGCTCCCTGGGGCTGGGACTGGGCTCATTCAGCCGTGCCCTGCGTCCAGTTCTCCCAGCCCTCGTGGGGGGTCCCGAATCTTCCCGGCTGTGCACCCCAGTTTGGTGCTGCTCTGGATGTTTCCCCTCCCGGCTGCGGACAGGGAACTTCTGCCTTGCAGTAAGCGTGGGGATATCCCTGTGACCTGGTGTCCTGGTTCCCTGAATGCTTAGGGCTCCTGAGCAGGATTCGAGCTCTCATTTCCACCACACACTGCACATTCCTGGTCTTTGCGGTCACGGAGGGAAGCCTGAAAATGGACCTGAAGGTGAAAAGAAAATGAATCCCTTGCCTATCCCCCTCCCAGGGGATTGTAGACAGCGTTGGTGGTGGGATGTGGTGTGGCACTTTCCAGCCTCTTCTCAACCAGAATTCACTTCTCTTCCCCCAACTATAATATTCATTTCTGTCTGAAAAATACCCCTCCTCCCATTGTCCTACCCTGTGATACCCAGGCAGCAGAACACAGTCCCTGCCCCACTGTGACAGCTGTTTCTTCCCATTGCCCTCACTCTGTCCTGCCTCCCAGTTGCCCTGGGCTCCCAGTTGCCCTGGTGGACACTGGGATTGCAATTTTTGGAGAGCTTCCCTCCCTCACAGCCCAGGGTGCTGGCTCGGGCTCCTAAAGCCGGGGTGCTCACACATCTCCCTCCATGCACAGTCACCTGCTCCATTTCCCTCTCCAGGCCTGGCTCTGGGTCAGGGTTTGCTGTTGCTCTGCTTCACAGAAGGGCCCTCAAGCCCCAACACTTGTCTAGCACTCAGGGCTGATCCCCCCCAATCATATTTCTCTCCTTGCAGACCTCCATTAGCTTTGTTGCCTGTGCCTGCTGACCATCCCATGGGATTTCCACATGGGGACAGCCACCCAGCCTGCTCCCGCTGCAGCATGCAGGGAGCTCCCACTACCCTCGAGTGACCTTGTTTGGGGCCTGATGGATATTAATCCGTGCTCAGCAGGCCACTGGGTGAACAGGCTAGCTGGTACTCGAGGGGTGGAGGGGAATGAGGGTAGCAAAGAGGGAGCTGCTCCTGGACAGATCCAAACCAGGGGCAGAGATGCAGGGAGAGCTGAAGCCTGTATTGCAGCAGGCGCATGCATGGGAGAGCAGCTGGTGAGGGGGGAAGGTGACCCTGGCCCCAGGGCCACCACTCAGGCGTGTGCTGGGGGCTGTGGCTCTCCTCCTGTGCTGCCAGGTGCTGCTGCAGGAGGCTGGCACGCAGCATCCGCCCAGACGCATCCTGGCGGCACAGGGCATGGGCAGGCCAGCGGGTTCATTGCCATGCTGAACTCCTTCGCAGGGAGGGGATGGAGAACTGAACTGAATATTTAATGCCGACAAAGTGCNTGTTAAAAGGAAACAAAAGGAAAGACAACCCAACCCCCAACACGGTGATCAGGGTACTGCTCACTGCAGGCAGCTCATGCACGGCAGGGTGGCACCAGTGCACCTATCGTGTCCTCTGCCCTGGTGTTTTGTACCCTCAGCTGATGAAGGCAGATTGTGGGTCAGCGGCCCTGCTTGGCACCCAGCAAGAACACCATGAGGTAGAGGAGTGGGGCACGACAGGGGCTGGGAGCTCATGCACGCAAAAGCAGGGGCTGTGGGGCTGAGGATGGCACCAGGCACTGGTTCCAGCCCATTTGCAGGTGAGCCGTGCCCTGCACTGCTGCTTGGATTGGTTTCTCCTTGGAAGGATATGGGGTGGGTGGCAATACAAGCCCTATGCAAAGGGAAATGTTTTGGTTGCACCCAGCTTAAAAAATGGGTGGTACCCAAAGCCAGGGTGAGCAGGGAACAACTGGTGTGTAGTGGGAGGTAGAAGAGGTAGGGCTGTCATTGCCAGGACAAGATAAACCTGAAAGGGGGGGACAGAATAAAAACCAGGTGGAATACGAGAGAAGGAGTCAGGAACACCATGGGCTTCAGAGGACAGGATGAGGCCCTTGCGTGAGGTCCATGGCAAGGAGGGCTAGGCAGAGCCAGGGAGCAGCATCCCACCTGCTTCCTGCATTCCTGGACACACATGCCTTCCAATGCCACCATTGCCTCCATTTCCCCTCCCTGGGGCACCTGGGGCCATACCCACAGGCACAGGGGGCAGGGCAGGGCAGTGGCGACCCCAGGCTCTCCTCCCAGACCTTATGTTGGTTTCAGCGTGACCAGTGACTAGGGGCATGGCTGGGACTGAACTGTTGGGGAAAGGAAGAGGAGAGGAAAAACAGAACCACTCTGTCTGGGGACCCTGCTGCTAGTGCCCATGGGGGCTCTGGTCCAGCCTGCCTGTGGGCCAGGGTTGTGTCCCCTGCCGTGCACCCCAGCCCCCTCTGTTTGCCCCCAGACTCACCCTTGTGCCCTCACACCGAGGGAAGAAATGGGGGGCACAGCCCTGGATGTACAACATGGGTGCCAGATGTGTGTGCCCCCACATGCACACTCACACCCTCCTGATCCACACTAGGGCTCCTGAGCACACCCCCCGGTGCTGATGTGCACACATGTGCACACTTGCACACACTTTTGCTGTCACACCCCCACAGCCTGGCACACCCACAGCCATGCCAGCACGCATGGTGCCACGTATGCAGAGACACACCTGCACTGTCACACCCGAGCACGTGTCTGCCTGTGCCAGCTGTCATGTCATCACGCATCCACACGCCCATCACATGTGCCATGTGCTCTCCCATGTGCCCCATCACAGTCCGCCATGTGCTCTCCCATGTGCCCCATCACATATGGACTGTCACGCCCGTGCCCCACTCATGCACACACGGTCACACCCACACACACGGGTGTAGGTGCAGCCCCTCTCTGACCCTCCCTTGCACAGGTGCCTTGGGGACCACGGCACGACTGAGCCTCGGGGCACGGGAGGTTCGACGGAAGGTGCTGGTTCCACCGGGCTGAGACTGCCACAAGCTCATCACACGTGGATTCGGGATAGGTCTGAAGTGACGCCCCTCGTCAGACACAGCCCGGCCATAGCGGGGAGTGCCCGTGGGGCTGGGGGTGTCCGTGGGGTGGGGGGACCGGGGAACACGCGTGCCCAGCCGCTGGGCTGGCGGCGGACGGGAGCTCTTTGTTCCTGCCTCCGCCGGTCCTCCATGATGTGGAGAGGGCGCGGGTGAGGCCGGCGCTGCGAAATGGCGGCCGGGGGGCGGGATCGGGGAAGGAGGAGGAGGAGGGGGAAGGAGAAGGCAGGGCGCCCTACCCGCGCTCGGCGTCGCGCACACAAAAGGCTGCAGGGAAAACACGGAGGGCAGCGAGAGGTGCGGAGTGGCCTCGCCTGGCACCTCCTGCCCGCCCAGTTGTGTGTGACCCGCTGCCCGCACACGCTCGGGGGGTCCCTGTGCCCAGCACCGCATCCCCGTCCCCGCGGGCCCATCCCAGTTTGGGGGGGAGTCGGGGGTGCGCGCCCAGCGCCGGCGCATCTGGGATGGCTGAGTTCGGCTCAGCATAGCCCAGCTCCTGGCACAGCCGAGCTCAGCGGGCGATAGCGTGCCACCGGTACCGGGACTCCCGGCCTTGCGTGCCCCGGAACCTCCCGGGACAGAGCCCTTTCCCGGCGGGCGGGAACACGCGGTGAGTCCGGGCACAGGACGGTTTTGTGCCGGGCTCTTTGTGTGAAGGGGTGACACAGCCAAACACTGGCACACCACGGCTGGTACCTCCCGGGCAGCGAGAGCCTTTCTTGGACGCGTGGCACTGCTGTGCAAGGTCCCTTTGCCTGTGGGCATGGGGCCGTTCCTGGGCCAGAGGCAGGCGGTGGGGAGGGGACCCGCCGGGGTTCCCCAGCAGGTCTGGGCTCCTCGGCAGGTAGAGCAGGTTTGCAGGAGCTGCGGGGCCGGGGAGGCTCCCGAGCCTCCCGCCCGGCCCGATGGCAGCTCCCCGGGGCACACAGCACCCTCAGGGAACTGGTGCGGAGCCTGGGAGTGACCCATGCACGTGTGGCAGACTGGCAGGGAGTGTGGGTACAGAAGCCCATCGAACTGGGAGAGGGATGGACCAGAAATTGCGGCTCCCCCTCTCTTTGGTCTTCCCTCTCATCTCTACCGCGCCTGCGTGTGGTGAGTTTGTTCAGGTCTCAGCCTCATGAAGTGAGGATGGGCACACGCTGCAGCCCCCACCCCACGCCTGCAGGTGTGAGTCAAACATCTCTCATTCTGGGCAGGTTTATGGTCGCTGCAGGCTGGGGGCCACTGACACCCAAAAATGTGTGGACACAATAGGGGAGGGGGGAGCTGCCCACCCACCCAAACCATACGCAGACCCTGCAGCTTCCCCAAGCTGTGTCTGCTTCCCTGCCACCAGCGCACCCCCTGCAGCAAAGCCCCCTCCTCCAGTGCCACCAAGGTGCTGATCCACCACCTTGATCTTCTCCAGGAAAGCGTTGGCACAGGCAGGTGTCACCGTGGGGGGCTCTGCCTGGCACGGAGGGTGGCGTCCCCTCATGAACCCCCCCATGTCCCTGCGCAGGGAGCAGGTTTGTGTCCCCAAAAGGTGACACGGAGGCAGGGCACCATCTGGTGGTGCCTGGGCACAGTACACGCCAGCCCACATGCATGCTGCCCACCCACACGCGCTGCCAGTGAGGCCCCATGCGCTGTGCACACACGTGTGTGCACCCCACTGCCCCGAGGCGCCGGCGCATCTGGCACACACGTGCACAGAGCACACACACGTACACACGACCCCACGTGTTAACGCACACCTCCGTGTTTGCACGTGTGCTCGCCCGCGCGTGGCTGCAGGCACTCGCAGGTGGGTGACAGCTGAGCCCGCGGGTGCTTGCACAGCCACGGGGCAANGCTGCAGGCACTCGCAGGTGGGTGCCAGCTGAGCCCGCGGGTGCCCAGGTGAGCCCGCGGGTGCTCGCACAGCCACGGGGTGGGCGTGAGGCTCGGCAGGACACCTGTGCCACACATGTGCCGTGTCTGGGCACACACGCACAGGTCGGTGCTGTGTGTGTGCGTGCAGGTGAGTGGTACTGCGCTCTCTGAGTTTCGGCCAGGCAGGCAGCACTGAGAAGGTGAGCACAGGTCATGCCTGTTGGATTCCCTCTGGAGAAGCAGAGCTGGACTGGCTTTTATTTCTAGCTGGGATCCCCCTCCTTGAGCCTGGGGAATCATTTTTAGTTCTGCCCCAAATTCCCTGGGAGGACCTTGGGCCTGTCAACCCTTCCCACTTGCCCAGGGCATGGGCTGAGGTGACCACAGGTGCGATCCATCACTGTCCATGGGGATTGAGGACAGGGCAGTTCCCAGGACTCCGAAGCCAGCCAAGGCAGGCGGCTGCTCTCCAAGGGGTGTGTATGGCTGCAGAGGTTTTGGCCGCCAGCCTGGCTCACACAGCTGGAGAGGGAAGAGCTAAATTTAAAGGTGCAGGGGGGGCCGGCTGAGGCTGGCTGGCGCGGGGCTTCTCCCTGGCCGCCTGCACGGGAGGCACGAGCGTGTTTCCAGCTGCCACACCCTTTCCTTCACTGGGGAGGTAGAGGCCTGACGGAGAAGCACCCGGTTTCATCAGCAGGAAGTGAGGCCAAGGACTGAGCTCGAGCAGTGCCATGTGCTCCAGCGGGAACATCCCTCCCACTGCACAGCCCTGACCTGTTCAGTGCGAGCACCCCCAGACCCCACACTGTCTAGCAGCTGTACTGCTCGCACCCAGCCAGACACGTGTGCCCTGGCACAGCTGGACACACTGACACCCCCCAGACCCCTTCACCTGGGGCCAGCCCCCCACACANTGCCACACCCTTTCCTTCACTGGGGAGGTAGAGGCCTGACGGAGAAGCACCCGGTTTCATCAGCGGGAAGTGAGGCCAAGGACTGAGCTCGAGCAGTGCCATGTGCTCCAGCGGGAACATCCCTTCCACTGCACAGCCCTGACCTGTTCAATGTGAGCACCCCCAGACCCCACACTGTCTAGCAGCTGTACTGCTCGCACCCAGCCAGACACATGTGCCCTGGCACAGCTGGACACGCTGACACCCCCCAGACCCCTTCAGCTGGGGCCAGCCCCCCACACCTGTACCCTGCAGCCCTGATCCTTTATCCCCACACCACTCTGGGGTAATAAAAGTACTATTTGAGGGTGTTTACAACTTTTATTTAAAAAGCCCCTTCCCAGATAATTTTCAGGGCTGTAAGCCAGGCACGAGGCACATGTGTGAGCCTCTTGCAGGCAGGATGGGGAATTAAGAAAACTCACAGCAGGAAAGCAGGGGCTTCATCAGGCCCTGAAAAGTGCTTTTGACTGCACTGGCACCCAGGGTCAGCAAGAGCACCCAAATTTTGGGGAGCAGGGAGGCATCGAGCCAGTGGGGTGCCCATGATGCCACCCCAGCACCTGCAGGTTCTTAGGCAGCGACATGGGTGCTCCCACCCCCCAACCACCAGACTCGGGACCCAGCAGGCGCCAAGCAGACTTGGGAGTTTGCTAAAATGAAAATAGAAAAAAAGCCTGGGACATCATCCAAAACTGCTGAGTGTTAATTAATTCGTCCCTGCGACGTGATCTGCCCTCAGCCCCAGAACATCCTAACATAGTCACAGCCACGGCCACCCACCCCAGCCTCCCTGCTGGCCACGGCCTTATTTTAGGGAAGAGGTGGTGCAGCTGCTCTCCCAGCCCTTGAACACCCGTGGGTGCTGAAGGCTTTGAGATGTGGGTCATGGAAGGAGGGCAGCCAAGCCAGCGTGTGTAGCCTTGACTATGGGGCTACAGCCCCATGTGCCCTACAGCAGCCTGCCAGCTCCACAAAAAACAGCCCAAAAGTCCCATGGCAGGTGGGACAGCACAGCAGTGGGACACCCCATCACCCCTGGGAGGTTGGATGGGGTCCCAGTCATCCCTTGTTTCCATGCAAGGTGAACTGAGACCATCGATATGCTGGGTCTGGCAGGAGTCGGGTGCTGACACCTCCCCTTGAGGGTCAAGCAGAGCTGCCTCGTTCCCCCATGTCCCACCACCACTGTGACCCCAAAACTCCTCCTGCTCCTACACCCCATTCTCCTACAATGGGACAAGGGGGCCAGGCACAGCACCCCAGCCTGGCCCTTGACACACAGAGTACAAAGCAGATCTTTCTTCCTCTGCCTGTTCCTGTCTGACTTTTATCCCTGAGGTCTGGGGATAAGGGCTGGGGTCATGCTGGCAAGCTGGGCACCGCTCAGGCTCTGACTCTGTGCAGTGGGCTGGTCCCAGTGTCATGGGGTTGGGGACAGTGATGCCACCTTGCAGAGTTTTCTCCATAAATCCCCAGCTCTTGACGTCCTGAGATGGGAGAGAGTGAAGCCAACCCCAAGCTTTGCCCTGGGAGAGGCAATACCCCATAAGTGAGAGTGGGGCTGGCTTGGAGGGCACCAGTGACTGCTCTTGGGGNGGAGGCAGGGGCGAGGGGAGCAGGCAGAGCCGTGACTCAGCCGGGGGTGGCAGTGGGTGAGGTGTTTGTGTTTAGTTTCTAACGTTACAGTTTCCACAGCACCGGGAAGCAGCCATGGGGGCCTGGCGACACTGAGGGTGGGATGGGGCAGCAGCTGGACCGGAGAAGCTGTTCTGTCCCTAAGGCCACAACAGCTAAAAATACTGCGGGCCATTGTCACCGGCAACAAAGCCACTGGCGTATTTTCAGCATTATCTCAGTTGCCATCAGCTCTGCCGCCCTCCCGGGAAGTGCTGTGCCCACTCCACCCAGGCACTGCTCTCCAAAGAGTTGGACAGGGCCTCCCACCTGCCCCTGGGTGAAGCCACTGTGCCTCAGTTTCCCTCCTGCACACTGTGCTATGATGCCACCCCCTATCCCACTGCTGTCATCCAACTTCTTCCACCCCACAAAGAGCCCCGAGCTGCCAAATTCATCCCCTTCACATCCACTGTGTCCTCTGCCCCTAACGAGTGCCTGGGGACACATGGCTCGCAGGACAGCCATCTCCATCCAGGCAGCTCCAGTCCAGCCCAGGCAGCTGGAAGGGGACAGCAGAGACTGGTTGCAATGAGTTGGCCAAGTGTCACCAGGAGATTGGTGACAGCCCCTCCTCCCTGCTGGGACACCAGCCCTCCTCCTCGGCTCATTCCAGCAGGCAAAGCCAACAAGGCTGCTGAGCTGCCCGGCCCAGCCATGCTCAGCAGGGAGCTGTCACTGCTTGCCCTGGGTGAAGCGAGTTGGCCCAGTCTCAGCACAGTGACTGGGTGGCCAGGGAGGGCTGTGCCAGGCTGTGCAGGCACTGCCAGCAGCTGGGCACTGCCCCAGCCCCAAACCACCAGGATAACACTGGATTTGTGCAGATTTCCCCACTAAAACAGGGAGTGAGGAGGGTTTAACTTGCCTTTTCCCTGCCAGAGCAGCTCAGCTTTCCTTCCTTCCAGTGAGCCGTTCTCCACCACTGAGAGAGACGATCACCATCAGCTCGTCTGCAGCAGCTCAGGATGGTGGCAGTGACCCAGAACTGGGCTCGGGATGTGGGTGGCCAGAAACAGGTTGGATCCATGGGTGGGCTGTGGCTGCTCATGGGCGCTTTCCCGGGCAGTGAGCACAGCCAAGGCAAGCAAAGAGTCCGTCTGGTGGTGCTTGGATTTCTCAGCACAGCCCTAAGCTGGGACTGCTGTGGCCCTGCTGGGATCCTTCCCCAGTTAGTCGTCTGCATCCCTCTATCGCTGTATGGGAAGCTCAGGACCAGGGCCAAGCAGGCCCTCTGCTCCTCAAGTACCTGCTGAACCTCCCTGTCCTCATAACAGCCCCAGCATGTCCTTTAGTGCACAGTGGGAGACCCTTCTGGTTTGCATGGGGGATGGCTCTGCACCCCTCTCCCCTGCCCTGTGCCCTTTTGGCATCCTGCCCCACTCTCATCTTGGGGTCTTGTTTGCTCCAGCTGCAGAGACGAGAGCAGAGCGGCCTCTCCCCACAGCACAGATGGTCCCAATAGCCAGGGGAAGGGGAGGTGAGACCTACTTTGGGAGAGGCAGGGAGCCCCACTTCCCTGGGGGAAGGCACACAGATAGGGTTGTGTCTGTGGTGGGACTAAGTGCTGCTGCTGGGGCATCTGCGACTGGAGGGGAGGGTGGGGAATCTTCTACACCCCAGAAAGGGGAGAGCTGTGGGCCACCCCACCAGAAGCACCCCTGGAAGCAGAGATTGAAGAGTGGGTGGAAGAAGGGGGTCTGGTAAGAGCAGAACTCTGCACGTAGGGGGATGCTGTGCAGCAGAGACCAGGAATACGGGAGACGGCATTATTGGGGGGAGGGGAGCCAGGCAGACCTTTCAGGAACGGATATTTGGGGCGGGGAGGGGGGAGACCCGCAGCGAAGTGGGGTGTGTGAGACCAGATCCGCCACTGCAGTGGGGATTGAGGGGCGGGGGNAGGGGCGGGGGGCAATCGGGGTACTTCCTCAGCCGCAGTCCTGGTCCCCATTCCCCGGCAGCGGGGCGGGGAGCACGCAGCCCCCCCGGCCGGGCCCCGCGGTAGCGGCCCGGGGGAGCGGGAGGCAACGGCGCGGGGCGGGGAGGAGCGGAGGAGAGCGGCGGCACCGAGACCGGTCCCGGCGGCCAAGGCACCGCGGTGGGTCGGTACCCAGCGGGCTCCGGCGGCCCTGGCTCCGCGGCGGCTCCGGTACCTTTGGGCGGATCCGCACCCGGGCAGCTGGGCACCTCCCGTACCCTTGGGAGGTTCCGGTGCCCTGGGTGGCTCCGGTACCCCGTGGCGTCTGCGCACCCCGACGGCTCCGGTGTCCCGGCTCCGGGCAGAGGCGAAGGAGGCAGCGGCCGCAGCCAGGCAAGCGGGCGGGGGCGGCCGGGCCGGAGCTCAGCCCCCCGTGTCCCGGGACCCTCGCCCGTGCCCCCTCCGAGGGCAGCGGGGCACCCAGGGGGGATTCGCTGGAGGGTGAACGTGGAGAGGGCAGGGGCTATATACAGCCCCCGGTGCCGAGAGCGGGCCGGATCCGGGATTTGCGCAGAACAAAGGACCAAGGAGGGTGTGTATGGAAAAGTACCGGCGGGAGGGGAGCGTTGTTCGTCTGCAAACCGGGCTGGGGGCGACAGTGCGTGGTGCGAGGGCTGGGTGTGCCAGGGCAGCATTTCCCCCCTCCCCGGGCTGGGGGCTGCTCAGGGCTGGGGGCTCTGCGGGGAACAGGGATTGCAGCCATCCCGACTGAGGGGTTTCTGCTCCCTCTGTCATCCTACCGCAGGTTTAATGGTACAGAGGGACTGCAGGATTTGCACCTGGGTCGGGGGGTGCAGAGTGCCCGGAGTGTGGCAGGGAAGGGTGAATATTTAGGTGGGTGTGGGGGTCTCCTGCCGGGCATTTGTGGCACTGTACGACGTGTGCTTGTAAAGGAGGATTGGGGGTGGCTGGGGGGCAGATGGCGGATCTGTGGGGCTGGCATTTGCCACTCTCCGTGCTGGTGGCAGAAATGCCGCCTATGCTTGCCCACATGATCCACCCACTGCTGCGCCAGCCACCTCTGGGCTCTGCACCCCAGTGCCCTGGCCACGAACCAGGACATGGGGGGACTCTGGGCAACGGGGCTGTGCTTCGCAGGCACCGAGGCTCGGAGACCTGCGGGAGGGCAGCGCTTCCCCTTACGTGATCTCGGCTGCGTGACCGGGTCTCGCAAGCGGAGATATTTATAGCACTGCTCCACTAGCCCGAAGTTTGCACGGCCTGGAACGGAGCTGGCAGCTGCCCCCCCCGCCATCCAGAAGCCTCTGGATGCAGCTGAGCCGTTTCCCCGGAGAGGCCGGGGTGGGTGGGAATTCGCAGGGCTGAGCGGGCTGCGTGGAACATGCTGGGGCTCCCTGCCAGACTACAGCGTGCTCTGCTGCCTGCAATGCTGCCTGCAATGCTGCCTACAATGCTGGGTGCTGCGGGGGCCTCACAGGGAGGGTGCAGGGAGCAGCTTTTGCTTTGGCCCCAGCCAGCCAGGCTCTGGCAAAGGAACTCTTTAAGGATGGGGACAAGAGGGAGAGTTCATGTTTTGACTTTGCCGTGAGACACAGATTGGCCAGAGCTATTGCAGCTTGCAGGGGAAGGTGAGAAGACAGATGGGACTGCATGTTCAGGAGTGTTTACCACATGCTTTGTCCCTGTGATTCCAACCACCACAGGTTCCAGACCCCAGCAAAGGGAAATGGGAGGTCTGGGAACTCCCCCGAGTCAATCTGTGCTGCTCTGTACTCTGTGCGTGGAGCAGCCTTCTCTTGAGTCCTGCTGGAGCCACCAGCACATGGTGACGGCCAGTGCCAGAGCCATGTTCCCTCTTTGTGTCAGATGGTCCCACAGACGTGGTCGTCTCCTGACCAGACATCTGCTCTGCTGATGTCTCTGGGCTCTTCATTCCCTGGCACAAAGCCTCGCAGTTTGTGGGGTCGCCTCTGTGCGTGCCCCGGCTCCTCTCCCAGCCTCCTGATCCTCAGTTTGCACGTGCCAGCCAGATGCCATTGCTGTGCTGCTGTCACCACCCCATCCCACACCCCTCTCCATCTTTTTTACGCCCTCCACCCAGAAATGCCAGTGCCAGGCCAGCAGATGTGTTGTGCCCTCCTGCTGTGTTCACTGGGTGCATGGCATCTGCTCACCCTTGGGTGAGGGGAAGGAGTGGGGCAGGGAGAGGCAGGAGTAGGAGATCAGGGCGAGGGATAAAGCCAGGCCTATTTTTATACTGCAGAGTAATTACCAGAGCTTTCCAATCCTTAATCTGCCGAGAGCACCCTGGTGCGATTGGATCCTTCCCCAAGCCTGGCAACAATTCCCCCATCACACATCTCCTGCGTCAAAGCTCCGTAAACTCCCACACTTGGGCTCACACTGGGATACATGTACTGCAGAGCTGCCAGCACGTCTGGCCCCCACTTCCAGCAGCCCCTGGCCCAGGAACAGGGATGGGGACCCTGGCTGGGACCCTGGTTTACAGCTGGGAGGATCTCACTGCCGAGACAGCGGGGTAGGATGGCCACCTGGCTCAGCTGCTGAGTAGATTTGGGTCTCAGCACAGTGAACACACTAAATCCATGTTTTCCGCATCAGCTGCCTCCCAGGCGTTTTTGGCCAAGATTAGTGGCCCACACAGCACCCTCCAGCACCTATCAAGCTTGGCTCCCCACTGGCACAGCCAGGGTTTGGGGTGCCTCTTTCCCGACAGCGCACAGGGCGGTTCTGGACGGCAGTGCCAAGTCTCGGCTGGCTCCTTTCCCAGCTTCTCCCTGTCCTGTCGCTGAGCCAGGGGTTTGCTGAAGAACCTGTTCCATAGCTCTCACCACAGAGGAGGAAATGACTGGTGATGTTTGCGGGAACACCTTTCATCCCGGGGCTAGGGGACTGCTTTGCCTCTGCCTGTGTGTAGCTGGCTCCAGGGTAGAGCATGGGATCTCAACAGCACAGGGATGGAGGTGAGGACTCACCTTCCTTCACCCACCCTTTGCCCACCAGCTCTCCAACACCTCACCCCAAAGTCTGGCTGGGCTGTTCAGCCCTGCTGTATGACAGGGAAAGGGGCTTTTTGTGCCACAATTCCTCCACTGTGGAGTTCGCAACACCCTTGCCAACCAAGTATTTGGGACTAGCCCTCGATCTATCTGTCTCAGTGCACAGCAGGAGGCACAAAGTAAACTTAGAAGTGTACAGGATGCAGTGCCCCCACAAACGCTGCTGTTCTACAGAAGGACCCAGTGCCAGGGATTGCAGAGGGTGAGCCGCCTTCAGGGCATCCCCAGGTGATCCCACCAGTGTCCCTTCCCCCTGCCTGGCAAGGACCCAGCGCCCTGCCTGAGCCAATGGCCATAAAAGGCCCTGAAATGGAGGAGCTGGGCAGGGGGCCGGGTTGCTCCTCCAGGCTGAAAGGGATCTTCCCGTCTGCCCACGCAGGTCAGGCTTGGCAGGAAGTGGGAATGAGAGGCTGGATAGAGGAGAGCAGCCCTAGCAGCACGGAATGGGTTCAGGGGGCTGGGGCACACCCTGCTCCCCTCCACCTCCCCCTGCTTCCCCGGCCCAGCCCGGGATGCCGGGGATCTGCATCGCCTCCCACGAAGGGCTCGGGGGGATAAAGCTGCCTTTTCATTGTCGCCTGAGGTGTGGGCCAGTGGGGGCTGGGGGGCGAGGGGCACTCAGCGGGCTGTCCTGCCGGCCCCCCACTGCCTCTCCCCAGACAATGGCCGCTCTTTGTTGGGGTTTTACGCGTCCAGCCCCCTTCCCCGCGGCCCAGCTGGTGACATTTTACCACCTCCACATTCTCATGGGGATTCAAAGGGCACAGATGCACTGTGAAACCACAAAGCGCAGTCTCCCTCATTGCTCCCCCTCCCCTGTGCCTCGGCATCCGCAGGGAAGCAGAGCCGGGATGCACAGAGGGGATGCTCACCCTGGGAACCTTTCTTTGGAGCTATTTCAAGGGTGACGGGCCAGCCCTTGGGAGCTCCCTCCATCTTCCTGCCCTTCCCTTGTCATCAGCCCTCCATTCTTTTGTGACTCTGTTGAGAGCCTTCCCCTCATCCCTGTCCCAAGAGGGCTTGGCATGCCAGACCCCGACTGATGGGATATGAAGGGAGGCAGTGTAGGCGCCATGTCCAGGCTGGTGACACTTGACCTTTTGGAGCTGGAGCCGTGTGGGTGGTACCCACCCCTGCCCTGCAGGCACCCGGCTGCCAGGGCAACGCCAGGCATGGCTGGTGGTGCCAGACCCGGCGTTGCCCTGGGCCCCTGGGTGTAGCCACTTTGTGGGTGTAGCCAAGCTGTGGGATACACAGTGGCCTCTGTCCCTGCTGAGGAGGTCCCAGCGTGCAGGCGTCCAGCCTCTCCCTGCCCCTTCCCCCTGCTCCCAGACTTCTGGGGGCTTTCCCTCAAGGATCTGGGCAAACAGCCCAGTTCCTCCCAACCAGTCGTTGCCTCCGCAGGGACCTTGGGAAAACAGCCTGTAAACAGGCAGATGGAGAACGTGAGTCACAGTGACCGAGAGGGAAATAAATGCATGAGGGGAATTTTCAGCATGCACTGGGTCATGGGGATGAATCCAGCCTTTCCCAGTGATGGTGAGTGGCTGGCACGTAGTTGCTCTCCTGTGGAGGCAGCTCTCCCAGGAAGGGGTGTTTATCCCACTGACGGGAATGTGTCCAGACGAGCTGCAAAACAGATCCAGCCCTCTTCCCCCACCAAAAACAACCCCTGATCCGTGCCACTTTCATCCCAAGGGATGAGCAGTCGCTGCCCTGGAGGCAGCAGCTTTTCAGCACGCAGCACCCTGCCCGTAGAGCCATGCAGATCCTTTCCCCGCTGAAAGTCACCCCGCCGTGGTTATTTTTGGCTGCCGGCGGGGCTGGAGGAGCTGGCTCTCTCCCAGCCGCTGCAGCGCGCCCCGTTTGGAATTGCGTCTTGCGTGATGGGTAGCGCTTGGGTGAACAGGCTGCCTCCAGCATCCCGCTCCCTGCTGCCAAGTACCTGCCAGCTCCCTCGCCCGTGCGCAAAGCAAGAGTGCAATCTAGTGGCTAATCCCACTGGGGACACCGTGACGCTGGGGATTAACTTCTGCAAGAGCCTCCGGTGACACCGGGCGCCTCTCTGAGCTTCACCTTCCCATCGCAGCTCGGGCACCGGTAGCCCAGGGTGGTGAGAGGTTTATCGAGGGCCCAAAAACGCTGTCCTTTCCGCTGGCCTCACTTGAGGCTGGAGGGACATCCAGAGCTGGGAGCCACGGCAGTGTGAGCAGGGCATGGGGGGTGCCCCCAGCATGGCGGGGACCCGGGGCGAGGCTGGTGCCCCCGGGCAGGGTTGAGGTGCTGAGGGCACCTCAGTGGCGGGGGGAAGGATGCAGCTCCCGGGGATGAAGGGTGCACGTGGGTTTGCCTGGGGTCAGGAAGCATCTCAGTCCAGGTGCTTCGCCCAGGACATGCCCTCACTCGGCTGCACGCCAAGAACACCCAGCCTAAACCTTTCCGTGCTTCTCCAGCAAGAGCCGCCATTGCCGTGTCCTCACAGTACATCAGCTCCATCCCCTGCCCAGCATGGGGGGGACCCGGGGTGGGGCTGGTTCCCCCGGGCGGGGTTGAAGTGCTGCTGAGCGATGCTGAGAGTTTTAGGGGCGAGGGGTATACGTTACCTCTTTTGGCCCCCCGAGACCCCCGTGAGGTCCGGCGGGGGCTCGTTTCCCTCTCTGCCCCTCCACGCCCTTGGCTGCAGCGGGAGTGACGTCCCTAAGTTATTCTGATTTATTCACATTAACCCTTTTCCCGCGGGGCTCGGGGGATCTCGGGGAAGCGGTGGCAGTCGGGCGGGGGGACCCCTTCGCTGCTCCGGCCTGGGGTACCCCTGCGAATGGCCCCTGCCTCCCTCCCTGCCCCGCGGGTTGCCGTGGGAACCGCACCGGGCTTCTGATGTCACCGGGGCTGTTGCTACGCGACCGGTCCGCTCGCCCATCCCCGTGTGAGGTCACTGTCGCTATGGCGACGGCCGGTGCGGCGGGGGGGATGCGGGGCCTCTCCCGGGGCCGGGGGGCGGTCCCGGGGCCGGAGCCGCGGAGCTCCCCCCACGTACCCCCGGGCGGGGGGCGGGCACGACGGCGGGGAGGGTGGTGTCCTCCCAGGGGACCAGCAAAAACTTCGCATTAAAACAGTGAAAAAAGGAAAATAAAGCTTTTTTTTTTTTTTTTTGGCTTGTCCTGAGATATTATTTTTAGAAATCCTGGCGTCGGGGACGTCCTCTCGTTCCACGGGAAACGCGCTTCCCCGTGGAAACTGGCAGCAGTGGGGCTGGGCTCCGTGGGGAGTGGGCACGGGAGGGATGGGGGCGTTGGGGAGGCTCAGCCACGTCCCTGTGCCGCAGCCCATTTTCTGCTCTGGTCCCAGTCCCTGCGGCTGGGGCCAGACCGTGGATTTTACATCTCCCCAACTTGGATTCCTGCTGGAGGCAATTTATTCCTAAACTCTGACATCTGCTCCATGGAAAGCGATGGAGCTGCTCCTTCCGAGGCACAAATCCCTGCTCCTGTCCTGCCAGTGGCTCTGGGCCCCTGACCAGGCCAGGCATCACAGCTGGTGGCTTTGTTCATGCTCCTGTGGGCATGTCCACTCACTGCCCCTTGTCCCCGGGGACCTGCCCCATCCCTCCACCCTGCCACCCCCAGGGCTGCTGCCCACCCCGGTGATCCTGCTGGCCATGAAGCCATGGGGATTAGCAGCTTCCTCCAGATGGGGATTTAGCCAAAGCTACTTAGAGCCACACTGGGCAGGGAGCAGCTAGCTTTGTTGGAGAGAGGGAAAAGGGGAAATCCAGGACATGTGGCCTGAGCCTGCCTAAGGGTGCTGAGTGGGAAAGGGGTTTCCCGGGGTTGATAGCTCAGCATCTCTTGAAACCCAGGGTTTGGCCAAACCACGTGTCCTGCAGTGTCTTCCCTTGCCCTGGTGAGCCCTCAGCCTCTGTGTTGTTTCCAAAGCTTTGAGGAGACCTTTGAGCCAGATGTCCATCCTGTGCAGGCAGGATGAGAGGACAGAGGGACAGGAAGGGGCAGATGCTGCTCCCATGGCGCTGCCAGCCAAGATGTAGGACAAGAGCTGGCAGATGGAGGCGGGCAGATGGAGGAGTGTGAGGCTGCACCAAGACTCTGTTTGCTGTGACGGGATCTTGGCTCACTGCTGGTTCAACAGCTGCTCAGCTTCCCAGGGCTGGGGGGCTGCAGGACTCCGGAGGGACAGAGGACGTGGGGATGGGGAGCTCAGGTGACTCCCCAGGGAAAAGGGGCAGCTGGGGAAAGAGGAGGAAAAGGCTTTCTGCTGAAGTGGAGATGAGGGGTCTGGGTGGAGCTGTCGCTGGGGGATGGAGCAGGGGGTGGAGGAGGCTCGCAGGCCCATCTGGGACACGTTCCTGTCCTGCCAATGGCACAGGGAGCACCGTGTGCACTGCTGCTCTGTTGGACCTCCTGAATCACTGCGGAGACCACAAGGAGAACTCCCCACCAAGCCTGTGTAAACTTTGCATCCGGTGAAACTGAGAGCAGTGGAAATCCCCCACCCACCCTGCCAAAGCACGTGGACAAAGCGGGAGCTCCATCTGAGGGACCCTGAGCCAACTCTGGGCTCTCCAAAGTCCCCTCTGGTGGCCTTATCCTCTGCTAGTAGGATCCTCTGGTACCTTATGGGGAGAGGCTCAGGGGAAAATCTGGCTGCAATGAAGGGACAGGAAGGATATCCTGTTTCCCTAGGGAAGAGGTCATCAGGTAAAGTAGCCAAGGGAATCCTGTACTTCAGCAGCCAGCCCAGAGCAAAGGGCTGCACTGGGGATTGAGGAGAGCCTGACTGCCCACTGAGAGGTTTGGGGGTTAGTCCTGCTGGCGCTGAGCCTGTGCAGGAGCCACTGGGACCCTCACAGAGCCTGTGGTTTTACCCAGGTATTTGTAGGGTCACCATCATCGCAGCCCTTACACTCCCAAGCCCTCTGTGGTGGCTCCAGCCTGGCTTCTGCTCTTCACCCAAACTACTGTGGGACAGACAGGAAGGTCAAAGCCCTCATCTGCCAGACCCCAAGCAAGGAATCCTGGTCCCCACTGAGCAGCCCCCAGGTGCCCTGTCAGCTGCTGGAGGACAAGGCAGGGCCCTCAGCTCCAGCTCCCCTGCATCTGCCTCTTCCACCCACTGCTTCCCTCTTTCAGGGGAGGGGGCTGTGGTTTGTCTGGAAGGTGGAGAGGTGGGAAGCTCTGCCCCTGGCAGAGGGATTCCCTGCCAGGCAGGGCAGCTCTGTGTACACCTGAGTCAGGTGAGGCTTTTAGAGAGGAGGCAGAAGATGAAACTGGGTGATGAAGCAGAGAAACAAGGATGAAGTTTTAGACACCTCTCTCCTGTTTTACAGCTGGAGCAAAAGCAGGAGCATTCAAAGCTGGAAGGATGCTGAGAGGAGCTGCTGGCAGGGAGCTGCTGAACAGCTCTTACCCTTGAGTGGGGCACTGCTAAAAAAGCCATCATTGCTCCCAGATGCAGGATCACACAGCTCTGAGGCTTAGGGACAGGATCCTGCCGTGCCACCATGGCTGAGGACACTGCTCCGGGTCTGGTGCCATCGTGTGGACACACGATACTTGCACGAATCCCTTGTCCCCTTTCCTGGTGGAGAGACGAAGCTTGGTAGCACTGCTCTCCCAGGCGGTCCTGAGCACCAAACAGTTTTTTGTCCCACTCTCACCACCCCAAGTCTCCCAAAATCTTGCCCACTGTCTGGATCTCCCGCTCAGCCATCAGTGCTGCGCCCTCCCTCCCCAACCTATCAACCTCACTGCTGTACCCCACCTGCTCTGGCCACCCCCAAATTGTGACTACATTGAGGGCTCAAGTACCTGCTGATCTGGTGAGGAATCCCCCAAGCCCCCTGGACAAGGGAGAGGGGGAAAATAAATGACCACAAGTGACCAGACATGGAAAGACTGGGGCTGGGGAAAATCTGCTCTGCCCCCCAAGTCTCAAGAGAGGCTCTCTGCCACATGCAAACTTTCTCTACAGATTTTACATCCCTTCTCCCCCCACTTCATATCCTTTGTTGCCCATTTTCCAGGAAATCCCGCACACCTTTCCATGGACAAGCCCAGATGTGCTCCAGGCGCCCCTCTTCCCCGGGGTCACCATGCCAACACACCCCCAGGGTGCCCCATCACCGCGCCCAGCCTTGGGGGTCCCGGGGGGCTGCAGTGAGCGGGCACAGCGCCCTCCCCACCGCTCCAGCCCGGCACGGGGGTGCGGGGGAACGCCTGCCCTGCCCGGGAGCCCCACCCCGGCGGGGCCTGGGGATGGCCGGGGATGGAACGGAGGCTGCGGGACACGCCGGAGCTCCCACGCCGGAGTTCCCACCAGAGGGAGCCCAAAGGACGCGATTCGTGGGCGCGGCCGCCCGGACACGCCGCAGCCGGGGAGGCGAGCGGGAACTGTCACCCCTCCGTGAGGTTTGCAAATGCCCCGAAACCTCCTGCCAGCCGCCGGGGAGAAATCCCGCCTGTCCGTCCCTCCGTGGGCCATCCCTGTGCCGGGGGGCTGCACCCCCTGCCAGAGCTCTCCTGCAGCCCAGGCGCCTGTGCAGGCAATCTGGGACCCGACGTATCGGGAAACAGCGGCTGTGGCAGCAGAGGGTGTTCCCAGACCGTGGGGCAGCCCCGAATCATCGCTCTGACAAGTGGATTTCCCTCAGTTCAAACCATCACCCGACACCACGTCCAAACTCAGAGCAGGGTGAAGCATCTCTGCTCCGATCACTTCATGGTGGATGTAATTACCCTAAATTAATGCAGACGCAAAGCAAAAGAAAGGGAGGGTTTGAAATCATGCTCCTGGTGCTTTTGGAACTTCAGCTCGTGGCGTTGCACCAGAAGATTTCCCGTTCACACCTCGTTGTTCCACAGGTTTGGGTACTGTTGGACACATTGTTGGGAAAAGGGAGCAGGATGGAAATAAGCTGCCGGATGGGGATGGGAGATGGGTGGAGGGAGAGTCAGAGAGGAAATATCGCAGGCAATGCTTCATGATGTCAGAGGAAAGTCCCTCCCATTAGCCCAGCATTTGCTCGTTTATTTAAAGCCCTTCATTAGTGGCCGCCATGTGGAAGGGGATTTAAACCAGTTCTGAGTGAATTAGGTGCCACATTTTTGTTATAAATGAACTCTGTAAATTCGTGCTAAAATATGAATTGAATTAAAGTTATAAGAACTGGGGGATGCAGCCCCCCTTCTAAAACCAGAAGTTTCAAAAACTCCTAAAACCAGTTTGACCAGGGAGGGGTTTTCACAACACCAGAGCAGCCAGAGAATAAATCTATNTGGAAGGGGATTTAAGCCAGTTCTGAGTGAATTAGGTGCCACATTTTGACCATGTGTCTTATCTACCCAAGTCCTCTTCAATTCCTGCTTTCCACTGAAAACTGCTGCTTTCTACATCAGCCAGGAGGTCTGGGGGCTCCAGCCCTCCCCCGGCACGAGGGAAATTTTGGGCACATCAGAGGCCAGGGCTGAAAGCAGGAGGCTGCCACAGTGTGACCAAGAAGTAGAGAGGCTGTGGGCCAGAGAAAATCGTGGAATAAATGGGATCTGGGCCAAATCCAGGCAGACAGTGCCAGGCTGCTACTCAGGACTGCTGCCAGAGCAGTCTGGCACAGACAAGGAGAGGAAATCCCAGGCAGACCTGGCATTTAATCCTGACTTCCTGGCGAAGTGGCTGCAAATGTTCAGCTCTTGGGGACTTTGGGGCACAGAAGCAACCAGAGACCAAGACACTTGTGGGAGGCCATCAAGCCAAGCTGGGAAACCCCATCATGGCCATCAGGGGGAAAACATTTCTATGGGTTGAGTTTGTGCCCCAAACTCTTCACAGCAGTCACAGAGATGCTCGAAGTGGGGTGTGCATGTCCCAAGCCTTGTGGTGAGACAGTTGAGATGGGGAAAGTTGCCTGTCCAACTGGGAAACACCCCAAGGAGGGAAGAGAGGAGAAAACAGGAATTTCCTTAGAACTGCTGTGGCAGGCAGGAACACAAAGGGAAACTGAGGCATAGGAGAGTGGACTGGTGGGATGGGGTGGAACAGGGCAGTTGAAATGTGTGGATGCAGAGCTGTCCCCAACCCTCCCCTCTAGAGCTGCTGGTGAGGAGGGCATTAGGTGGCTGGCAAGTGTAGGGTTAACCAAGCCCATCCCTTCCCAGGTGCTGCCCGGCCTGGCCAAGGTGTGGGTGGTGCCAGGACTAAAAAAGGGCTTTGGGAAGCCTGGACAAAGGGCTAATGGGGCAGAAGGGAGATGCTGCTGTCCCCAGGCTTGAAAGGTGGTGGCAGCAGAGCTGTGGTGCCACACCAGAGCCTGTTCCCTGGTTCGTACTGGACTGCACTGGGAGTTTTCCTACAGTGTGACTGTGCCAGCCTGATGGCTTTCACCCCTGCTGGAGAGCGGAATTGGACTGGCTGGACCTGTTGTGCTTGTGAGATGTGGGTTTAGGGTTGTCCTTAGTGGGTGCAGGTGGGATGTTTAATTATTCCTTCCAGTTTCCTTCAGAGTGTGAATACCAGGCTGAGAGTCTCTCCACTTAGAGAAAAATGTCATCCCTTATTGTCCTCCAACCCCTGGTCTCAGTTAAGGGCAGGATGACTCTGGCATCTTGCTGTGGTCCCCAGGGGTGAGTGTCATTTGGATCTGCCACCCTGTATCTGTCTGTTTAACCTGTTAGAGCCTGTGTCCCCATCTCTGCTTCACTCCATCACTGTGCATGTCACACCATAACTAGGCTGATGTGACTTGGCCCTGTGGCTTCTTGTTCAGCCCATCTCGTGCCACACTGAGGGACCTCTGCTCACTGCTGGAGGGGGTGAGGTGATGCTGACAGCCCTGAGAAGTGTAGGTGAGCCCTCTGGAAAGCCCAGACTCTGTCATTTCTCACATTTCTACTTCTTGCCCATCCTGGTGTCATGTATCTGATCCATCCCAGAGCAAAAATCAGGCTCCTGGATGCTTCAGTCTCCTTGACCTCTGCGATGATCCCATCTCCCCGAACCAAAGGGATGGTCAGACAGGTCACACAAGGAACTGGGAGTTCACTGGGGAGCTCTCCTCATATCCAGCTCCAAGTTGCTGGCACCAAAACACTACAAGTTTTTGAAGGGGTTGGATCCACTGGAGCCTGAACATCCCCTGTTCTCTGGCACAGCAGCACTGCTGGCAGCTGTCTCACAAATTCAGGTGCCATTTGCTGCCTGTGCTTGGAGATGAACCTTGCCACCAATTTGCTAGATTTCTTTTCTCAGTGGGCAGAGTATTTCAGGCTGCTTATTTACATTTGTGGCATGTTTTCTTCCTCCTGGGGCTCAGGAAACTTTCATTCATGCTGAAGTTTCCACATTGCCATCTCTGAGAGCTCACGGTGTTCTTCGACCTTCAATTCTCTCTATATGCAGCATAAACTTTCTGATGGAAAAAAATTAAAGTCTGTGCAGGTGTCCCACTTCTTTTTAGTTGAATTTCTTTTGAATGCCAAACAAGAGTGGAAAAGCACAGCCCTGAAGTTTATTAGTACTTGGAAATTGAGGCTTAGAGTAAAATCTTACTGCAGGACATGGAGCAGAGAGTGGTATTCTTGCATAGGGAAGGTGGACCCCAGACCCCTTTTCTCCCAGTGGAGCAGCAAATGTGCCAGCAACCAGTGTAAGATGCTCCCACCCTCCCTAGTCGCCAGCTGTTGCACTGCAAAGAACAAGGAAAGGAATAATAAGGAAATAATAAGGAAAAATAAGGAAAATTGTGGTGTCATTAATGTGATGATTAAATTGGCATCTGGGGGTGTCAGCATGATGAACAAGGCTCTCACATCTTCATCCCTGCCACCCCCATGGTGCTGCCTCTCAGCCCTGTCCCATGCCAGACCTGGGAGATGCTCATTTGCAAATAAATTAATGTGAAAGTGCTGCAGGTCCTGTGATGAGTTTCCCTCTCTATCATGCATCTCTATTTGCTGCCATGCTTGTGTTTCACTGGGATGTTGTTGCAGCTGATTGAGGTTTCTTTATGACTGGAGGTTTTGATCTTGACTTCGAGAGTGAGTCACTCCCTGGCAAATGGGATCCCATCACAGAGATGCCATTTCCTCACCCGGCGTTCTTTGCAAATCAGGTTTTGCAGAGCTTGAGCAGCTGTTTTGCCTTCCAGCTGAAAGCCTCTTCCCAGGCACATTTAAAGGCATGAATTGGGTGCTGAGAGCTGTGCATAGGGAGGGAATTAATATCTACCATGGCCCAGTGGGAGATGTAACAAGTCCTGGCAATCAGTCCTGGGAGACCTGGGGGGGGGCACCATAAATCAACCTGCGAGTGCCAAGTGGCTCTGAACCAAGGGGAGGGGAGAGAGGCCGTCCCTGTGCTGTGACATGTAGTTACATATTTTTGATAATTCAAAAAAGGAAGAGACTTGGAAAGTAACAAATAAAGCCATGAAGTGACTTCTTGGTGCTAGGTAAAATGCCCTAGGCCCATGCTCCATTTAAATGTATTTTGGAGATGGACTTGCTGTAGCTGAGGTGGTCCCAAGCTCATTATGTGTTGGCCAGGATGTTTCCAGCTGGCAAAATGCTCCTTTGGGTGTCCCCTGACTTGGCTCTGCTGCTGAGGAAAGGCAGAGCTGGTCTGGCCAGGGGCCGAGTCCCTCCTGCCCACTGAGTGTGCCACAGCTCTGTCACAGAGCAGATCCAGGCAGGATGAGGGATTTCCTCACAGCTTGCTTGCTGCTCCTGGGGCTGGCAGAGTGCTCTGCTGCAGCCCAGGGACCTGCCAGGGGCTACTTCTCACCTTCCCCAAGCCTAGCTTTTTCAGGTTAAGGAAAATGTGGTGGTAGCTCTGCCCTCAGTGTGGGACCGAGGGCCACAAGATACCCCCTTCTTCTTGCAGTTGCATCTGTCATCTCCAGGTATAAAATGCTATCTCCATTGCTGGTTGCAATGCCAGTGTTGGCTCTGCCACTTCTGATGACCCTGCACAGTGCCACAGAGCAGCATCAAACAGGAGCCAAAAGAGGTGGTGAGGGGGAGACAGGAAAACAATGTGCTATTAGCAAAGCCCTGGCCTGCAGACACATCCACAGCTTGGGGTGAAATAATCTGATCCTTTTTTGATCTTGTGTGATTCATTCTGACCTCAGTAAAAAACCAGGTCCCCAGCCTCGTGCAGGATGGGGGGCACAGAGCTGGAACTGTGCAGATTCTTGTCAGGATGCCTTGGCCTGCAGCCAGCCCTCATCCAATTCCATCACTGCCCAGGGGGCATGGCCAAGGCAGCACCCCTGGGTAACTCAGCCTAATGGCAAAAGCCCAGTGCTCCTGCCAGGTGAAAAAGCACTTCAAGTCTGTGCCGGCCCTGATTAGCAAAACTATGGTTGCCATGGAGCCTGAATACCTGCTCGTAGAGTGCCTGCCTTCCCTGTCCCCTCAGCAGACCCAGGGGACACAAGCTGTGGAGCAGAGGCCAATTTTGCTGTTCCTTAGAAAGCTGATTGCTTTTATCCCAGGGAATATTGAGATGGTCTTTTGTCTTTTTCTTTTTTTTTTTTTTCCTTTGTTCTTCCTTCTTTCAGCCTCGTTTGGGGTACAGGAGAAATATCCCTCCCCAGCTGTTCCTCAGGTGAGCTGTGGGGCTCTAGGTGCAGAAGTTGTTGCAGGGAGAAATGCCAGGCTTTGAGTAGGGCACCAGCTCTGCATCCCATAGGAACCTGGATAGCTGTCCCAGGGGAGCAAAGGCTCCGTGCTGTTCCTTTACCAGATGCCTGCACTCTGGAAAAGGTGCTGGCCGGTTTATGACCAGCTCAGAAAAGGAGATTTGGAGATCTAGAAACAACTGCCACTATTGTGAGAGGTTAAGATGTCACCTGCTTAGGCTGTGTGAGAGGGGAGGAGGAGGTAAAAATGCTGAGGTGGGATTTTTGAGAATGGGTACAGCTGTTACACAGTGAAAAAGGCCTCTGGAGAGTTACTGAGTAGAAATGCACAGGACAGTGAGGGTGTCCCACACAGACAAGGATGGATGGGTGGGCTCTGCTGGGTAAATCACAGCACATCTGCTTTGAAAAGGCCACCCCACTGACCTGTCTGTGCAAAATTATCCAGATCTGTGCCTGTTTGGTGCCCTGTGGGTCTGTGTGGCCCTTTCTGGCTTTGAGGTCTGAAAAAGCATCCTCCTGCTCTCTGAAATGCATCCTCTAGGCATGTCATCTCCAGGTGACCAAAGAGGGGCAACTTTGAGTAGGCAGCTCTCAGTAGGGAAAGAAACCCCTTTTACAAACCCACGGCCAAAAGATTTGCTTACTCTCCAAGGAGAGGGTTCATCCTTGCCCAAAAGCTTCATGACTCTGTTCTGTCTGAGCTGGCTACCCCTGCCCTGGAAATTTTGCTGCAGCAATACCCTGAGAAGGGGCTGCTCATCTGCTTTCTTCTGTGGCAGCAGAATGGAACCCAGGGGCTCTTGCCTGCTGCAGGATAGCACAGAGGGGACAAGGGACTGTCTGTGCCTCAGTTTCCCTCTCGGATGCAATGTCACTCTGTGGATTGGTGGCGTTTTGTGTTCGGAACCAGAGGATGTTAATTAAATCTGCAAATGTGGGAAGAAATGGGGACAGAGCACGGAGAGGTCTGCAAGGCTGTGCTGGGCTGCCCTGCAATTGCTGTGTGACGCCCTCTTGAAAAGAGCCAGAAGTGGATGCAGTTGGTTATTAGGGCTGTGCCTCTCGAGCTTTGAAACTGAGGTTTGCTTTTTCTTTTGGCTTCTGAATTGTCCTGGCACAGCTGCAGAACTGGGCCTTGCTCAGCTTCTCTGTGGCAGCCTTAACTCACTCGAGGGGAGAGCCAGCTGGGACAACCTGTGCACTGACTGGGCCTCTGGGAGGGATGAGTGTACAGCAGGGAGCAGGAGGAAGAAATGTGCAATCCCTGGGTCACCGGAATCACACACTTAGGACCTGGGGTTACAAAGGGAGCCTCAGTGTGCACTGGTTTGTCTACTTTCAGCCTAACCCAGAGGTGCTCTGGCCATGGAGAGGGCATGGTCTGTGTGACAGACCATGAGGAGGAGCAGCTTTTGGTGTGCAGCTGGCCATCCTCCCTGCTACCTCCCCAGGTAGGGTTAATATAATAAAATACCTGATAAGGGGAATAGGCTGACTGATCATGCTCCCGTGTGCAGTTTACCTTCTTTTGAGTAGTGGGGGAGCAGAAGAGGAAGAGGGGCTGTCACCTCCTGGTCATTTCATTTATCAGAAAATTGAAAGAGAGAATGGATCGTTCTAAAGGACTGTTAGATTTGTGAGGACTTAGAGGTGGGATGCAGGAAGAAACAGATCCAAGAGAAAGAAGTGATGTGCAGTCAGTCCCTGAGAGCTACCAACTCTTCCCAGAGACATGAGAGCAGGTAGGGTGGGAGCAGCTGTTGAGGCCCCCGTTATGTGGGATGCTCCAACAGGCTGATGTGAATTATGAGGGAAACAGGGAGGCAAAGGGAGAAAGATCCCATATCCCATGGTTCCCACAGTTTTTTTCTGGTGTCCCAGAAAAACTGGGGTTGTGAATGGGACAGACAGGTCTGCCACCACCTGGAATTCTGGATCTGACACCCTGGTGGGGATGGATGGACTCGTGGTACATTTCGGAGTGAAGGTTCATTTCTGGTCCTTGCTCCTTGCAAACCATTCTTCCTACATGCCTCTTGTCCTCAGCAAGGAAAGGAGGCTTTAGGGAAACAGATATTGAAGTTTGTCAAGAGCTCAGCAGCATCTCCATTGTTTTGCTCCAATCCAAGCAACCTCCAAACATCCCAGTCCCAGCAGCCATCCCCTCATCCTCCTGAGAGTGCAGGACACATGAGCCATGGGGATCCCTGCAGGGACAAGGACAGAGGTGCAGAGCTCAGGGGGCTCCCCAAGGGCTGCCTTGAGGCAAAGCCTGGACAGAGATGAGGAACAAGATGGGTTGAAGGCATTGTGACTGTGTGCAGGGAACAGCCTCTGCCCCAAGGATGGGGAGATGGCTGTGTAACAGTGCACAGAGCTCAGGGAGCACCTGGGACTGTGCTAGGAGCTGAGTGTGTGTGACTCTGCTCATCAGGGCAGTCAGAAAACAGAGGGAGACAGATGAGGAATGGAAGGGAGCGAGATTTCCCAGAATGTTTCTTTCCATGTTGCAATCCCTGAAATGGGCTCATGCTGAGGCTCCTTGTGCCTCAGTGGTACAGCCCAACCTGCCTCTGCACTGGCACAGATCCATTCCCTGCCTCGGGCATCCCCCAGGGAAAACAGCCTGTGCACAATCTGGAGGCAGGGAAAGAAATCCCTGCCTCATCTCTTACTGTTTGTGACTCTGCCACCCACAGGGTGTGACCTGAACATGCCAGTTCCCTGGCACTGTCACCCATCCTGGCATCTGCTGAAACAGCCCTGCTGAGCCCCTGCCAGCATCATCCGACTGCTGTCCCTGTGTCCTGTCCCAGCTGTCACCAGTACCATGCCATAGCCCCCTGTTTTACTGTGTCTCCATCCCCGGAGGGGATGAAGTTTCGTTTCCTCACTTCCTGCTTCTTAGGCAGCAACTCTTCTCCTTCTCCCTCCCAGTTTCAGACACTGTTTCCAGCTTGTTGATTTCTTCCCTTGAGTTATGTCTTGTTTACACTCATTTACCCTCCAGGCCTTTGCCTTCAGCAGCTCCTCTCCTCTGGGAGAAAAGATGGTTTCCTGAGGAAAGTCAAGGCTCAGGGCAGCCACAGACCCTTCCTGCGCTTGGCGTGTTTGCTCTGTCAGCTCCCCTCTGCTTGATGCTTGTTTGCTGCAGGGAGCAGACGTAGGGCCAGGTCAGGGCTACCAAGACAGCCCAGGGCTTTGCTGGTCTTGTCCTGTCATCCCTCGCCTGCTCTGGAATTTGAGCAAAATCAACGAGGAGTGAATGGTACTGCTCCGTCTGCTGTGTGCTCTGGTGTCAGGAGGAGGATTGGGGTGTGCAGAACCCCAGGGGCTCTGTCCTGGTGCTGGAGGCCACCAGATCCAGGTAGCTCCTCACATCTTGGCCACAAACACCGGGCTCGGCAGTGCAGTGAGCTGTGCTGGGGCTGTACTGGGTGGGAGTGGTGGGCATGGGGCTGGCAGCAGGTCCCTCCTGGAAGGTCTCTCCAGGTTCCTTTTCCAAGATCCCTGTACTGCCTGCTTGAATTCAGCTCTGCTGGGGCTCTTTCAGCTCCATCCTGCCCACTTCAGCCTCTGTGAAGGGTGGGATAGTGCTGGGACAAGCTGAAGGAGGTAGGTGCCAGGATGCCAGAGCCCTTCAAGGTGTCATCCCCGGGGGGCACCGGGTTCACCTGCGCCCTGCCACCCTCGGATGGGATGAAGGGACCGACGCGTGTCCTTGTGCCCAGGGATGCCTCCCTGTCCCGTCCCGCGGGACGGCAGTGCCCGCGGCAGTCGCACAGAGCAGTGGAACGATGTGCAGCCGACCCCGCATCCCACGCCGCCCCCTCCCCACCTGCGGGGCTGGGGCGG
Source organism: Picathartes gymnocephalus (assembly GCA_013390045.1). Lineage (NCBI taxonomy): Eukaryota > Metazoa > Chordata > Aves > Passeriformes > Picathartidae > Picathartes > Picathartes gymnocephalus. The sequence continues at coordinate 58,661 of WEKY01010096.1, read as the reverse complement.
GCTGGAGAGCCCGGAGCTGCGGAGCCCCCACCCCGCAGCCGTCAGCTCTTGGCCGCCGCAGGCGGAGCGGGAGCCCCTGGGCTTCTCCGGCTCCGGGCGGGTCTCGGACCGTGGAGGAGAGCGGAGCCGCGGGCGGAGCGGGGACACGCAGCATTGACACGCATCCGAGGAGCTCAGGAACCGTGAGTGGGTCTGCGTGTGTGCATTACGTACATGTGTGTGTGCGACGGCAAAGCAGGAGTGTTCCGTGCGACGGGCGGTGCCAGCACGGAGGACGGGCGGGAGCGCGGACACCGGACACCCGCGGAGGACACCGGGCACGGGGAGGGAGCTCAGCCGGACGTGGAGCACGGGGCGATGCTGCGAGCGCAGCAACTTCCTCGCACCCAAGTGTGACGGGAGCCGGCTGGAGCCACCTGCTTCACGGGGGGGTGATTCGGGTGACCCAGGGATTGCACATCTGGAAGTGGGAGACCTCAGGAAGCCGCTGGGTCCATCTGCATTTCCCGAGATGGGCCCGGACAAGCGGGTGCTGCACGGGCTCCCGTGCCGGACGGTTCCAGGACGGCCTCGGGCCGTCACCACCGAGGCCACGCAAATGACAAATGTCGGCGTTGTGAAGGCTGCCAGAGGGACAGGAGACGCCTGTGCCGCCCTCCCCTGGGACTCTCAAAGTCGATGGAGTTTATTACCTTAACGTTATTTCCTCTCTCTGAAGGGCAGCTTTTTGGCAGTGCTGCTGTGCAGATAAGGAGCCAGCCCCTGGCAGGGGCAGGGTCTCAGCACCGCGATTTGCTTGGCCGGCGGTGGGAAAGGAAGCCCCTGGCACAGCCCCCAGCCTCTCAGCTGACAGCGGACAAGAGGGAGAAGGTGGATAAGGGCAGGCGGCTTCTCCGAGCTGAGCTCCGAGGGGAAAGCAGCGGCAGGATTTCATTTGCCTGCCTCTTAAGGCAGTAAAGCCTCCATCCCCTCCCACGCTCCCTCCCCAGCCTGACCCTGTCCGGCACAGTGGTGGTGGGACCTCAGCCTTCATCTGGAGTTTCCCAACAAGCCGTAAGTCCTTATCATGTTGGAAAATCAATTTTCCCTCTGGCTGTTTTATTGGTTCCCCTGCCAACCCTTCTACATATCCAGTAGAATTGCGGTCAGGAGAGATTTTGGGGCTGGCTTTTTGGGGCTGTATCTTGCTCTGTTTATAGAGCAGGAAAAGAGAACAGCCCTGCTGACATTCCCCTGATGATGAGGCAAAGGGGCTAAGGTGGATCGGGGAGCTGCCAGCATTGTTTGCGGATGGGAAATGGGGCAAGAAACAATTGGGAACCCTGGAGGGAGGTTAGGTGGAGGTTTTGTGCGGTTTCCCAAAGGAAAGGCTGTGGCTGGGGCAGGATGGGTGTGAGAGTGCAGAGCCCTGGTGATCAGCCCGATCCTGGCACCCTGACACCGATGGGGAGAGGGACAGTGGAAGCAGGGGGAGCAGAGAAGTTGGGAAAGCATCCTGCAAACCTCTCCATCTCTCCACAGCCATGAATCCCTACATCAACTGCTCCAGTTCTGAGTTCTCCCTGCCTCAGCAGGACTTCCCTGTGGAGCCCATAAGCCATGATCTCAGCAACAGGACTCACCCAGAGACCTTGTTCGACCCTAAGGATGCCAACCTGACAGAGGAGCAGCTGCGGGATAAGTACCTGGGACCTCGACGGTCCAACTTCTTTGTCCCAGTCTGTGTCATCTACCTGCTGATCTTCTTGGTGGGGGCTGTGGGCAACACGCTCACCTGCATCGTCATCCTCCGGCACCGGTTCATGAGGACGCCCACCAACTACTACCTGTTCAGCCTGGCCGTGTCTGACCTGCTGGTGCTGCTGCTGGGGATGCCACTGGAGCTGTATGACATGTGGAGCAACTACCCCTTCCTGCTGGGGGCCAGCGGCTGCTATTTCAAGACGCTGCTCTTTGAGGCCGTCTGCTTCGCCTCCATCCTCAACGTCACAACCCTGAGTGTGGAGCGCTACATCACTGTGGTGCACCCGCTCAAAGCCAAGTACGTGGTGACCAGGAACCATGCCAAGAGGGTCATTGTCACCATCTGGGTCTTGTCGGTCATCTGCTCCATCCCCAACACCAGCCTCCATGGGCTGCAGCCTCTCTACGTGCCAGGACGAGGGCGGGTGCCCGATTCAGAGATCTGCACGCTGGTGAAGCCACGCTTAACCTACAATCTCATCATCCAGGTCACCACCATCATCTTCTTCTTCCTGCCCATGGGGACCATCAGTGTCCTCTACCTTCTTATTGGCCTGCAGCTCAAGAAAGAAAAGATGCTGGAAGCCTTGGGAGCCAAGACCAGCAGCAGCCACAACTGCCACAACACCCAGGGGCAGAAGAAAGTCAAGAGGAGACAGGTCACGAAGATGCTGTGTGAGTCAGTGCTGGGGATGGCAGAGCCAAGGAGTACCTCCCAAGGCTGTGTTGGGAGGGTGCTGGGGGAAACTGAGTCATGGACAGCCCAGAGCACTGAGGCTGGGTCATCCCAGAGGAAGGCTGTGAGTCTGGCTTGCAGGGTGTTGGGGTGAAGGCAGATTTGGTGATTCTGGTCCAACGGTGATGATTTCTCGTGCCAGCTCCCTCCAAGCCATACTACATCCCCTCCTTGAGGGAAGTGCAAGGTGAGAAAGAGAAAGGAGGTGGGTTGGGATGGGGAAACCCTCTCCCCATCCCTCTACTCAGACCTCAAATGCTGGTGGCAGTGGTGGGATTTCCCAGAAGGGCAGCACTTCTGTCCAGCCCCACAGCTTCTGTGACTCTAACGGGGCAATGACCCAAGGCTTTCCCACTGCTCTTCACTCTTGCTTCCCTCGCCAGCACGGTTCCCAGAGCCTCTGGCCCCCTTCCCAGGAGAGGGAGCTGGCTGCCCTTGGGTAGCCGCCTCTCCCTGGCCGCTGACCTCCCCTCACTCCCAGTCCCGTGATGGCACAGTGATGGCAGATTGCCCAGCCCAGTCCAACAGCAGGGCCAGGGCTGCTTCTCTGCCGCCTCCCAGACAAGTGGTAGCTCTGCTCTCCAAGGCACTTGGGCTGGGCTGGGGACAAAGGGGAACCTGTCCCCGCATGCCACAGAGATGCACTGTGGCATGGGTATGGCAGAGGACTCCAGGACTACCTGTACATGTACATACCTACACCCTTTCCTTTCCATCAGCAGAGCTGGGTTATTGAAAAAGAACCCCAAAACCAAAACCAGAGCACAAGGAATGGTCTCAAATAGCTTGTGCTCCTTGGACTTTGCTGGTGAAGGTGGCAGGTTCCCGGAGGCTGGATGCCAGTTGGGGACTGAGTCCCCCAGCTGTGCTGCATGGCTGTGACAGGGCCAGCTGCCTGCCAATGAGGTGTACAGAAACATAGCACGAAAGTGCCTGGAGTAGCACTGGCAGTAGATAGAGGGAGGAGATCCTGTCCAGACCTCCAGCCCATCCATGACAAGTCTAGAAAGCACTGAAGGGACTTTTCCCCTTTGCTTCTTCCTCTCTCTCATGCTTCTTTGCTATGGCCAAAGCTGAAATGAGGCAGTGCTTGGCCAGGGACTGGAGATCTCTATGGGGTGGTAATCCCCATCCCCCTGGTTACACCAGCTCCTTGTCTCCCCACAGTCGTGCTGGTGGTGGTGTTTGGGATCTGCTGGGCTCCCTTCCACACCGACCGCCTTGTCTGGAGTTTTGTCTCCACCTGGACCAGCAACATGCTCCACATGTTCCAGTACGTCCACATCATCTCGGGTGTCTTCTTCTACCTGAGCTCGGCCGCCAACCCCATCCTCTACAACCTGATGTCCACCCGCTTCCGGGAGATGTTCAAGGAGGTGATGTGCCGCCCCGGGCACCGCTCGCCCTGGGCACGGAAGCACTCGCCCAGCGTCACCCGCACCACCACCCGCAGCACCGAGTGCGAGCCTGTGCCCGGCACCTGCGGGCTGCCCCTCTCTGATGCTGAGGAGTACGAGCTGGAGGACATGGAGAGGGGCCAGGCCACCACCCATGCAATGTCCGTCTGCTAAAGAGTAGGAGGACAGGGAAGGATTCTGGGACCACCCTTCCTCACCACCAGCATGCATCTGACTGTGGCACTCATCCTGTGGTGGGGAGCAGGGCAGGAGTGATGGAGGGGTCCATGCTCTCTGCACTGGGATGGAAAGGCTGGCTGTATCAGCAGCACTGCTCCAGGGACACGGTGGCAGTGGCCTTGCTGTGCCCTGGATGCACTGCAATACATCCACTGTGCTCAGCACCAGGCCTGGCCAAGGCCAGGGTATCCCTTGTGGTGTGGGGACAGCTGACTTCTGTGTCAGGGATATGCCAGCAATCCCCAGAAACATTCCGTCCCTCCTGGCCCAGCAGGGTGAACCCACAGGTGCTGAGCCAGGGGCTTAGGCACCCCAGGCTGTTTTGGGACACAGGGATGGATGGGTGCCCCAAGAGGTGCTTGCACCTGGACTGAGATCCAGGGGGGTGTGAGAGGTTTGCATGGGATGGACTGGGGAAGAAACAGTCTGTGGGTGCCTTCTCCCTTGAGACCTCTTCAGGGCTGTCTGGCACCAATGTGACTCTGATTTTCTGGCACATCTCTTCAGTGGTGCCAGCTAGTGCCTGGCTGCAGGGTGCTGGTGCAGCTCCTTGCTCCCAGCCTTTCTCACGCCCTGCATTCCCAGGCCTTTGAGGGAAAGGGAAGGAGTAGGGCTGCTCCCTCCAGAGCTGGAGTCTGTGGGGGGAAAACACAGGACAAAGGGATTTCCAGGCTGTCTGTAGTGCCAAGGCAGAGCTCCATGACTGTCTGTGTCGCATGAATATGCTCCCCTCTCCCCTCTCTAACTAGCATGTGGTGGGTGCCAGTCTCCTCTTCCTCTGCCCACCGTGGTCACCTGAACTTCTGGGGAATGTGGGGAGCCCTTCTCCATCCTTGCCCTGCATGGGCTGAGCCTCATTGAGAATTGAAAAAAGCCATTGGCCTAATTTGTGTCCCCCAGCAGCCAGCTCTGCTCCCAGCATGGGACTGAACACAGGCCATGCTCCTGGGGACGGTGACAGATGGGCCACGTGCCAAGGTGATGGACACCAGGGGTGTTTCACCAGATCTCCCTGGGGGCTCTGCTGCTTTGGTGGCTCTGCAGGTCCAGGCACACTGAGGGAGGGCACAAGTGGGATGCCTGCACCCTTCTTGGTCTCTCAGGCTGAGCTGGGGCTGGGGCCTTTGCAGAGGGACAGCTGCCTCTGGAGCCGTGGCCATCAGTCCTTCCCCAGACACACGGCTTGGAAAATGTCACGAAAATGCCAGGGAGCGTGGGCTGGCTGGTCATGCTCTCCCAGGCTGGAAGGACCCATTGATGTACTGTCTGAGATCAATGCTGCTGCCTTCCCCGTGTACACCAGGTCCTGCAGGATGAAATATTGAGGATATGAAATGAGAGCTGAGGGACCGCCCAAGCAGTTTGAGCTCTTGTTTTGCACTACTTACCCAACCCCAACTCCCTCCCGGCCAGCTCTGGAGGTTCCCCTGGCTCAGCATCACATGGCCGTGCCTCTGGTCAGCGTGGGCTTGCCTGGGGTTTGCTTGAGCAGAAATACTGGATGAGCAAACCCCAGGCAGAGCACTGGCAGCTGCTGCTCTGCTTCCAGCCCCTCCTAAGCATATTGCATGTGACCACAGCAAGGCCAGTGACCAAGAACAGGCAGGGTTTGGGGCTTGCACACTCGCTCCTGCCCCCATCTACCCAGTCCCTGGCTCAGGGGCAGTGCAGCTGGCTTCCCCTGCTCCCCATCCCACAGCCAGATCTGCAATGGGCAAAACCCTTCCTCAGCCCTTAAGGAGTCCTGTTGGGTGCTGCTGGGTGAGGGTGGGCATTGGGCTGCAGTAACTTTGCACTTCAGGGTCCTGCTGACCGCTTGCATCCTCTCTCTGGAGGATGTCAGTGTGGCCAAGGGCATCGAGATCTGTCTATTTCATCCCCTCTCTCTCTCCTGTCGGTGATGGTCCTGGCAGGGGACAGCACCCTGGCTGTGGGGCCCCTTGTTGCTACTGCATGGGTGGATGTGACTGATGCCTCCTTGATGGCCATTATTGCCCAATCTCACTTCACCCAGCTGCTTCCTCAGCCACAAATCTCCAGGGAATGGCTTTTTAATAGGCAGTCGATAGTATTTTATAATGTAGTGACAGCCCGTGTGGAGCTTCGGGGTCCCTCGTGCTGCACATGGGGAGAACTTGTCCTGCTGCTCCTGAACAGCCCGGCTGTGCAGGGATACAGCTGTGGCAGCTGCAGCTCAAGCTCCTTGGTCAGTGTCAGAGTGTGTGTTCCCAGGGTTTTTTTACAGGATCCTCAGTTGCAGCATGGCTGGGATGGAGTCCAGATCATCCAGAAAGGTCAGGCAATGGCTTTGCCTTTATCCAGCCTTGTGTTCCCAGCTGCCCAGACATCTCCTGACCTGGGACTCCCCATCCTCCTTGGTGACCCCAAATTCTCCTCTCTGAGATGCAGGAGGGGAACATGCTGCTCAAGCCCTGATGTATTGGGTGGTGATGCTGGGGCTGCACCACCACCTGCTCCACATGCACAGCTGGGCCAGGATCACCCTGGAAAGCATCCCAAAAGCTTGGCAGAGATGTAGCTGCAGCATGGCTGGTGGCAGTTCCTGGGTGGAGATGTATGGGCAAACTTTGCTCCCCTGGCTGCATTTTGATGACAGCATGTGGAGACTTCCACATGCCAGCCGGGCTCCCAAGAGATGCTGGGATCAGAGGCTGCTGGGCAACTCCTTTAATCCTATAATTAATGGTAAAACTTGCATGAAACCTAATAAAAAAGGAAGTGATCACCTCAGGGAGAATGGTTTCATGAAGAGAATTTTACACCTCTCCATCACTGGGAAGGCAGTGGTTGATGACTCCTTCCTGCCTCAGGCTCATTGCAGCCCCCAGGAAGTGAATTACGGAGCTGTTTGCACCAAATGATGCTCCCCACTGCCCTGAGCCCTCAGGATCAGCCTGGCCCCTGCCACCTTCCCAGTATAAATTAGAGAGATTATTCCTGCCAGGGAGGTGATATAGAAGCAAAGGGCCCTGTGGGATGGAGAAATGCAGAAGGCAAGGATGGACAAGTTGTTCCCACTGCTCCCACCTGTGTAACAGGCCAGGGGGAATGACTGGTGCTTCAGGATGGTTGGGCAGAAGGAACATTCCAAAACACTGCCTGGGAGTCAAATAAATATTCCAGAGCACAAGGGATCCCAGATGGGACAGAGTAGAGGTAAATTGAGGGGCCAGGAGATGCAGAGAGTGTGTGGATGCCATTGCTCTGTATCTTTGCTTGGAGCTAGGAGCAGCATCTCTGTCCCTGCAATACGGAGCACGAGGTCAGGTTGGGCTCCATGCCACCATCTCCTCTCCAAACACTTTTTTTTCCGAAGAGCTGTTCCCCAAAACTTGTCCATCTGTCCTCCCAGACTTACAGCAGCTTCTGTCCAACTGCCAGCTCCTGCCTAATCACCGGCTGCAGGAGAACCCTCCTACCTACCCCCCTCCGCCCCGTGCCTGCTCAGCTCCTGGAGCTGTTCTCCCCCCACGCCGCCGCATGCCCTGAGTGACACAGTATCTCCAGAGCTTCCAGTGAAAAGATTTATCACCATAGCTTTGGGGATTAAAAAGCAATCCATCTATGAGGCTGCCCCAGCCTTGTAAGGCGCTTTTTTTTGTGCTGTGATTGTTTGTGACAAGCTTAGGGTGGGGACTTTTTTTCCTTTATGGAGCCAAACTCAAGTTTTACAGCAATTGCCTTGTATATCTGTAGCCGTGATAAATGGCTCCAGAGTGTGCCAGCGGATTTTTTGCTGCCCCTTTTCAAAGGAAAATGGTTTCAAGGCAAGGGTTGTTTTTCCCTTCCTTCACACAGCCATGGGATGGGGCAAACTCGTTCAGTGTGAATTTGGCAAAGCCCTTGTGAGCATGGGAATGAGCAGTACCTCTCTAGGGCTGGGCAAGGGGCAGGTTTGGGTTGCCCAGCCACACATGCAGCACAGCAGCCTTTCCCATCAAGATCCCAGCCTTTGTTAGGGGAGGAGTAAAGCAGGAAAATGTAGATTTCAGGAAACTGTGCTGGGTTGGCTGCTTTTTGGGAGCATATTTCATTTATTCCCCTTATTTCAGGCTAGTGGTGGTGGTGAAAAGCCAACACATAGTGCCTACAGATGGTGATGGGCAGCATGAGACAGGCAGGGAGACACACGGACAGCAAGAAATCACAGAATCATGGAACAGTTCAGGCTGGAAGGGGCCTTTGAATGCCATCTAATCCAGCCCCTAGTGTATATATGTAGAATTTGATTCTGCTCCTCAGGGACACCTCTGGGCTCAGTTTTTAGGCCCATATCAGAGGCAGCCCATCTTCCTGCCTGGCTCCTCAGTGGCTTCCCCAAGAGCCAGGATTCTCATGGAAATCACCTTCCAGGCAGCCATGCACTGCAGGGAGGCTGGGAAGAGGCAGCATGGGGAGCACAGCCCAGCCAAGGGCCTGGATGGAGGAGCTCAGGTGCAGCTCTGGATGCTCAGGTTGACTCAGCAGTGGTGCACTGTGACTGTCACCTGCACTGGGGACAGTCTCCTCTATGTCACAGCAAACCCAACAGTCCTGGAGGGATGAGGCCATGTGCAGGGAAGTGATGGGGTCCTTGTACCTCACCTCTCCCCACCTTAGGGCACACAGGGAGGGATAACACTAGAGCCAGAGGGACAAAGGGCATCTCTAAGAAGTGAAGGGCTGTGTGTTGTTCTGTGTCTGAAATCCCACCGTCCTGCTGGCAGGGTGAGGGGAAGGACAGAGGTGCAATGCACGGTGCCCTTCCCCACAGTCTAGCAGGGACAACCCTTTAAAGCCACTGGGCACCTTCACAGGCATCAGCTGGGGCAGGGTTAAAGCCCCACAATGGGTTAGAAGAGAGAAGAGAGAGACTGGCTAGCCCACACCTTCTCCTGCAGCCACTGTGTGGTTGCTAAAGATGGCAGAATTTATGTCAGAGAAGCCTGTGTGATGCTTAATTATGTTCATGGGGACACTTTGGTTAAGAAATGAAAGTGATGAAAGATAATTAGCATTGCAGTAAGTGGATTAAAGTCGGCTGGCTGGCAGAGCTCTGACGCAAGTGGGGACTGCTAACAACTGGCTGCAATTCCTGGCAGGACTGGGGGGATTGGGCTCAGGGCCCTGAGACTGACCTGGAGGACAACAATCTGCAAAGGGCTTTCCTACAGCCCCGTAAAGCTGTGCTTAGGGTCCCCAGCATACACGTCCCAGGGTCCCCTGGGTGGGATGTGGTGGATGAGGGGGCACCAGCTCTCCAGGTCTCATTGAGGTGGAGCAAATTCCAGCATGAAGAAGAAGGCTGGGATGCCCAGACCGGAAAAAGCTATCTTTTATCTAGTGTTACATATATTTAGGACCAGTGAAACTGGTCCCTGACCAGTCCCTATGGTCCCTGACCAGGTTCCTGAGGGCAATGGTGTAGTACCCCAAGGAGAAATGCCTCCTTATGAACCATGTGCTTTTCTAGAAGGTCAGCTCCTCTTCAAATATGGTTTTGAGGGTATTTGCTTCTGCTAAGGACTTCTCAGTATTACAGCCAGGAAGGGAATAACAGCCCCTGCTCCTCCACTCCACCATGCCCAGATGGCATTTTCCCCTCCCTCCTGGCACCTGGCAGTGCCTGGGTCAAATCTCTCCAAAATAAGTTTGAATGAAAACAAGTAAAACCCAAGGTATGGACCCAGGCTCAGGACTAGACTCCAGCTGTCTCTGCTGCAATGTTATTACAGTGGCAGACTTTAATTACGTGGGTTTATCACTCTGTGCTTATCATGGCAGCCAAGGCGAGTTTGTCTTCTCAGTTCAGGATTATTTAATGTGGCACATTGGAGAAAGCTGTCTGAGAGGATTCGGAGGGCAAACTCATCTTTCTTGTTATCTTTCCTGAGCGGGTGGAGTGACTGTCTCACATTAATGACCATCTCACATTAACGACGCTGAGACTGAGCATGAGACATCCCATACCGCCCTCACATCAGGCACAGGATGGTTCCAGCTGGCCCTGGGGCTACAAGCCAGGTCAAAACCTGTATTTCACACAGGAATCAGCCTGGGGCTACCAGGATGGGAGGACACAGGTTCCCAGCAGGTATCCCAGAGACTGATGGAGGGTTTCTTCAAGACCCCCCCCACGCCCTGGCAGGGCAGGCAGTGCCTCAAGGGCAAGAGTTGCCAACAGGCAGCAGAAAATAAAGACAATGACATAAATCTAGTTTTCCTCAGTTCCTGTGCCTGGCCTCTTCCAGGACAGCTGATAAAAACTCTTTGCTGCCTGACCCTTGTACCAGCTTGTGAAGAAGCTCAGCAGCACTGCCCTCCTTTGTCCCTGGCCAGGGGATGTTCCTCGGTGAGGGGAATCCATGAGGGGCTTCCACGTGTCCTCTTGCATGGCAGCAGCCTCAGCACACACAGAGCTGTCCCCTCCCCAGGCAGACCTCACTGCGGCAGGCACCTGCTTTTCAGTGTCCTGCTTGCAGGGAGAAGCGAGAGCCCTGAGCCAACTTCTCTCTTCCTGGCATCTCCCACTACCCCCATGACTGCATCCCATCCCATCCCATCCCATCCCATCCCATCCCATCCCATCCCATCCCATCCCATCCCATCCCATCCCATCCCATCCCATCCCATCCCATCCCATCCATTTCTAACTCAAAGCATCCCCTCCCCTGCACACCAACCCCTCCAGCACTCAGCTTGTTTAATTCCTTTTAATTTCTCATCCCTTGCTCAGAACAGCTGGGACTAATTTGCTGCTGCTGTCACCAGAAAGAAATCAAGTTAATGACAAGAAAGACATTATAATTTAGGAGACCCATCAAGCCTCACTGCTGTATTAATAAGGAGCAGGGAGGATATTGCTGCTGCCTGCTCTGCTCTTCTCTCCCACAGCCCCAAGCCATCCTGGGAGCCTGTTAGTAATGCCAGGCTCAAGCTGACTTTTTTGCATCGTGGTTTGCAAGCTCTTCACTCCTCTGGTGTTTTCTAGTGATTTCTAGATTTTTAGCTCTGGCTGAAGGAAGACCCACATCTTTCTATGGCTCTTCTCTTCTCCAAACTTATTCTGGTGTTAGCTCCAAACCTCTCTGCTGGTACTGATTTAAACAACCGCCTTGCACAGATGGAAAAGCAAATGGTTTGAGCTGGGTTTCGTTCCTATTTTTCTGTGGCAATCCCGACTGACAGGCGGTGAGTCCATCTGGCAGGAACCTGAAACACAGCAGCAAGTGCTGTGCTCAAGCATCATGATGAGGGCTGGGTGAGGACTCCTTCAGGCCCTTCCTTTAAGAAGGGAAATAGATGAGAAGCGTTTCTACTGATTCAGTTAAGGATGGTTGAAATAGATATAGAGCAGCAAAAAGCTAAAAGAAAGAAAACACAGTAAGTGGTGACAATTTGACTGAAAAGCACCCATTTGCACCCGGTGGGGTGGCCTGAGCGTGACAATAGAAGCATTTAAAGGTTTTTCTTCCTAGAAGTACAGTTTTTGCCTCTCTGCTGATTATTTCTGTGCAGACAGTAGCTGGGAGATGTAACAGTTTAACCCTATTCCAAAAGCCAGTGATTGCAGTAGGAAAACACCTACCCTTGGAGCTGAGATTGATTGGTCTGATGGGCTGTATCTGTGAGCATCTCCTCAGTGGCTGGAAGGAATTTCTGTGTCTTCCTGCTGTTCCTCCCAGCTCCTGGCCTGCTTCCTTGGCCCAGAAGTTTAGTATCTCCCCAGCCCAACAGCTACAGAGCTGAACCCGTCCTTTGGCTGACACTGGTGCAATTTTATTCTGCAGGTGTGTGTTGGGAGAGGCTGGGGTCAGCAGTGAAGCACCCTCTGCATCGTCCATGGTTTCCCCTGCAAACCTACCAGAAACAGGTTTGGGGATCTTCAGCCCCATTCAGGACGTCCAACACTCAGCTTTTGTGTGCCAGTGATGATTTTGGTCACAAAGTCTGACTGTGCTCGAGCCAGGAATTGGGGGAACAATTTAAAACAATGGGAAAGACCAGGCCAAGTAATCTGGTATCCCTTGGATTTCGTGCCCAGAGGGAGCCAGAGCATCTCTAAGCACAGACTGCAGGGAGACATGGTCCCTCTGCAGTCCTGCTCTGCCAAGGGACTTACTTTAGCTGTGTCCCCTCCTTGCTAGCGAGGGCAGGTCCTCTCCTGTGCTGCAGCACCAGAGGGAGTGAATTCACAGGTCACCCCACAGTAACTGCTTTTGGCAGCTGGGACACTCATGAGTGTAATGTGGGCAGAGGGCACTTTTTGGCATCTTCAGGACCTTCTGCTCTAATTTTCCCTCCTCCAAGAGGCTGCTCTGTGCCCCACAAAACCAGGCTTATCCCACAAGATAAGGATTTAACTTTTTTTTCCAGAAAGCAGCCAGGCATTTTGCTGTGTTCACTGCCTTTGCTCCAGACTCAGTGGTTGCAGGAGCAGGATCTCCTTTCTGCAGGTGAGAGCCAGGGCAGCAGAGGTAGAAAAACAAGTCCTGATTTTCTTCCTCCTTGGTCTGAGGCACTGGGCAAAAGTGAGATGGCTCAATATAAGTAAGCAAAGTGTGACTCTTTTCTGCTTGGTGCATTTCTGCACCCTCCAGTCATTTCTGTGCTAAATGCACCTTTCAATACCAAGAGGGTGAAGCCCAGGCTATGGAGCACTGCACTAATCCTGCAGTAATGACAGTTCAAGTACAGCTTAGTGCTCTTTTAGACTTACCAAAGTTTGCCTTTAGCTGGTTTTCCAGCAAAGCCAGCGTTGGGGCAGGGACCTGGGGATGCACTCATCTCCCCTTTCTGTGTTAGAGGTGGGAACAGCTCTTGGTCCCCCAAACTTGGCCAGTCTGCAGGATCTTTTCAATTGCCCCAGTCTGTTTTTTGGCCAAGGCTTTGGCAGGAGATGGTTGGTGAGATCAGGCTCTGTGTTAAGCCCTGCACTGCTGCAGGTGTTCACGAGGGCCCAGGGCAGCGCTGGACAGAAACTGCCTTTCTCCTCTCTGCACAGGCAGCCTTCACCCACATTGTGATGAGGCCAAAGAAAACCCATTAAAATAGAGAAATCTGGCACCAGCTGTGGCTGGAAATGTTTGGACTTCCCCTTAAATTTCCCCTTTTCCTTCTGGACCTTTGTCCCAGTGAGATCTGCTTTTGCAAACAGGTTTGCTCCCTCCCAGGCTGTGGCTCATCCACTGGGGATCTTTATTCACCTTCAAGGTCTGGGTGATGCTGGCAGGCAGCAGGAAGCACTTTGTGTGGAGGAGCTCAGTTTCCCTGGGAGTGATGCCTGGCTGCTCTGCTCTTCTCTAGGCACCCGATGAGCCCCAGGCAGGCAGCAGGACCAGTTTGGGCACTCCTCAGCCCAAAGGCACAGGGTGATGCCACCTGCACCAATTTCAGCAAGTTTAGGCATGAGGCTATGAGGCTCCCAACCCGGAGGGTGCAGGGTTTGGCACCCATAGTGGTGATGAACTCATTCTGCTCCTGGAAAAGGGTGTAGAGCAAGCACTGCTCCACAGCACAGCCCCCAACCTCTGCCCATGGCTGCATGGGCACCTCCCAAAGCCTCAGAGCAGAGGAGTGTGGAGACACAGCAATGTGTTCTCTTACCCTCACAGCATCCTCAGGAAATACGTTTCTTTCCTAATAACCCAACAAACCCTTGCTGAGGCTGTTATATACACACATGTACCAACATAGGTGTGTATTCTCAGTCTCAGAAAGGCTTTTCTAGAGTAAATGCAGCAGCTCACCCAGTCAGGGCTGCCCTATCTGGGGAGGTGGGACACTGGGAGCACCAGTGCTCCTCCCCTGGCTCAGTGTCCCACAAAGAGCCAGAGGCACCTTCTTCCTCATCCCTGGGGCTGTAAGGAAGCACCTTCCCTTCTCTTTCTTTCCAGACTTATTTTTTTTAAAGACTCTGTAAAGAGATATACTTAAAGAGGTTCAATTTCAAGCCATGAATCAAATGTCTGGGAGAATTGCAACCTCACAAAAATAAATCAAGCCACAAACAGTGCTCAGAGGTTACTTATCCCACTGAGAATGACTGTGAAATCCACACTTTTTCCATTGGCAGTGTACCCAGGGAGCCTGCCCTCCCAGACAAGGCAGAAAGTGCCAAGTACTTGTAAATTATATTCACGGACCTTTTATCGGGCAGATGCTGCATTATTGGACTATGGCAAAGGGCAGAGAAAGTAATGAAGGCAAATGGTGCAGAGCCACCAGAAAAACAAATCAAATAAGGATTTGACAGCATGATCTGTACTTTGATTTGCTCAGAGAAAATTGCAAGTGCTTTTGGTTTTCATGCTGGAGGTCACGAAGGGCTGTGTGGGCTCCCCTTATCCTTGGGCAGGGGGTTGTTGACATGGGTTTGAGAGCTTAGGTGGAAATTGTGCCTCTGGCGGCTTTTTAGGCCATGTCTGCTCTGTCCCTGAAGTGGTTGCAGGTGGGGTAACCCAGTGTGCCATGGCTGGAGGAGCAATGCTTCCATCCTGGGGAGGTGGAAAAGAATCAGCAGAGGATGGTCTTGAAAAGGGTCGCTCTCCCCGTGATGCTGCAGGTCCTTCCTTCCTCCATCTTTTATAAAAGGCCCTCAAGCATCCCCCCTGTCCATGGGACATGGGCTTCCTGACATGTGCTGGGCTCTGAGGGCCCTGCAGGTGGGAGGCAGTGCAGCCTCCATCCTTCACTGGGTGAGACCCCCTCTGGGAAGTGTGCAGTAGCCACCAGCACTCCACGTTCTGAGGGTTGACTCTGCTTCTCCCGGCAAGCAAATCTGCCTCTCCAGCTTGGAGCAGTACTCACTCAGCTCACTTTTATGTGCTTAGTCCCAGGCAATGTGTAGGCTCTGCCCTGTGCTCCACATCATGTGCATAATAAATATGCTAAAGCAGGCAGCTAATTATTGGGAATATAGAGCCTGGCAGGAGGTGGGCAGACCTTCTTGTGCCTTTGCCATGGCTTGTTATAAAAGGATTGTACTGCTCAGATTCATCTTCCTGATCCCATGGCTGACAACATCCTAGAGCTGTGCTGGGGGCAGCACTGATGCTCAGAGCCCAGACTCTCCTCCCACTGCCATGGCCAGGGGGGCTTCCCTGGGGTAGGGGCTGCCCTTGTAGACCTTCCCTGTTCCCCTGCTCCCTGGGATGAGCTCTCACTCCTGCAGGTTGTCACGGCACTAATTCAGTCCCTGAGGTTTTTGTCTGCGTGCTCCCATCCCACGTAACTATCATGTTCCTCAGGAGCAGCTCGTGCCCCTTCCTTGCCATGATATAAGTGATTATTAATGCATTAGTGTTGGGTTGCTGAACCATAATGTCTTTATAGTCAATAGCATTAAGCATTTAATTACCCAGTGGGATGAATCGATGGGCTTCTTTCTTTGCTCTACAATTAAAACCGAGCAGGAGAGATGCAGTGTAATTTTCAGTGTAATTTTCAGTCTGCTTTAAGGTTCCTCTGCCATTTGGTACACAGGGAGATGAGCGGATGGCTTGTACAGGATGGGAAGGAGAGGACTTTTCTCCAAGAAACCATGTTCTCGCCTCTCCCAGACATCATGATCACAGCTTGCCCAGCTAAATGAGGCACCATGGGGTCGTTCAGGACTAGGTTTTTCAGGTCTGAGGCAGCAACAGTGGGGAAAATAGTGCTCTGAGTCTTATTTTTAACTATGGTCGTAGGAAGTTTCAAAGCAGTGGTTTCATCTCACATCCTTCCAGTGGGAATTTCTGTGGTGAGAGCTGGTAAGTGAAACAGACCAGTGTGCTGCTGGGGTGTGGTGCAAACAGCCTGAGAGTGGTCTTGGCTGGAAAGTACATTCAGCTCTTCATTTTAACCTCCTTTTGATGGAGCTTGCTGCAGGGGGGCAGATGGATGGTGAAATCTGGATGGGCTCAGTCTCCCAGGTTCACAGGTGGTCTGTACACCTTGACACCTGACCAGGTGGCTTCAGCTCTGCAGGCACAGTAAAGTGCAAAGTAACCCTTTCCAAAAAGCTCAGCCCATGGCTGGGCCATGCAACCATGAGAGCCCTTGGGGTGGCTGTTCCCTCACAGCAGCAAGCTGGGAGAGGAGCTTTGCAAACTGCATGGATGGGGCTCACTTGGTAGCTTTAGCTGGGAGAACACAGGACAGAAGCTCTCTGGGGGAACGATAGAACATTTCCCACTGAGCTTAAGAAGCCAGCCAGCACTTTCCACTGGCACTGATGCCTGTTTCCTAAAGCAGTTTTGGCTCTTGCTCCCTGGCAGGGGGTGGGACGTGTTACACTGGGGACACGTGGGTGTGGGTGTGTGTGGCTCTGCTCTCCCTGATGTTATTTGGCTCTGTTCTGGTTATAGAGGTAAGGACAAGGGGCAGCCCCAGGTTCACCATGCCATGCTGCTCACTGTCTTTGCTGAGTGATGGGTGCATGTGGCTCCCAAGCAGGGATGAGCTCACCTCCTCACTCAGATACAAACACAAAAATAAACTTTGATATCACAGAATCTTGAGTTGGAAGGGACCCACAAGGATCACTGAGTTCAATTTTTAAGTGAATGGTCTATATGGGGATCAAACCTGTGACCTTGTAAGGGGAGTGGAGAGAGACTCCTGCTTTTCCAGTTTGAACTCAACAAAGATTCAATTTTTCTGTGATTGAGAAAGAAAAAAAGAAAAACAATCCCCTGGTTTGGGTTTGTTCCAGGCAGAGTGTCTGCCTTCTGCTGGCCTTGTGCCCGGGAGCTGCTGTGAAATGGAAATAGCGCAACACAGGCCTGGGAGCAGAGGGAGCTTCCAGCAGGTAAAATGTGAACAAACTGAGACAGAGCCCCAGATCCCTGCTCCGTGGGGCTGTACCAAGGGGCAGATGTGCTGAACCACAAGAGTGTGCAGATGTTTTACTTAAATGTCTTGACAGTCATCCCTGGAGACCCAGTGCTTGTCTGGATCCTATTCCCTATTGCCCTAGCTCTGGGAGATGAGTAGGATCCACAGAAATGCCTGTGCAAAGAGGAGCTTTTCCCTCTGGGCTATCTCCACAAAAGTCCTGGAAAGCCTTTCCAAATGCTGCAGGGCAATGCAGGATGATGTGCAGTTGCATGGGACTGTGATGTGCTCTGGCTGCTGACCTGGCATTGCTGAACTGGGATCACCTGTAGCTTCTCTCCAGATTGACTTCCCCAGGGTTATAAAGGATTTTGCATGCATTGCTTCAAAATGCCTGACTATTCCCATTTCACTGACTTTCTCCACTTGGAGTTTCTCTACTCCAATGGAGAGAGAAGGGTGCTCCCAAGATCTCCTGTCACCACCCACATTGCTCCACATCTCTCAATCCTGGATTGTCTTCTTTATCTCACACCTACTGTAAGTCCTCTTCTGGTCCCACTTTTCTCTCACACATCCTATTTTCCAGGGCTGCACTTGTTCCTCCTGCTGAGCAGATCCAGAGGGGAGTCCACCTGGCTGGGAGGCTCTGTGTGGCTGTGTGGGCTTGCTGAGGGCTCACAGGCAGACCACGAGGTCCTGCTGCCAGCTCCAGGCAAGGGTGTCAGGGAGAGGAACTGGCCTGCCAGAAGGGACATCTGAGGGGAATTGGCTCCTTCTGGAAACAAAAACCCCTTTTTCTCTGCAGTGTACCAGAAATGATCACTACAAGGAATACTTGGAGGTCACATGGAGACTAAATCCGCACGTACAAAACTCCCTGTGGGAGTCATCTGTAGGTTTCCTTGTCCATGGACCCCAGGAAATGGCACAGGGATGTGCTGGGTTATCACCCACCATCTGCCAGAGTGATAATGGGTGTACCTGGCTCCAGGGGCCCACCCAATTCCTGCAGCATCCCACCTCTGGGATGCTCCCCAGAGAAGAAATCCCATACTCTGCCAGACACTAGTGACTTTCACCCCTGCAGGCCAGCGTGTCCCAAGCTACCCATTTCAAGGCAGAGGACATGCACTTGTCTGTGGATACTTGAATTAAGTGCCATTTGTCACAGTAAGCCTTGCACCCGCTTCATACTCATCATCCTTGAGGACTGTCCTCTTGGCACAGACAAGGGGATAATGAAGAAAAGACTTAATTAGACTACTACATAGTCCCATCTCATTTGCTGTCCTGCATTAATCAGGGCCTGGGGAACTGTGTAGCTGGGAAGAGAGAGGACAAGCCCGGAGTGCCTGGTCCTGCTGGGTCACCATCCATCAGCTGTGGCACCTGCTGGCATAGGAGCAGCATGATGGGGTGAGGTAGGCACCAAGAGGGCAAAAGGATTTGCCAGTGGGACATGGGGCTGTTCAAGAAGTTTTGAGCAGCACTTAGACCTGGGATTGGTAAATTTGCTTCTTCTTTTTCCGTTTGTGTGGGGGTATTTGGGGTGGTTTTTTTGTTTTTTGGTTTTTTTTTTTGGTGGTTTTTTTTTTGTTTGTTTGTTTGTTTTGTTTTGTGTTTTTGGTTTTTTGGGTTTTTTTGTGTGGGGGGGGGTTTTTTTTTTTTTTTTTTTTTTTAATTTATTTTTTTTCTGTCCCCTTTGCCATGCCATACACATTGGGCCACTGCTCAGACCACATAGCAGATGATGGCAGCCTGGGGTGCTCAGGGACACATTTGGTTGCTTTTCTAGCTTGTTTTCCCCTTCTCTGAGCACCCACTGGGTGTTTGCTGGAGATCCTTGGCAGTTTTTCGGCATCAGATGCCTTCACCAGCTACAGGTAAAACTCTTCCTCTCCCTACTGCACTTTGCTGCTGCTTATATCCGGCGAGTATCAAATTTTCTGTCCGAGCCACGAAGGAGGCAGGGCAGAATGTCCCGCTCAGCTGCGCCCAGGGAGGCGCGTTTGGGGGAGCCGGATGTCCCCGCGGGCTCCACCCGGGACAGGCAGACTTTTGTCACCATCTAGTGGAAACACAGCCGCGACCGGCCACAGGCTGAGCAGGGCGTTTGGGGACACTCACTCACCTCATCTGTGATTCCTGCGGGGTTCCCCCTCCAGCTGGTCACCCAGTTTTCCTGGCTTTTGGGAAGTCGCGTTTGCCTCGCAGCCCAGTTCCCCTCGCCAGCCCCGGGCAGCAGCAGCCGGGTAAGGTGATCCCAGCGCTGCAAGGCTCGGGAAAAGCACAGGGGTGAGTGTCTGCTATGCCAAAAACTGGGAATCCATGGCAAATCCCTCCCGGGGTCTCCACTGAACCAGCGAAATTCCCTTTAACTGTGGAATTAGATCAACACTCTCAAGCCACAGACATGCTACAACAAGAGACAGCCATAAAAGGACCTAAAGTATATTTACTGCACAAATAGAGCTGTTAAACCTGCTCTTTTGGCCAAATTACCCTTCTCACTGATGCTTCTCTGTGAGACTTCCCTCGGCCTTGAAATTGCTGGCGCTGCCTGCAGAGGAGCTGGGCTGTGCTGTGCCACTGGGACAGCCCTGCAATGTGGTGTGTCCCAGAAAAAGGCTGGCCTTGCTCCACTCTGGCATCTTTTGCTCACTGCTAGGGATGACTGGAAATCCTGGCCACACATGGGATACAGGGAACGGTCCAGCCTAAACACTGGCATCTGCAATGTCCTGGCTACTTTCATCCCTGCAGCATCCTGGGCCCTTTTTGGCCATAACAGCAGCTGGCAGGGTTGGGCCATGTCCAGACCTACTCAATGGTGAGTGGATAACACAGTGCATGGATTGACATGGAACATGGATTGACAGAGCCCCATGGGCAGTGTTGGTTCTCACTCCTCTGCACAGGGTGCTGTGCTCCTTCGCCCAAACACTGGGTTCTGCTGCAGCCTCAGAGATGCCAGAGGCAAGGACAACCTTCCAACACACTGCTGGGGAAAGAGACAGAATACAGACCATACTGAGAAGTCCCCTGCCAGGGTTGGGAACCAAGACTGGCCAGCTGCCAGCCCAGCCCTTTGCAGATCCCACTGCTGGCACTGTTATTGGACACATGCAGTGTCCCAGCTGTCAAAACTGCCCCTGGCTGAAGCAACAGTTGTACCTTTCTCATGGCAAACCAGCCTCCCACAGCACAGGCAGCAGAGCTGTTCAGGAAATCATGGTACGCGATATTGTTGCACCACATGCATGGTAAGGAGAGCGCAATCGGCTCTTCTTCAGACTGTTAAAAATCACTTTCAGGTGTCTCCATTCCATCACTCCTCATCCCTTTGGGCCACACTTGGTCTGTGTCACTGTTTCCCCCATGCACTTGGACACTGCTCCTGCAGCACACAGTGGGACATGAGCCAGACATTGCTATTTCACAGGCACAGCCCAGCTGTCCTACACAAGGGGTTTTCCCAGGTGGGATCCCCATCTGCCTGCATGTATGTGACCAGGGCTGGGACATGGGCAGTATCCCACTCTGCTCCAGCTCCTTCCCTCCCCATTCTGGCTAATGGTGGCAGGTTCTACACAGGTTTGGCTTACTCCTGGAGAGGCTGATTGATCCCATCACCTCTCAGTGAGCAGGTGCCCTTAGCTATGGCTCAGCTTGCCTGGAGACTGCCTCTTCTTACCCAGCAGAGGAGAAAGAGGCACTAGGACAGCCTAGGAACCTGGTATATTGCCTCACCCACAGTGTGTCTCTTGCCTCAAGTGGCACTGAACAATCCTGAGGTGTCCCCTCAAGGGTATCAGGGCCGTGCAGGACAGCATTCATTGAGAGTCTGCATTTTTATTTTAGGGTTCACTAGGATCTTGTGTTCCTCAAGTCAGGTGCTTATTTCAAGTAGGCCTTGGAAGGTCAAATTGCTAGAGTCACACATGCCTGAGTCAGGGGCCCCCAGGAGCTGGCTGGATGCCCAGTTTGAAGTAGTAGGGGATGTAAGGCAGTGGGGAAACCCCAGAAATGGAGGCCACTCCATGTCAGGTAGGGGCAAGGCAGCACTCAGCCCTGCCAGCACAGGGACAAGTGAAACAAGGGTGCTGATTCTGCCCCAGGGTCATTTCTACCCTGACTTAATAGCCACCGGGGAAAAATTCCACAGGGAGAAAGGTGGTGTCTTCTTGCAGTGAATGAATTCAGAAGCATCCATGAGGCAAGCACGGGCTTATTTTTTTTTTCCGCTTTGGGCCTTTTCTCCCAGCCTGAAGCAGTGGAGGGTGGCAACTGCAGAGTGCTCCTGTGCCAACTGCAACCTCAGCACCAGCACACTGCCCGGCTCCTACGAATGTTTCTTCAAACTGTCCACGGGTGCTTAGTGCCTCCCGAGGGTCGGGGAGAGGATGCGGGGCGAGGTCACGGGGGGTGGCGGAGAAAGCACAGAGACAGAGAGCGCTGGGGCGAACCCAGTCCCAAAGCGGAAGACAAAAGCGTGCTCGGGCAGAGTTCCACGCCGGGCGGCGAGCTGCCGCAGGGCCGGTCGGGGCAGCCGG
>WEKY01010096.1:20700-36339 GCA_013390045.1 Picathartes gymnocephalus | reverse complement strand
GGGGTTGGGGGTCCGTGTGTGTGAGGGACGCGGGTGGGCCCCGCGTGTCAGCGCGCGCGGGGTGGGGGGGCGGGGCTACGTCATAGTGCGGCCACGTGGGGCGCCGGGACAGCGCGCACGTGGGAGCGCGCGGCGCCCGCGGGAAGGCCCTGCACACCGGCGGGCGCGATCCTGCAGCCCCCAGCCGGCCCCTTGAGCGCCGCGGGGGCGAGAGGGCGGCCACGTGGTGGGGACAATTGTCCGCCGGAGCGAACGCTCGCAGGCGACCTGTGTGAGCACGGGAGCTAAACGTGCTGGTCGCGTTCTCTTTCAGACCCCGAAGAATCAGATCAAGCAGAAAAAAATGCCTCCTCCCCCGAAAAAGTTCGAGGAAAGTGAGGAAGAGGAGTCCTCTGACCTAGGTGAAAGCAGCGGTGAAGAGGTAATTGATGCAGAGATGGAGAAAAAAGGATGCACGTGTTACAGGAATGTCATGAGGGTTGTGGGTTACACTGTAACAGGGCATTAATAAACAGTTCGTGTTCCTCACTGAACTGTAGCTAAAGAATAATCTGGATTTTTTAAGGTCAAAGCAGTGTAGAGAAAAATAGCTCAGCCGCTAATTCTGTATTTCCAGACTTTGGGAAGTACTGCTGGGGTCCTAAAGCTGATAAGCACGTGGGTACTTAATTGTCCTTGTAATGAGCAATATGAGATTTGTCACATGCAGATAATATGCAAGTGTAAAAATTCCAGGGTGCTGAATGCTATTGGACATCACTGATTTTGCTTCAGGACCAGGGAATTTGGAGGTGCTTTGATGTTCCATAAGCAGGCTCTTAAAAGCATGAAAAGGTGGGTTTGAGCTTTATTGATTCATCAGGATGGGCAGTTAAGGTAACTTAACAGAAACTATCAGAAGGATATGCTTTAGATTTCAGTTGCTGTATGTTTGATAGTGAAGTAATGGTAGCTTTAAAGGGAAGGCCAGCATGAGTCTTACACTAATGTGTCTTGCAGATGATCCCCCAGAAGAAACCACAAAAAGTTGCTGTTACCCCAGCCAAGAAGGCTGCAACGCCTGCAAAAAAAGTTGCTACTCCTGCGAAAAAAGCAATTACACCTGCAAAGAAGGTTGTGGCCACTCCACAGCCCAAAAAGGCTGTTGCTCCAACTCCTAAAAAGGCTGCTGTCCTAACCAAAGGAGCAAAAAATGGAAAGAATGCCAAGAAGGAGGAGAGTGAAGAAGACGACGATGAAGATGATGACGAAGATGATGATGATGAGGAGGAGGATGACGAAGAAGATGATTCTGGTAAGTTACTTTTGAAATATGCATTAACTAAAGCTGGTCCAGTCAAGTAATTAAATACGAGTACCTTTGGAATTAAAAGCTTTATAATTTAACACTTGTGGGGGAGGTTTCATTGATTAAAAAGAGGTTACAAAGGAAAGGTGGGCAACAGGTAAAGTTTGGAGAACTTGGGCTGCAGCTGCCTTCCACATGGCCTGTAAAGCATCTCCTAGTTTCTTGATTGCTCTTTTCTAAACTTTTGGACAAAAAATCTTGGGAATCTCTAAGTACTTTTTACCTGTACCACTCACCCATTCAACCTTATTAGTAAAGACTTGTACTGTTGGTGCAGATGAGGAAGAGGAGCCACCAATGCCTGTGAAGCCTGCAGCCAAAAAACCTGCAGCAGTACCGGCCAAAAAGCCTGCAGTTGTGCCAGCAAAGCAGGAATCTGAGGAGGAGGATGAGGATGAAGAGGATGGTATAAGATGTTTAATTATTAAACACTTACAGGGAGCTGAAGGAGGGGGGTAACTTAATGGGTAGTAGGAGTGATGCAATGTGTGCCCAGCTGATTTTAGCTGGTTGCTGTTGTTCATGTTGTTGGATGGGTGTTAATTTCCTATTGTAAGTAAAACTTCTTACTCTCGATGAACAGGTATTGGGTTTGGTCTTTTTTTAATGCAGTAAAACTCAAGGGAGAGAGATAGCTTTTGTAAAAATTAAGCATACTAAACTTTTCTCCTGAAGAGCATACAAACCTGAGGAGGTGTGGGAAGCATTTTGCTTAACAGCATTTTGTCTTCGTAGTTTCAAAAGGAGCTTAGTGTGGAATTGTTGGAATATTGTGCTCATCTTGTTTCAGAGTCTGAAGATGAAGCCATGGACACAGCCCCTGTTCCAGTGAAGAAAACCACTCCAGCCAAGGCTGCCCCAGTGAAAGCCAAGGCAGCAGAATCTGAAGATGAGGAAGATGATGAGGAGGATGACGATGAGGATGATGATGAAGAGGAGGATGAAGAGGATGCTGAGGAGGAAAGTGAGGATGAAAGTGAGTTTTAAATGTTTTTGAGACCGTAATTCTTTAATAACAGGAAAGATGCCTGAGCAAAAATGTCCTGTAATGATCTTATGTGCTGAGGAGCAGTTGCTGAGTGACAGGAGAAGGTCTTGTGTGTGACTGGTGTAAACATTAATGCTCCTGTGTTGATTCAGTGTAGGAAAAGTTCTGTATTTTTCAGTGTTTTGTTTTCTTTCACAGAACCTGTCAAGGAAGCACCTGGAAAGAGGAAGAAAGAAATGGCCAATAAAAGTGCACCAGAGGCCAAGAAAAAGAAAACAGATGGTAAGTGGTGTGGAATCATCAAAAGACGCTTCTTTGATGGACTGGGATTGGACTCTGTTGTGTGAGGAATGTAACTGTGAAGGTCCAGGATGTCAGGAGTGGGGTTTCCCAGCACAGATGATGATTATAAGGGACTTAATACTGAAATATGATGTCACTTTTGAGCAAAAACTGATGTACTAAAGCTGTCTGGAGTCTGGCTCCCAGTTTTAAAAGCTGCATTGAAAAAAAACCCACTTTATTATCTTCCCATTTAAAGGGCCCACATCAGCTTTCTCCGTATTTGTTGGAAATCTGGTCTGCACCAAGGAGTTTGATGAGCTGAAGACTGGCCTCAGAGACTTCTTTGGGAAGAAGAATATTGAAGTTTTAGATGTCAGAATCGGTGCTTCCAAGTGAGTTCATCAATAGAGTTTTGCTGCTTATTTCTTTTAATTGGTAGTAATTTATTTGGAGGGGTGCAAGTGTGCTGGTCCTGGTTCCCCTCAAGATGGCTGGGGTGGTTGCTTGGTAGTGGTGGAAGAGCCACGGTACTGATGAAGGTTTTACTTTGCCTGGAATTTGACCAGTGGGGACCTCTCTGGTGTTGGGTTTCTGTTCATGGTCTCTGCTGCCAGAGATGGATCAGCTGAAATCTCAAGGATTGCTGTTCTTTCAGGCGGTTCGGCTATGTGGACTTCTCATCTGCTGAGGATCTGGATAAAGCTCTCCAAATGAATGGAAAGAAGTTAATGGGTTTGGAAATCAAACTGGAAAAAGCAAAGAGCAAGGAAACTATGAAAGAAAACAAGAAAGGTACGGCCGACAACTCCAAATACCTGTGGATGTCAAAGAAAAGTCACAGTGGGGGCTTGGAGTGTTACTGATGGCTGCTCTTCTGCTCTCTCATGGCAGATCTGTCTGCTTTGGGCTCTGTGTAATAAAGAGTTTCTAAAATGGTGACGTACAGATATGCAAGTTCAGACTGGAATATCTGCAAATGTGATCCCAAGAAATAGTGCATATTGGGAGGGCTGAGGAAGAAATGTGTTTCTTTCTGAAACTTTAGGACCCGTTTTTTTAACTTGATGCCCTTAAGTGAAGTACAGTAGTTTAATTGTGTTACAGTTGCTTTTGCAGCTTCTGAAAATAAGGATGCTTGCTGTTAATTTCTACTGGATCAACTTGTTAAGTCTCACTGAACTGGCAGTGTAGATAAGGAGGGATTTTTAGCTGGTAACCTGAAAGTAACTGTCATTACAGAGAGAGATGCCAGAACGCTGTTTTTGAAGAACCTGCCCTACCGCTTAACTGAGGATGAAATCAGGGAGGTGTTTGAAAACGCATTGGAAATCCGGATAGTGATGAACAAGGATGGGAGCAGCAAAGGGTATGTAGCTGAGAGGACTGTTATGTGTTTGCTGTTGCTTTAGCTCTTGGCATATTCTGAAAAGCTTGTGTGTCCTTTGGCTGCCTTAAGGAACCTGCTGCATTAGTTGTACTACTTTTTACAGCTTTTTACTTTTATGTCTTCCCCACCTCATTTGCAAACTCTATCGTTCCCAGAAGGAGATGTTTGCTTACATTCTTTTCTGTGCTGTAGGATGGCCTATGTTGAATTTAAAACAGAAGCTGAGGCAAACAAAGCTCTGGAGGAGAAGCAGGGCACAGAAATTGAGGGTCGTGCCATGGTCATTGACTTCACTGGCGAGAAGAGCCAGCAAGAACATCAGAAAGGTACTTTCCATACTGGTTAAGTGCATACAGATGCCATTCAGGATTCATTTCCACTTGTTTCAGAAGTTCTAGGGGTATGACAATTTAAAAATACTGCAAGAACATTAATATACCTGACTTGTACTCTGCATCCTGTGCATTTCATGTCTCTTGCTGCATGTTTCAGACAAGGGGGGGCAACTGGTCTAGGTGACCAAAACAGGGTTGGACTTGGTTTTGTGCCTCACCTTGAGGTGAGGAAAGGGGAGCAAGTATTCTTACCTCTTGGCAGAGTCTGGTAACTAGAGGAAGAGAGCTCTCCTTCTCCAAACTTGCACTTAACAGCACTCACTTTTCCCCATAGGAGGAGAGTCGAAGACCCTTATTGTCAACAACCTCTCATATGCTGCTACAGAGGAGACTCTCCAAGAAGTGTTTAAGAAAGCTTCTTCCATCAAGGTGCCACAGAACAACCAGGGCAGGCCTAAAGGGTATGTTGTGTCTTTCTTCTGACCCCCAGACTGGCATTGCAAATGACTTGCCTCCAGGTGTTGATTGTTGCTCCCAGGCTGACTGGAATCTTCCTCTGCACGTAGGTATGCGTTTGTAGATTTTGCCACAGCTGAGGATGCCAGAGAGGCATTGAATTCCTTTAACAACACAGAGATCGAAGGCAGAACAATCAGACTGGAATTCAGTTCACCATCATGGCAGAAAGGGAACACGAACGCACGAGGAGGAGGAGGATGCAGTCGTAAGTGTTTCATGTTTGATCTCCAGCTGTGGAAGGAGGGTACCATCCAGACAAATCTGGGGCTGCTTTTAAAAAAAAACAACATGCCAGTAGAGTGAAAGACTTGCACTGTAAGCAAGTGTGCTGGATATGATGACTGATTATCTGAAATGCTGATGAAACTGTTGTCAAAATCCTCTAGATAGTCAAGTGCTGATCCAGCAGTGTCTGTACAGTTAGGTATTATCACTGTTGATAAGCTGTAAGCATCTGTTTTAAAAAAGGGAGCAGGGCAAACTTACTTTGGCAGTATCAGGTTGGCTGATGGAATTCCTTTGATGTCAGGCTCGTAACTGCAGTCTTGAAAAAGTTTTCATGAACTTCAGATGCGCGATGTGTTATTTGAAAACAATTGCTTTATTCCTGAGAGCTCTTCTGGGAGCCAGTAACACAAGCTGGATGTGATGTTACAAAGCCGAAGGTTGCCTTGTTTAGGCTGAATGACTCTGAATGTACTTCCTTTTCACAGAGCAAAGCAAAACATTGTTTGTCAGAGGCCTTTCTGAGGACACCACGGAGGAGACGTTAAGAGAATCATTTGAAGGCTCAATAAGCGCAAGAATAGTCACAGACAGAGACACAGGATCATCTAAAGGGTAGGTTAAACATCTCCTGGGATAGGTTCAGGTGCTACAGAGCACCTCACTTTAGCTGATATGACCAATGCAAGGTGTTTCTCATGCTCATGTGAGCGGTTCTGTGAAACTGGTAAATGGGGTGGGAGCAGAGAACACTCAGCTTTGGCTCCACTGGTGGAGGGCAGCACATGCTCACTTCTCACCACTTCTCAGTGAGCTCCTTCCTGCCAAAAAATCCGTGGCAGCTGATGGATTCGCAAGAGAAGAAAATTAACTGTTCAGTACTGGCAAACTCACAGTGGAGCTCCATCGATTGTGATTAGCCAGTGCTGTCCTACAAGTGACACTCCTGTGGGATGCAGAAGTGCTCGTGTTTGGTTCCAAAAGGATTTCTGTCAGGAACCTGAAGGTGGTGCTGCAGCTCATGGAATGTGACTGACTTGTCATTGTTGTAACCCATTTCCTAGGTTTGGGTTTGTGGACTTCAGCTCTGCCGAAGATGCCAAAGCAGCTAAAGAAGCCATGGAAGATGGAGAGATAGATGGAAACAAAGTGATCCTCGATTTTGCCAAGCCAAAGGGTGACTTTCAGCGTGGTGGTGGATTTGGTGGTCGCGGTGGCAGAGGAGGTGGCCGAGGAGGAAGAGGTGGATTTGGTGGCAGAGGTGGTGGCAGAGGTGGATTTGGAGGTAAGAGGAAGGAAATGCTGCTGTTTGGAGGGGCTGTGCTCAGAAATGAACCCAAAGCCATTCTTGGGGTTATGCTGTGGGGCTACCACAGAGCATTGGATGTGAATTTATTTTCTGTCCTGTGCCAGGATGGCTTTGGAAAGGCAGTGTTACAGATACACCAATGCAATATATTTGTGTGTGTGTGTATATATATATATGGTATGTATCATAAATACTATACTGGTAACTCTGTTTCTTGCAATAATTTTCTTTCTAGGTAGAGGAGGTGGCTTCCGAGGAGGCAGAGGAGGAGGTGGAGATCACAAGCCACAAGGGAAGAAGATCAAGTTTGAATAAACTTCCCCTTTCCTTTCCCTTCTCCTGCTCTCCGAGACTATCTGAAAGGACTCCGGGGGTTTTTATTCTCTTTTGATCTTGGCGGAGCCTTCGGAGGACATTCCAAGATGCGTAGCAGTACTGTGAGCCACTTGGAAGATAAAATTCTCATTTCAAGGAAGAGGGAGCAAGCCATTTTGACTGCTTGCTTGTTCAAATGAACTTTTTAAAACAAAGAGTGATAGATGTGGGAATTTACCCCTTGTCTGTGAGTTGTCTTGAATTTATAATGTTTTACCCATGTACAAAAATTTTTTTTCCTATAAACTTCTGTAGCATTTTTGCTGTAAAAATGCAAAATGTTTTATCATTTGTGCTTCAGCACCTGTCTTGGACAGATTAAAGGACCTAAACTGGTTCGTGTTACTTCTGTGCCACTAAAAGAAGCCAGGCTGTGAGAAACAGGCTATCTGTAGCCTTCCCTCTCTTGGGTTAAGGTCATTGGTGTCACAGCAGCAGCTTCTGTCCTGCTTTGCTCTAGTCTGTGTCCAGCAGTGTATATGTATATGTGCTTTGTTAGCAGGAAGGAGGGGAGAAGAATATAATGGCTAAGGTAAGCTCTGTAACCACAACTGTATTTTATTTCTTTTTTTCACATGCGCGAAGATGCTGTGATGGTGCTTGCTAGCCAATTGCTTTTCTACTTTCTTTTTAAACCAAGTAAATCAGATCTTGTACTAAGGCCCTGCAGTTCAGTTGCTCTCTCCTACAGGTATTTTCTCTGGTGCTTCATTCCAAATTTTCTCCTCTTGTCCCTAAGTGTGAAGCAAATACATAAACAGGAGTTGGCATAAGTGGCTGCTTGTTTGTAACCAAACTCGGGGCCTGCTGCCCTTCCTCATGCAAAGTCAGGCACCAGCCTGAGGATGAAGGGACTTGGTCCTGGCCAGTTTTTCTAGGCAGGCACAGGGTGCGGTCCTGCAGTGGCAGCTGTTGGAGTACGTGGCTTTCCCAGACCTGTGGGTGCAGAAAGGGGGTTTGTGTATCTAAGCCTTCCTGGGTACAGTGTCATTTACCCCTGCCCTGGCCTTTGGCATTTGGCCCGTGCCAGTGACCTCCACCTCTGGCTGCAGTCACGGACTGTTCTACTCTCCTGGCACGCTGGGCCAGTGCTGGCACCTACTCTGCCCTGCCGAGCCTTTGCAGCCTCTCATGCGGCTGTGGCCGCTTCTCCCTGGCTTTGCAACATCGAGCCCTTCGTTAAAGGCTAAACGAAACCAGTGGTGGCTGGGGTCTGTTCAGCTGGAGGGTTGTGGGGTTTGTGTGCCGTGTGTCACCAGCCCTGGCCCGGAGCTCCCCGGCTCTTCGCCATCGGCCATTTTGGAGCCGCGCCCCGGCGGCAAATGGTCGGAGGCGGGCCCGGCCGCCAGGGGGCAGCACTCGCCCGCGCCGCGTCCTTCCTGCCGTGCCTGAGGGTGTGATTGCTGCCGGGAGAGCCCTCGGGCCTCACCCGCTTCCACACCGCCACATGGGCCCTAATGCCACTCCCGCACCCTGCCATCCCGGCTGCACCATTCGCTCGCACTCCTGTACCCTGCAGTGGCATCCCACAGTGATGCGTGACAGTGCGGGACTGTCACACTGGAGAGGGAATGGGCAGGAGTATCCATGAGTGCATCCACTCAGCGTTTGCATTTTGTCCATGCATATGAAATTTTTGGTGCTCTGGAGAAGCCAGCCCCAGCGGCAGATGGCCCAGCCTGCCAAATACAGTATGTCCTGGTTCCCTTTGCTGGCCTCTCTGCTCACCAGCACCGGGAGTGACTGAGCTGGGTGCCAGCCCTGGAAACTGAGCCCCCTGGTGCCCAAACAACAAGGTGAGACCCACGGGGCTCATCTGTGGTGTTCCTCCTCTTCACCCTAGCCAGGTTCAAACCTGATGGCCAGGGGTTGTGTTACCCCGTTGTGGTGTTTGCCTGTGAACAAGGTTCTGCTGCAGGGAGGTTGACAGGGACAGGACGTGCCCATCTCCTTCTGCAAAGGAGTGTTCAACAAAACCAGTGAGTTTCCAACCCTGCTGAGGTGGCTTTCTGTTCAGGTGAGAAGCTCCTCCCTGCAGGGCACCAGGAGGATCTGAAGTTCAGTTTGAAGTGGAGGTGGAGGAGTGCATGAAATAGAGAAAATACCCAGCAGGCTTGTTACCATGCCAGGCTCCACAAGGAAGCTGTGCCAAACTGGAACAGGGCAGCTACAGTCCCCAGATGCCTACTCCAAGGAGTATTTTTTTCACTGTAGCCCATTGCCAGGTTTTGTTCCCAGCAAAAACTCACTAGTAATGACACGAGGTGAAGGCTTGTAGGATTTTTTCCTTCTTTTAGCCTTTATTTAGAAACTAAAATATTCACCAAACTCTACAAGATTTCTCTGTACAGGTCCCATCAGGTGAAGAACAACACTGAGATGTCTGCATACAGCCCTGACTCACCACACACATTGCTATGGAGAGCAAGAGCTGACCCTGCATCCAGGATAAATGTACAGCCTAAAGTACTGTACCTGACATAAATTATGGAGGTATCAATTTGGAAAGTGTTTCTGAACTCACTCCTGTTGGAAGGAGGGAGGGAAGGGGAAAAGGAAAGAGTTGTGTGCTGCCTAGGGCCAGTGGGGACCAAAAATGCCCTCAGGACTCTGCCCTGCTGCTCCAGGGACCTGGTGCATTGTACATCCAATTTCACAGTATCACCACCAGCTGAGCCCTGGGCAGCACTGCCTCTTTCTCTTCCTCCTCTTCAGATCTGGGTCTCATCTGAGCAGGGCCATTTTGAGAGTGGTGTGGCTTGGCATGTGGGTGCCCTTTTTGACTGGTTTATGTCCTTTTTGAGTTTGTTTTCTAACCTGGGGAATGGACTTGGAGTAAATGAAACAGGCCCATTTCCAAAATGCATTAAGAAAAAGAAAGAAAGGGAAAAAAAAGGCACGGCACAGGGGGACCTTTGAGGTAGTGAAAAATTTTTCCTTTCAATGTCTGGCACCAGAGAGGGAGAGGGAGTAAGGGCATGTGTGCCCGTGTTTTGCTGTGCGTGGCCAGGGCTATGGATGTGGCTCTGTGTCCACCCCCTGCAGGGACACCTGGGCATGCCAGCCCTACACACAGGGACATCTGTGTGAGCAGAGCCTGTGCCTGGGAGCACGTGTGTGAACATGTGTGGCTTTGCAAATTCCTGTGGCTTTGCTCATGCCTGCAGTCAGTGGCTGGAGAGCATCCATGGCCCTTGTGTGGCCACATGTCTCTCCGTTGGGTGGTTTCCATCACAGCAGCCAGCCCAGGGTTCCCCTTGAGAACTCATGGCCCTTTCAGCCCAAAGAAAAAAGGCCATGTCTTGTGACAGCATTCCCTGTCATGCTCCTGCCTCTCAGCCTGTAGAATAAACACTGCAACAACTCTGAGAGGAGCAGACGTGAAACAACAGCTTTCCTTCACTTTGTCCCCTTGGATGCTGCGTCTCATGCTGGAGCAGGACCCATGTCTTCAACCTACCCTGGAGCACAACAGTTGCTGACAAACCAGGGCTGAACCCAAAGAAGCCACACACAGGGCCTTCGGGGCTGTTGTCCTCTGCAAAGCAAAGCCACGAGGGCAGCTGTGCAGCACAGAGAGGGCCTCCCCAGAGCACCCCCTGGGATGCCCAGGAAGCAGGGTCCCAGAAGTGATAAATCCCTGGGGCACTCCAAGGAGGGCCACCAGTTTTCTCCACCACTTCCTTGGCCACAGGCAAAGGCAGCTGGCCTAGTCTCTTTCCTGCCAGGAGAAACAAATCACTGAGGAATTTCAGCTGGGTGCATTCCTCTGAGGACACGTGCAGTGAGGCTGCAGAGGGGCTGGGGAGCCAAGCAAGCCCAGGCTGGCGCTGGGATCCGCCGTTACCTGGGACCCTCTGATAGGGACAAGGACCCCAGTCCCCTGACTGCCAGGCTGAAACCCTAATGGGGACTCAGGGCTGTTGAGGGCCAGCCTCAGAGAAGAGCCCCTTCCCCCAGCTGCATATGGGGACACAGAGGACTTTGGTGGGGGTGAACCCAATGCACACAGGGTCAATGTTACCAAAACCTTGCATGGAGGAGAAATTTGAAATAACAAATAAAATCCCATGATTTTTTACTTGGGAGTGAACTTGTAATTGGCTGAACTCCCTTGGAGCTGCTTCCCTGGATAGACAGACCCTGCACATCTCCAAAAAATGCCAGTGCCACATCCCTCCCTACCTCCCACCACCCCTCCACTCATCATGCTGATGTGGAGGAGGTACCTAAAGCAGAGCGCAAACCTCTTTGCCCTCTCTCCATTTTGTGCTAGACTTGTCATGTTTTGTTGGGTTTTTGCTCTTTTTCAGTAACTCCCAACCCAGCTGGAGATAAGTGAACCACAATACAGTACAGGAACAAACACTATCGCAAACCCTGCCTGTAAGCGCAGCGTCTCTTGCCCTCCTCACCCCGGAGGGCAGGGCCCCTGAAGGATTGATGTGCCACCAGCAGAGGCTCACCCCACCCCAGAGCAGGGATCAGTTGTCCCAGCTCCTGAAGTCCCAGCTCTCCAGAGAGACTGAGCTAAAGGACATTAAGTTTTCTTGAGCATGTCAAGTTACTGTGGACCAAGTCCCACATTTGGAGCAAATCTGGAGGCAGCAGTTTATGAACCACCAACATACTCCGGTAAAAACATGGCTCCTTGTTCATCTTGCTGTTCTTGTTTTTCACAATGCCAAAAGTTTTGAAGCCCTCGTGCCCAACAGGTGATACTTTAAGGACCTCCAAGCACATCCCTAGGAAGACATCATCAATGGGGTACAGCTCCAGTGTCTCTGAGGTTTTATGCAGCCTCTTGGCCAGGGCTCCGTCCATGATGAAGCCCCCACCCCCTGCATAGGGTGGGTAGATGTTTTTGTTGTAGAGGGCACTGGGGATGTAGTACTTGTTCTCCTTCTTACGGATCGGCCTGGCCTTGTAGAGGACATCCCCCACAAAGAGGTCCTCTCCCTCTTTCTTGTCCTCCAGGAACTCCAGGATATTGCTGGGACTCACAAACACATCGTCATCGCCTTTGAAGATGAAGCGGACATTGTCACAATAGATGTCGACCCACTTCAGAAAATGGACCTCTTTGAGGGTGAGGTTGAAGAAGCTGTCCAGGAAATCCCACTGCAAGATGTCCCCATAGATGTGGTTCTCATAATCCAGCAGTTTCTGGTGATTGGCTCTCTCCTCCTCCTTGGAGGCCGTGCCCAGCAGAAACAGCGTCCTGATCCTCTTGCCCTCCACCTCCTTCTCCTGGCCCCAGGTCCTCCGGATGGCCTCGCGGCGGTCATGCTGCGTGATGATGGACTTGACCACAATGAGCAGGTAGACATCCCCACTGCACTTCTCCGGGTGGTTGATCAGCATGGGGAAGTAGCGGCAGTGCCGATAGAGCAGGAACTGCTGGAAGTTGGGCTCCAGCCCTTTGAACCAATCCACCTTGCTGAAGTTCTGGTTGGCTGAGCAGTTGGTAGTGGTGACATCCCAGGATTTTGTTTGCTTTGCGGTCACACTCTCCTCCTTCACAGGAGCTTTCTCCTTCTTGGTCTTCCAGAAAGTGCTGCTGATGGAGAAGGCATTGTCCATCTTCTGCAATTTCAAGGGCTCTGAAGGGGGCAGTTCTTTCTGCTGCTGGCCCTGCATGAACTGGTTTGGGGCCATTCCGCGCTGCAGCACTGTCACTGTAATGATCAGCAAGAAGGAGAGACAAACTGTTTTGTAGATGGTCTTCTTCCTAAAGGGAAGAGACAAGGGGTTAAGGAGAAGAAACTACAGGGTTCAAGAGGCTTGTCTGCAAAAGCACCTCCTCGAGAGGTCATGGGATGCTTATAATGTGTGTTCCATCACCTTCTGAGGAGCAGAAACCTTGTGAGAAGAGCTGTGGGACACCTCCATGCATACTGTTCCCAGCTGCATCCTGTTCGTGGGGTGGCTCTGGGGCCACACCTAACTGTAGGGACAGGCACAAGGTTATGTGGGGGTCCCTGCAGTGTCATCTGGTAACCCCCGTGCTAAGATCAGGGAAGGGTTCACAGGAAAGATGAAAATGGGCTGAGAGAGAGAGAAGTCAGGGTGAGAGTTTCAACAAGGCAGCTGTTTCAGAAGAAAGTCCTAAGGGAAACCGCTGTTGCAGCCATTTGAAAATTGCAGTTCAGTACAAGAGCAGGAGGGAATTATCTTTTCCACAGAAGCCTTAGCTCCAAGACAGACATACTGTCCATGGCCTAGACTGGCATCACAGGTTACACAGCAC
This sequence comes from Picathartes gymnocephalus, assembly GCA_013390045.1. Classification (NCBI taxonomy): domain Eukaryota; kingdom Metazoa; phylum Chordata; class Aves; order Passeriformes; family Picathartidae; genus Picathartes; species Picathartes gymnocephalus. The sequence goes on along the minus strand of WEKY01010096.1, from coordinate 23,318 downwards.
TGAGAAACCAGAGCTGGGAAGACCACAAGAGTCAACATAAAATTAGCATTGCTGTTTCATTTCGAAATGGCACATAAGGACAAAAAAAGAAAAAAAGCCATTTGAGTCAAATTTCAAGGTTCAGTGGGAAAAAGACATTCCTAACCCTACAACCACCTTGGGAATCAGTATTTCTTGGGGCATTCCTGGGTGTTTTGGCAGGTCTTGGATCCTGTTGCTTCCTTTGTGGTGATAAGGAGCAGTGGATGCAGGGCAGATTGGGTGGGCAGATTTTCCCAGCCTGTGACAAACCAGGTGTCTGCATGTCCAGGGTGTGCAGGGCATGAGTAGATCAACTCCAGTCCTTCCCGGGGCCATCCTGCTGCTCTCCTCTGCTGCAGTCCTACTATAGCCCTGGGAAGCTGCTGGCTCGTGGGACAAACCCTGGATGGAGCTCATGGAGGGCTTGAGCGGGATCCTCCTGAAGTCCTTGGGACTGCGGGAAGGCTGCACTCAGAGATTAGTGATGCACAGTTCCTCCCCAGCCTGCTTTTCCACACAGCTAAAGGTGGGTTTCTCATCCCACTGCCACAGAGGAGGGGGACTGCCCTCTCTGCCCAGCTGCACAACATAGCTCCTGAGCGCTCAGCTTCCCTCCACAGCTTGCACATCTGCACCAACTCCTTCCTGCCTCAGTCTTGTGTGTTCCAGCTGCCTTGGACCATCTCCCTGTGCAGATGAGCACTGGGCATGGAAGAAAGGCAGCTGAGCTCGTGTCCACTCCCAACAGCTTCCCAAGAGCAGCCCCATCTCTGTCTGCTCTGACACAAGGTGCTTGGCAGTCCCTGGACCCCTTTTTTCTGCCACTGGGTTGTGGAGCTGAAGGAGACAGATGTGGCACTGGTCTCGGGATGTCCCTGTGCCTGTCCTCTTAATGTCAGAAGCCCATCCCAGCCTGGGCGACACCCACTGGGGACAGCCCTCAGCCCCCTGCTCCTGTCAGAGCCAGAAAGATCCAGAATCATCTTTAGCAGGCAGATGGCACCTTCACTTCAGGACACTACAGAGAAGGAGCTTGGGGCTGAAATCTGAAACATTTAACTCAAGTATTTTCCAGATAGGCAAAAACCCCCAAAAAAGCCCATCCTAGACCCGGGGGCTGGATTGTGATCAGAACCACCATGAAGGTGCTGGAGATTTGGTCTTCAGGCTGCACCAAAACACCTGCTTGTTGGGACACCCCATATACCCTCAGACTCCCCAGGGCAGGAGACAACACGGCTCAGGGATTGCACTCACCCTGAAATGCTGGAACCCCAGATGGGAACCAGGAGCTTTCAAGAGCTCCTGTCTCTGGCTTCGCCCTGAAGCACAAAGAACTTTTAAGCTCAACGTTGTTGTGGGAAAACTGTGATCACTAGTGTGGACTGTGGGAGCGAGCGTGGAAATAAGTAATTACGGGTAAATGGATAGATATTCCCCATCCGGTTTTATATGTGGCCACTCATCTGAGACTGATGAAGGAGCAGTTCTGATTAGATCTCACCATTCCCTTAACCCTCTCCAGCCCTGTCTGCACAGCTTTGAGCTTATTCTTACAAACCCTTCAGTTCCAATACAACTTTACTCCAAGCATAGCCAAGCAATGTTTAAAACCTCTCATCCATACCCAGCACTGCTGCAGAAACAACTCCTGTCTCCCCTGTACAGTAATTTCATTTGCATCAATCCCATCCCTTCCTATCCCATCCCACCAGCCACTCCCCACCACCCAAGGACAATAAGCGATGAAATACCCAGCCTGAAGAATGGCCAAAGGTTCCCCAGAAGCCAAAGGTCAGGGAATTAATGATATAATTTTTTTAAATTTGCATAGGTAGGGCTGTCACTAACTGGTACAGATAGCCCCTAGCATCGGCTGACTCTGCCTAAGCTGCATGGGTGCACTGCCCCCATTAATCTTCTTGGGTCCAGACCAAAGATTCTGACCCAGGGCTGCAGGGACAACTCCAGCTTTTATTAAAAGGTGGAGTGTTGAGTGGCCTGGGTATGTTTATATGTGAGCTGTTGCACAACAGCACAGAAACTTATTCCTCCCTCCTTCAGTGGACTCTGTTTCCCAGTTCTCACCAGTGCAATGCCTGCTTTGTTACAAGAACCTATCTGGGATTTTTCCTACTGATGTGACTGCAAACCATGGAGCCCCATCAGGTCCAGCAGGAACCAGGAGCCCCACAGCCACCTCTGTCCTGCAGAAACCCTGTCCCTGCACTACCAGGAAAGTGATGGGGACTCGGAGGACCCCAAGCTAAAACTTCAGGCAATTTCCACATCAAACCAAGGATTTGAGGAGCAAAAGAGCCACAGTTATTTGTGCATCTTTTCAGATCATGAGTCTTTCTGCTCTGTGGTCTCCTCAGCTGGGAAGTACTTCAGGTATGGGTGAAAAAGTAACTCCTGCTTTCTGGGGATGCATTGGCAAAGGGAGGTGCTTTGGATTTGTTGCCATGGCAGAGAAGTCATCCTGCCAAGCCCCAGGACCCTTCTTTGGGGCACAGCCCCCAACCAGCCCCCATAGTGTCCCCAGGAGTTGGGGACACCCAGCAGAGCAGGGTCCAAGGGCAGCAGCCACCGGTGGG
>WEKY01010096.1:0-20661 GCA_013390045.1 Picathartes gymnocephalus | reverse complement strand
GGGGGGGGGGGGCTCCCATCGGTGCCAGCCAGGTCTGTCTGCCCCAACTGCTGGTGTTGAGGCCATCAAGAGAGCTTTGAAAAGGTCTTAACACGCTCCTCCTCTTCCCTTTTATCCATCAAGGAAACTTCAGAAGCCTCCCTGTGAGGTGGCTGCGCCACCAGGAAGTTAAACATAAACTCCAAATTAAGAGGTGGGCAGTATCCCTTTCAGGTGTTGATGCTCGAGGGCAGATGAGGCCTCTAATTGAGGGGCCCTCTACCCCTATCCCATTCACTTTGGATTCACGTGAAAACCTCTGATCTGCTAGTGCTATCTATTCATGTGATAGGGTTTTTTTGTGGCCCCTCAATTAGACCCAGTCACTGGAGGCACGGCCAGTATAGAATCCTGCCTACTGGCAGTGCCAGAGATTCAGAGAGGGGATTTTATAAAGGGGCAGATGCTGGGCAGAAAGCACCCAAATGTCCCCAGAAATAGCCTGGGCAATAGTTGGGTGCAAGCACCAAGTGGGATCAATCTCGTGATGGGGGTGCCCAGAGACGCGTCTCCTCCTCATAAAAGCTGTCTAGTTTAAATACAAGGCGGTAAAAACACGCTTTGGGGGAAGAGGCAAGATCCGAACGCCCGGGTGTTGCCCCTGCCGAGAGCATCTGCCCCAAGCTGGCGCTGCCGTGGGACAGGGACCCCACCGGGCAGGGCTGCTGTCCCCGGCCCCACCACACAAACCAGCCCTTTTCAGGGAAAAGCTGGAAAAGGTATCCCCAGGGATTGGGGGACACCAACTGGGCACCCCTGCCCATTGCCCCCATCCTGCCTCCCGCCGGGCCGGGGATGGAGAGAAATTTGTGTCGGGAGCGGACCCCCAGAGAGCCTTTCCTGGGGTACCACAGCCGGGGAGACCCCGCCTGGGAGCCCCGCAGAGCCGGGTCGGCGGGAGAGTCCCTCCTGGGTTGGGGACAGACGGACAGGGGACAAATGACAAACTCTGTCTTTAGTCGCTTCCCCGTGCCCACCTTCCCCACCAGAGCTGCCCTTCCCCAGCCAGCCACCCCCCGAGCAGAGCCGGGTCGGCGGGAGAGTGGGGAGGGGACCTCGCAGTCCCCGGCTCCGGGCAGGACGCAGCGGCGGGACGGCGGTGCCGGGCAGCAGGAGCGGAGGGCACGGGACGGCGGAGCAGGGGACACCTCGCAGTCGTGCGGGAGCGGGGCAGGAGCGGGGCTCGGGTTCCGCGCTCCCCGGAGATCACTCACCACTGGAACATGCTGGGAGAGGGACGGGGCGGCCGCTCCGCTGCTGGCCGGGCTGCCCGCGGTCCGGGCGCTTCTCTCTGCGCTCTTCCTCCTCTTCTTTTTTCTTTCTATTTTTTTCCCCTACTTTTTCTCTTTTCCCTCCCCTCTCTCTCCGAGGTGGAGCCTAGAGATGGATGGCAGAGCAGGTAGGTTAACTCTTGCCCTGCCCCTCTGTCCCTTCCCCCCTGCCCGCCCTAGCAGGCAGACACCTCCCGGGTGCTCCCAGGGCAAGGAGTTAAAGGGTGACACCCCACACGTCCCTCTGAGGACCCTCCCCGCTGCTGAAGGGACGCTCACCACGATCTGGGAACTCGGGGGCGTCCTAGCCCGGCTCCTCCTGCACTGTGCCCTTACTGGGGTGCATTAGCTCTGCCCCAGAATCTTTAATGCACTTCCTTGGATCTCCACCTCTCCTGGGACCCACCCTTCTCCCACGACCCACATCTCACTCAGGGTCCACACCTTGTCAAGGACCAACCCTGCCCAGGAGTCCAGTCTTACCAGGCATCCATGTTCTGTCCAGGTCTCACACATTTTCTGGGACCCACAGCTCACCTGGGGGTGTAGGGAGTTGACAGGGAGTTGCTGCAGCAGGAAGATGCCTGCTGGGCATGCTGGGACCTCTCATGGGTCAAATTTCCAACAGCATCACAGGCAGGTGAGGTGTCCTTCCAAACTGTTCCTTCAGCCCTGGTTTGGATGCAGTTTCACCAGCATTCCTGCTACAGCCGTATCAGCATGGGACATCCCATTGCCCATTAAGAAGCAGATATAAGACCTTCCTTTCCTTTTAAATGTAACATTTCAGTTGCAGGTCTTTTTCAGCCATAAAAATTAGTCCCTGTAATTTCTGATATCTCCCTTTTTTGTAACCCTCCCAATCCCACCAGCCGCTCACATCCACCATGAAGCCAGGCTGAGAAGCCTGCAGGAAATCTGCAATATTTCCTTTCCTGTCCAGCAGAGATATCCCAGTCCCTTTCTGAACAGTTCCTCTGCATTCTTCATGAGTGATGAGGGTCAGGGTCTCCTACAGCTCTCACAACCCCCTGCACACACTCAGCTTCTCATGGGAAAGGCTCTTCTTTCCAAGGCTGGACATGCAGAGGGACCCACACAACCTCTGCTACTCAAACAGCACCAAGAAAACTCCACATCCAGCTTAGTTTGGGGAGGAAGATTGCATTGCTTTCTCCAGATCTGTTTCTCTCTCCTTATCTCAGTTTATTGCTTTCCCAGGTGCCCTGCAGCTTTGTGTCCTGGGGGTTGTGAAAGCTCCCCAGGAAACATAGCCCAAACAGGCTGCACCAGCCCTACAGCATCCCATGTCCTTATCACCACCAAAAGTCCATACATTCCTTCCCTGAATCCTTTTTAGCTTGTTCCCAGTGCCTATAGGAAAGTTTGTATTTGCTGCACTCATGGTCCCAAGAAAATCATGGCCATGAGATTCACTGAGCATCAGCTTGACCAGAACAGGCTGTAAGAAGGACCCACCTCATCCCTGCAGCACAGGGATGGTAGGTGCACGCCAGCCCATGGCTGGGAATTCCCCACACTGTGCAAAGAGGGGCTCACAGGGGAGGAGGACCCCACTGGAGAATGGCCCTTGCACAAACAGGCACGAAGGGATGTGAACAGGAAATCCCTGCGAGCGTAACCACATTTCATCCTTGCAATTTGCCCTGAGACCACGATGGGGACAGGGGTGGCAGCATCCGCTCGTGGGGAGCTGCAGTAAATCCCAAACCACATCCCCAGGGTGACTGCTGCCGTTCCAGCACACCCAGCAGCAGTGTGTGTGTGACAGTCTCCAGGGGCTCTGTGGATCCCTCGGCACCAGCACATCGAGCCGGCAGGAGCAGGGCTGGCCATGGGGCAGCCTGAGGGCTGTGCTGCTCCGGCGTGGAAATGGCCTAGGGCAAGGAGAGCTCCTGGCAGCCTGGGGAAGGGGGCTGTCCTAGCCGTGCTCCCAGCCTCCCGCCTCTCCGACGGCTGCTTCCGTGCAGGAAAGCAGTAGGGCCACAAGCACAGGACTTTCCGGATGAGTCCATGATGCTGTGTAGGGTTTTGGCTCAAACAACCTCCCCCTGTGTGGGAAAGATGCACATCCCACTGCATGAGAGCACTGCAGGCCTGGAGTGTGATGGCTGCACAAAGCTTTACCTCTGATCATCATTAAAGACTCAAATCCTGTCAAGTCTGGGGCTCCTGATGCCTGGGATAAGCACAGTCCTGGGCATCCCTGGCACTGCCAGTTCCTGTTTCAAGGATGAATCTGAAAATGAAGCAGATTTGTTTATGATGTTTTTCATCATTACATAGAAAAGTTTAGGACAAAACCAAGTTTTCTCACTTTTCAGATTCACCTTGGGAAAGTGGAAAGGCAGCAGGAAAAACAAAATCCAAATGAAAGCATATTTCTTTTAAAAAGTCTTACTCCACACATATTCCCTTTGCCTCTTTCCAGCACCCAGCAAGAACAGGTTTTACATGAGCAGCCACAACCACTTTGCTGAGAATGAAACATGAAAAAGAGAAACCTGAATATTTTCATTCACCCCAGCAGACTCAGCCAGCAGCATATCCCTGCCATTCCTGCCCAGCCCTGCCTTTGGCAAAGCAGCTGAATCTGAGCCCTGCCCCTCCTTCTCTGCAGTACCCACCACCTGTATTTCTTAGGTCTGAGCCATTAGACTGAAATTTGGAGGCACTAGGTGCCTTTTTGGCACTGTGGGCAGAGCTGCGGGTTTCTGGATAAGTGCTCTTGGGTGGCAGGTGCTGCTTGGGCATGGAAAAGCCGAGTTCCTCTTCCTTGCACAACACCAGAGACATCTGAGGAGTGCCAGGCCACTGCAGCCCTGGAAGAGCTGGCAGAGCACCTGTGAGGAACTTGGACACGCTGTCATTGTACTGGATGGGGATGCAGAGGGGAAGGCAATGCATGGATCTTCCTGGGTGACACCCGAGTGACAGCCGGGGTGACACCAACTCCTCCTGGCAGCAGCCATCTCCACATCTGATGGCTCCTGGGATCCATTTGGAGAGAGCCAGTACCAGTGCCACAAACTCACCCCCCACCTGAGCTTATCCCAGCTGGTGACACTGCCAGAGATGGGGAGGAGCAACCTGTGGGGACACAAGGCTTTGGAGCTGGCATCAAACAAGGCTCCAGGACATTGTCTGGGTTAAGGGAAAGGATGAGGACTGGGGTGATGCCCAAGTGGCTCATTTCGATGTTGACAAAGCGAACCACAATGCTTTTTTTTGTTTCAAGGATCCTCTTTTAATTTCAAAGTAGACCTGAACTAAAATGTTTTATTAAAAAAAATAGTACAAAGAAAGAAATGAGCTTTTTTTATGAAGTTTATATAATCCCAGAAGACTGGCTAGTGGCAGATTGACCCAGCCAGTGTTTTCCCACTGATGGTTTGAAATTTGTTTCACTGGGGAAAGCTGCACTGGTTTCTTTGATATGTTTTTGTGGGTTTTTTGGGTTTGGTTTTTTTTTGTTTGGTTGGGGTTTTTTTTCTTTGTGTGTGTGTGTGTGAGTGTTGTTTTCTGATTTATTTTCATTCCAGCAAATTATACATACACAGAAAAAACTCTCACTTCTTCCAGGAACTCTCACACCTCCTGTCCACGTGCCAACACTGTGGTCCCTGGGTTCGGTTTCCCACACAAGCCAAGGTCCCATTGCCCTGCAGAGACACACAAACCAGCCCTCTCCTCCCCAAACCTCTGAGTGCCTGGAGCAGGACCAAGGGCTCAGCCTGACCTGAGTCCAGCTGCACAGGGTGGTCACACTTTTAGGTTTTCCTTTGTTAAACCACTCACCTGTGGTGTACCCTGGAGCAGGGAGGGAGGTCAAGGCTGCAATTTGTTTGGTCGAGCCAAACTCGCACCACATCAAGACTTTGCACACACTCAGGAGCAAACATCCTGGATGTGATAGGACAGAGAATGTTCCTTTCTCCTTCCATGTTTGTTTTCTAAGCACCTTTCATGATGCTGTTGTAAAGAGCAACCCTGTGAGACTCACCCATCACCGTGGCTCTCACGTGGGATGCTGGAAGCTGTGACCAGGACCGGCTCTGCCTCAGTCCCAGGGAAGGTTCCCCAGGCAGTTGGGATTAATTATTAACCTGATTTATTGCTGCGTCTTGGAAGGTGGAGCAGACGTCATGGACTGACCAGTCTGATGTGGGACACGGGGAAAGACATCCACCCCCACAGAAAGCTCCCTCTGCTTGCCCATGCTAACAGGGCCAAAAACCAGACCCTGGGCGGGGGTGAGTTGTTTTACTCATTAACCCCAGTGTCCCATGGCTGTTTCCATCCCAGTGCCTCTGCCATGCTGGCTCCCAGGATGCAGGAGGAGGTTTTCTGCCTTCCCAAAGCCAGCTGCTCCATTCCACTCCACTGGCCTTGGCATCTCACACACTGAAACACTGGGGGCTGCAGAAACACCTTGAGCCACAGCTGAAAGCCACACCTGCTGTCCTGCCTGGAATCAAACACTCTGGGATTTGCACGATTTCTTCCAAAAATAGAGAAGGAATGTAAGTTGCTTTGCATGGTGATGGCTGGGCCAGCCCCTGTTGCTCCAGGGTCCCCAAGCTGCTGTTGCCCTTTGCAGACCCAGTTGTGGGATGCAGCTGGGGCTGGCAGGGAAGCGCTCTCCTGGTCATTGTGCCAGGAGCCACAGGAGCAGGGCAGGGGGAAGCACTCTGCAAACCTGGGTGAGCAAACCCCAGGCCCAGACCCACTCAAGGGTTTGTGTCCTTGGGCTGCCCCTTCCTCATTTTCCTCAGTGAAAAGGCCCCCTCTAGCCTCGGGGCTGCTGCCCAGTGAGGCTGCTGCCTTCTCTTCCCATGGGATTTAAGACCCTGGGACACCTGGGTCTCCTGGGGAGCCCTGTGTGGCTGTGCTGTTTCTTTAAAGCAGCAGCTGGATCCAGCTGTGACTGCGAGTAACCCTCACCGCAGCCTTCCCCAGGCCTTTTATGCATTTTCCAGAGGTTCCAGAGGCGCTTGGCGGCAGTGCGCAGGGGAAACCGGACTCACTCGCTGCTGGCGAGCAAGGGACGGGATGGGAAAGGGAAAACATTTCCCTTCCCAGAGGAGCAGGGGGAGCCCAATGCTGTGGCTTGGGCAGCGGCCTCAGAGGCGGCAGGCTCTGGGGTGTGTTGCAAACAGCCTGAGGCTGGACACAGTGAGCCACAGGCCCTGGCTTGTCTCTCTCAGCCCAGCGTGCCCCGCAAGAAGTGCTGACCCCAGTGTGCCTCAGTTTCCCTTGTGCAGAAAGCCCCAGGATCTGTGTTTTTCCTGAGAACCTGTGGAACCAGGCACTGAAAAAACAAACCCATGAGGACATAAGATGGAGAAATCTTAGGGGATGTGAATGTGCGGTTTGAGGTGGGAGACACTCTCATGCTGCCCAAACCCAGAAAGGAAGGAGGAGGATGGGGTGTTTGGCCTTGGGAAGGGAAAGGCCTGACCTGGTGCTGAAGGATGATCACTTCCATCCTGGACCCTCCAAAGAGATGGAGAAGAGGAAATCAGGAGTGTTGGGAAAGGCCAGTCCTGCCCAGCCCTTGCTACCCTGACTGTTCTGCCACGCTGGCTACGGGCACAGCCTGAAGGTGAAGCCCTGGTTGGGCATCAGCCCATGGAGCTGCTCTCCCAGCTCCAGACTGGGAAGAGCTGGGCTGGGAGTGCCGGCACAGCCCTGGGAAGCTGTGCTGCCTGGGGACTGGCACGGGCCCAGAAGCCATGAGCTGCAAGGAGACGTGTTTTCCGTTGGGCAGGAGAGCACTCGCGACGTCGCTCATGAGTCAGATGGAAAGGGAGGCTCAGGAGTCACCTGAGCCCAGGGGCTGCCTGCCCACGGCCCCTCTCCAGCCCAAGTGGAAAAACATACAGTCCCATTCATGCCTGCTGAGCCCCCAAGCTCTGGCCAGGACCCCTCCCAGGCTGGCAGATGCAGAACTGCTCACATTAGCCTTTTTTGGCCAAATCAGTTTAGGAGAGAGGCAGAGACGACTCAGACATCCCTGGCTCTGTGGCTCTGCTCAGCATTAATCATCACTCTGCTGCTGCTCATCGCCAAAACCTAGGCTCTGCTACAGCCACTGGTGGATCTGTCTCCAGCAAGAGATGGAGAGAGGGAGAAGGAGGGCATATGGAGTGCAGCCTTCCCCTCTTTGGCTGGGGCTACTGGACTGAAGCCACGGCAAAGCTCCCTGTGTCCACATGCACAAGAAGGGAGGGCAGCATCCGCAGTGCCATCCCCAGGCAGGCACCCGCCAGGCACAGGGGATGACCCTTGCATAGGCACTGCTCCCCAGCCTGCCTCAGGGAGCTGGTGGGAGAGGTGACAACAGCAATTTGCTAGCCCAGGAGTAGTTGAGACATAAGAGAGCCCTCAGGAGAGGAGAAGAGAGTCGGCACACCCAGACGCATTCCTGAGGTTTGGTTTCCATGGTGGGATGTTCACCCGACGGTGAAGTCATTCTGTGCTGTGGGCTGAGGTGGCCAGTGAGTTAATGCATGGATCCAGCTCCTTCCCTGATTCACAGCAGGCGCAGCCACAGCCCCGTGCCATCCGTTGGGCTGACGTTCCTACATAGCTCTGGCATTTCCAGTGTCTTGGTGCAGGGAGGATCCAGACATCACTGTTGGGTTGATCCCTGCCTCATCATGGGAAACCAGCTCCTGCACAGGGTGGAGGACAAACTGATGGCTCTCCTGGGTCCCTCCAGCCCATTTGTATCATCACACTGTGCTCACCATCATGTTTTACCTTCCCTTCATCCTCCTGCTGTCACTGGTGACAGCAGGACAGAAATACATCACCCTGAGAGGTCATTCCTGCAGGGCCAAAGCTTTGAGGATCTGCCCAACACTTGGGAGAGGTGGGGAAGGATAGAGAACTAGGCATACGGGAAGGAGCAGGATGGAAAGCCCATCAGTCCTTGGGGCGAGGTGGCAGGGACACTCCCTGGCACAAGCAGCTCATGGTGCCAACACCAAGCACGTGGCTGCAGAGTTCAGTGACGGGGCTCCACAGATCAACAAACCAGAGGTGTGGTGGGTGAACTGGCCCTGAAATGTCAGCCAGTGAGTTGATAGAATTATTCCCAGCCTCTGGGGTGGTTTTCTGCAGGTCTGGAGGTACAGGGATGTGGCCAGGCTGCCCAGAGCTATCAGCTGCCCTCCCATTTGCTCACTGGTGAGACCCTCTGCTTTTGGGCTGTGGCTGTTTGTGCCAAAGGGAAATATCTTAGTGTGACTTTTCATCAAAGATCAACCCCCTCACTAANATTTCTTTATAAATTTGATTGGCAAATTTATTTATCACACCATTAAAAAGTATATCCCTTTAGGATGCATCTCCTGATCAACCACCACTGAGTGCTTTCTGCACACCCTCTGCACCAGTGGCCCCCTCCTGCTCTCCCCAGCAGCTGTCGGCTCCAGGACAGGGGCAAGTTGAACCCCAAGGGGCCTCTTCTCTTCTCTTGCTGGTGTCTTACATGAGCACATGATGCCTCTGGAAGACAGTAGGTCATGCCTAATCCTCAGACACATCATGATGGGCGACCTCTCTGGGTAGCAGCACCACCATGTGCAGAGCTGTTTGCTTTTGAGGTAAAACCAGACCTTCCCACACATACTTGTGTTCAATTTAAACCAGAAAACCTTCCCTGCTTCTCATCTCACATGCAGCCAGGCACAGAGGTCCTAACTGGGACCACCAGGAAGCCACTCTCTCTTTGGGACTGCCCAGAGCTATGAGCAATCTTGCCTGCTCCAGGAAGTGACAAGCCACCTCTTGGCTTTGCCTGCAGGTGACATCCCTGGGGACCAAGAGTTGATGCTGAGGATGTGTAAGGTGCTGGCACAGCCTGGCAGCCACCTGGGTGTGTGTCAGCCAGACTGGGAAGTGCACAGCCAAACTGAGCCAAAGAAAACCGGCAGCTCCAGGGATGTTTTACACCAGACAGGATGGAGCCCCAGCCCTGCAAGCCAGTGCGTGGGGCACCAAAATGTGACACAAAACAGCTCTCTGTTTCCAGGACCCCACAAGTCTTTCCAGGGCTTTCCCAGCCCTTCCCCGGGCTTTGTTTGACACCCAAAGTCACATGAAGGCCCAGTGATGGGTGCAGACTCAGCCTCCACTGCCCCCTGCCTGTTCTCATCCCTGACCCCACGCAGACACCCAGGTGTGATGCGAGGCCCCCCCAAATCCCTCCACTCCTGGAAACACCACCTCCCAGCCTCCCTCCTTCCTCGGGCCCTTCTGCCGCCACTCCAGGCTAATGAGATCCATTTCGCCACCTTTCCCTGGGAAGCCGGCCCCTCCTGCGGCAGCTCTGCGCTGCTCTCCTCGCCGGCTCCCAGCTGCCCTCCGGCCCGGGTGACTCACGCTCAGCACACACTGAGCCCTTTCAGCAGCCCTCGGCCCCAAACACTGCCCCAGTCTTCCCAGCGCCGGCCAGCCGAGCCCCTCCTCCAGCGGCCGCTGCCGGCACAGGCTCCTGGCCAAGGGGAGACATCCACGCCCTCCCTGAGAGAGCGGCTTTCATGGCCGGGCAGCTAAAGACCTTCCTGGGATAATCGGGGCCAGGATGAGGCACAGGCAAGAGCTCAACCGAGTGGGATGGACACGCAGCCCGCGTCGCTTTGAGCAACAGCCAGCAGTTAAAAATAAATAAATAGATGTATTTGAGAAGAAAGAGGTTTACAAGCTTCTAATGGGACCATTCTTGGCTTGGACAGATGAAACCTGTCAGGAATCTTTTCCTCCTTTCTGCCTTCACCAAACTTCCTCTGACCAACAGCGGGGCTCTGTCTGCTGTGCGGGGATGGGGCCAGCCCAAGGGGCTTCTCTGTTGCCCAGCTCCCACAACAGCAGGGGGGTGGGCACCACCATCCAAACCTCCCCCTCACCTGGGAATGTTGCAAAATCCTCCATCAGAGGAGCTGCTGGAAAAGCCACTTGCACTTTCTCAGGGTCAGGGCTGTGCAGAGAGCAGCTGGAGCCACGCTGCCTGCAGGGCAGCACCCAGCCCTGCACTGCACCGGGCCCTGCTTGTGCAAGGGGACTTGCTGCCCTCGGTGAAGTGCTGGAGCCTGGGAAAGTCCATGCATGGAGTTGCAGGGGAGGGTGGTGCTCAGGTGTACCCCAAAAAGAGCCTTACCAACCTGCCACAGTCTAACACCAGGGCTTTTCAGCTGCCAGGCCCTCTGCAGCAAGGTGTGCATGCCTCAGGGGACACAAAGAGCAAGGTGAACTTTTGTGACGCTGGGTGACACAGTGGGGATGTGCACGAACACAGTGGCAACCTCCAGGCATGGGACTGCATGAGTATCTTCTGCCTCTTTCCTCCCTGCCTCTTGCTGTGTTTTTCACCTGTCATTTTCTGCGCAGTTTGCCAGAATGCCCAAAATACCTGACAAAACAGTCTCCTCTGTCTGTCCAGAGAGATCACCATCACCAAAGCTCTCAGCACAGACTGGACAAAGGGACAAAGAGGGCAAAAGGGACAAAGGGGACAAAGGGGTCTCACTCACCCTCACACCGTGGGCAGTGTGGCAGGGTCATCAGTGTAGCTGAAGCTGTGCTGATTTACACCTGTAGAGCATTTGGACCTGCACCAAGCTCAGCTCTGGGCTTGGGAACAGGGTTAATGGGAAAAACCTACAACCCTGATGGTGCTACACTGCAAGAGGCAGCTGAACAGGCTCACGGGGAATCTCCACCAGGGATTTACTACTGACTGCCTGACAAACCTCCGCTCTTGCCCAAGCATTTCTCCTTGGAGGGTTTGTTTGTCCTCTTCCACAAGTAGGGCCAGAGAGGGGAAATCTCAGAATCTTGGTGGGAGGAATGCGGTAGCTGAAGGAAGGGCTGAGATGTGCATCACAGCCGCCGTCCCCTCTGGGCACTCGCCAGGTTTCGGTAGCTGTGAAGTTCCTCTTCAGCTCCTATTGCAAATGAAACCTCCACAACAAATGAGTGAGTTTTATAAGCCTGAAAAGAGGCATGAGGGTTTTGCAAGCTGCGCTTAACCTGGGTAAGGTCACCTGGAAACTGCACTCCTGGCTGTGGGGTGAAGCCATGTGTGTGTGGACACCAGCACGAGCTGCCCCAGGGGAAGGACATGACACTGCACGATGCTGTGGTGAGCACAGCCCACAGACTCAAACTGCCTTGGAGCAGAGAGCAAGTGCTACTGCATCAGGCTGCAGCCACCCCACCACCTGCACCTTTTCCACTCCTTCTCTCCTCAGTTATCCTTCTAACATTGCCTGGTTTTGTTAAGGAGCAGCAGGATGGATCCTATGGACCCCTTAGCACAGCCCAAGGAGAGTGTGGGGAGGACAAGTCCCAGCTTTCCTGGCAATGGCAGCTGTGCCAGACATTATGATGCTGAAGGAGGGTGGTGGCAGCCACAGGGGGACAGTTCATGGATGAGGTTTAAATATATACAGAGCCCTGAGATTCCTAGAGCCCAGAGGGACCCCATTCCCAGGCCTAGTGTTACTGAAGTGGAGGAAGGGCCAGTGAACATTTCCCACACCCAAGCCCTGCAGGGCACTATGTGCTGGGGTCAGCAGGGAAGGAGGGGAGCCCTGCCCCTGCAGGCAGCTCTGTTCTGGGCTGGTCCCAAATCCCAGGTGGGTCCCAGTCCACTGGAGCAATCTGCTCACAGGGCTGACACAAATATCTCCACTACTCCTGTTGGCCTTGGGATCACCCATCCAGCAGCAGAGCCTTGGGCCAAGCCGCAGCACTGCCAGCAACATTATCTTCATTGCTTGCAAAGGGAGAACCAATACATTTCACACCCAGGAAACACAGAGATTCTTTTCTCAATAATCTGGAAAAGCAATTGATATATGTGCGGAGGAAGGGGAGAGGCAGAATAATGTATTTATGGAGCTTTATTCGTCACTGGTTCCTGCATGGCCAGGCTGGACAGCTCTAACCTGCTCGAACCTGCTCCTCTGCGGCAGAACATATTGTTTGAGTAAAACCCAATACCAGCAAACTCACTGGTGCAATAGAAACTTGACCAGATGCTGCCTACGCAAAACAATGCAGCAGGAAGAAGTAAAATTCAGTTTTAGAGCAAAAGGAACGTGCATGAGATGTGTAGCACTGGTACGTTGCACCCTGTTAACTGGGGGTGGCACAGCAATGCAAAACCTGGGCTGGGTGTGCACAGCCCCAATCTTTGGCATGGGTTGCACATTCAGTGGATGTGGAGGAAAAGTCAGATCCTACATAACAGTTCTTAGCTGATGTGGGCACAGCACGGGCTAAGTTTATGTAGAAGCAGGATCAAAACTGTTTCAATTTCACTGTGAAATTAATGGTATGTGAGAGCTTCCCTCCTGAACCACACCAGTGGGGGAGACACGTGGTTGTTTGTACAAACACGGTCTTACCCTCAGGGTCATACATGTTAGCTTCAAACCGTGCCTGGAAAAGAAAATAAGAAGAAGCTACTACTGATCATGTTAACATTTTAAGTCTCTGGACAATCTCAGCAGCTCCCATAAGTACAACACTGCTGCTGTTCCCCAGCTGCACCCTCCCTATGCACAGAGCAATGCTTGCACCCTCACCCTGCCCAAATAAATTCACTTTGCTGCAAGGACACATGAGACAGCACTAAGGGATCATAAGAATCACCTCTACCAACATGAAACGGGACCCCAGATTAAACAATAAGGATTAAAATAGAACCTCCCCTAAAACTATACCTTTCTGGGGTTCTGGTCCCCAGCAGCCACCCATCCCTGCTGCCCACACCCCAGCGAGGCTCAGGGGGAAGCCCCATATCTCCCCTGCTTTTCTCTTGCAATCTCCCCATCTCCCCTGAGGCAGGTGCAAAATTCTCTCTAGCTGGAAGGAGTTAAACTAAGGAGACACTTTTAAACTATTACATTTGCATTTGAGACAACCACCCACCACAAAGGCATTTCTCAACTTCTTTGTGATGTGCAAGTTTTGAAAGTAGGTGTGGTGGTGGTGTTAAAGTTTCCATTCCTGAATCTTTACAGGAACAACCTCCATTTCATATTGATTCACTCTTTCCTGTACCAAGACTATTGTATGACCTTCTCCATGGTTAAGCCTAATACAAACTAACTGGTACATACACACGTGAACACAGGTCAAACTCCACGTTTGAGCTGCTGTAAGAGAATCCTGAATACAAATGGCTCTGAATAATAAACAAGGCTGAAATGCAGCTGCATTGTTGATTTGGTGCTACTTCAGCAAACCAGAATTTTTAGTTTTTTTGCTTTCCCCATCCTTTTGTTTCAGAGCCCAAGTCTGAAGAGAAAGTCAGGCACAGCAGCAGCCGTTTGGGGCAGTTACAGCTCTATTGCATCAATTCATGATGAGACAGAAGAAAAGCTCTTCGTGATTAAAAAACTGGTATCCTGATCCATAGGGCTGAAAAGGAGCCTGCAACAGCTCTGGCACAGTTAGGCAGTGACAACCTGACTTGGAAGAGCTGCCGTGGTAGCATGAACCTTTCCTGATGTGGTGAAAAGCAAGCACCAGCTCCCAGTGCAGTATTGCTCTCTTCCATCCTCTTCAGCTGGGGGTTTAAAGGTCCCTGCCAGCAACTCTCTGGAGATGGAACAGACGACCAATAGCCCTCTCTCCTTTCAGGGTTGTATGCCACATCCTCTCAGATCTCCCCAGAATTATTCAGGAACCCTCAGTTTCTATTCTTTAACTGGTCTGTGTCCAGTAACTGCGTGCCAGCCCCACACCAGCCCCTGCTGCCACCCACCCAGTTCCTCTGGTGCCCAGCTGGGCTCAGAGGAGTTTTTGCCTCTCCTGAGTTGTTCTGTGCTTCCACTCCTCGCATGCTGTGGCCAGTGTCATGCAAAGCACAACAAAAAGACACACCTGCTCTGGCTGGGGCCAGGACAGAGCTCATTTTCTCTCTAGGAGCTGGTGTGGTGCTGTATTTTGGACCTGGGACCAAAACAATGTCGATAAGGCAGGAGTGTTTTAGCTGTTGCTTACACAGCACGAAGGCCAGCTCTGTTTCCCACGCTGCCCCACCAGTGAGCAGGCTGGGGGTGCACAGGACAATGGGAGGGGACAGAGCACAACAGCTGACCCCAGCTGAGCAAAGGGATATCCCAGACCGTGTGCCAAAGGCTCAGCAATAAAAACTGGGAGAAAGGAGGAGTTATGATGTCTGTCTTCCCAAATAAGAGTTATGCATGATGAAGTACCCACCCCAGCTTTCCCGGAAATGGCTGAACACCTGCCTGCCCATGGAATGAATTCCTTATTTTGCTTTGCTGGTGCACACAGCTTTTGCTGTACCTATTGAACTATCTTTATCTCAATCCACAGACTTTCTCACTTTCACCCTTCTGCTTCTCTCCCCCATTGCTCTGTGTGGGGCTGAGCTGCCCCCCAGGGTTAACTCACCACACACCCCAAAGGTTGTGCTGGTAACACCCCTCCATCATCTCCCACATGCCTAAGCACGGACTTTCTTCCCCAGGAGCTGATTTCTTATCAAGGACAGGGTATTCCCGGTATAAACCACACTCATAGCCCAGAGAAAATTAATTCAAGGCAGCACGTGGTGTACAACACCAGTAAATGTGCCAAGCTGCAGGACCAGTCAGCTTTGCAGAAGATAAGGCAGTTTAAGACTTACTGCTTTGCCCAGGACAACTGTCTGTGTTGAGAGAAAGAAGCAAAATATGTCAGCTCATCTGTCATCACACTGTCCCATTCCCACTGCCCAGGAATGGTTTGAGGGGTGTCTAATGAAGACCAAAGGTCTCACCTCTGGGCAGGTGGCACTTCAGGGCTGAGGTGCCCGGAACTTTTCTTACTAGGAAATGGCTTTGCATAAAGTACTGACGTTAGAAGGTAAAGGTAATGAGAGATTTTAATCAGCCCCAGCACAAAAGGAAGGCATTTCCTGCATAATACCAGAGATTCTAATTTGGGATATTTTTGGGATCAGGTGTGTTTGCAGGAAGAGGCTGTGGTACAGGTAAAAGGAAGGGGGCTACAACCAGCAAGCATCAAACATCCAGCTGGTTTTCACAGAGTTCCAGTTTGGGACAAGCATCTTTCAAAGCCTCCTTTGCCTCTGTAATGCATGAACATGATCCAGCCCCATGGAATAATTCCCATTGCAGGAAAAAATAAGGCAACCCGCCCCCTTCCCCACTCCAGACAAAGCAAAACGTTAGAGAGAGGGAAGGAAATAGAGACAGGAAACTACAAGGACACTCTTCAGAGAGGCCACTGCTGCAGGATAAAGGGACAGATTTTGATGAACGTACTGAGGTTCCCTCTGAAACTTATTTTAGGCACCTGAACAAAACTCACCAGCTTTGTACAAAAGTTCAAACAATCCCCTGCTGCCAGCAAGGAGCAAGTGCTTGTAGAAAAGTAGCTGCCTCCTCACAGCTGCTTGGGGGAACCTGGACTGGGCTGAAACACAGGAGATATTTCTGTGATAAACGAGATAGCCCAATCAAATTTATAAAGGAATAAAATTTATTATGCGGCCGAAAGATCGGTCACAATGAGCCACGATATTGAGGAGCAGTACCGAGCCCGGGGTCGGCACTGGGTGAACGCGTACAGATCTGACCTCTGGCGCATCAGATCTCCCCCGGTTCACCCCGACTGTCTCAGCCAGGGTGATTTTATACAGTTTTTGGGGAATGACCACATCCAGTCCATTCTTCTCAGCCCTGAATCATATTCATGAGGTTCTTCTTTCACTGTACAGGGCTGGACAAAAAGGTTTCTGGGTGTGATGAATGGTCCATCTTGCGATGAATTGTCCATCTCCGGATGATGAAATTGGTACATCTGGCTCCTCAGTCTTCACAATAGGATTCCCAGAAACATAATTCCTTGATGGCCGAGATGTAGATATCAGGCGATAGCGATCAGGCCATCATCGTTCGGTCGTAGTGTGAATGTTCCTGTGATACAAATCTGACTCCACCTGGGATGGAATTCTCACCTATTGACTGAATAGGCTTCTTCTCTGACTGCTCTGGTGTTGTGAAACCCCTCCCTGGCCAAACTGGTTTCAGGAGAGTTTTGAAACTTCTGGTTTTAAGGGGGCTGCAGCTTTTAATTCTTATAACTTTAATTTAATTCATGTTTTAGCACGAATTTACAGAGTTCATTTATAACATTTCCATCTCACTAGGAACAAACAATGAAAATAATGAGATATAGAGCAAGGAAATACCATTTTCAGATAGGACTTTACAGATACAAATGTGTTACTGTCACCAGAAAGGTGTCAGATCACCTGGACTGGTTTTGGTTAAAAAGCCTTGGTCTCTGCCCTGTTCATGGACATGACCCAGGAACCAAATCACTCGAGATGAAATTGGTTCTCCCTGCTGCCATTTCTGGGTGACTTGGGCAGTGACACAATTGCTGACACTGCTTTAGTTGCTGTAAATGTGGTTTCAGAGAACTTTGGGAGCCCCAACGAGGTTTGAGATCTGTGGAAGTTCACAGTGGCTCACACCCACCTTTCAGCTTTGTGAACACCTGCATCCTCACCACCTCAGAGTCATGAGAATAACAAGGGTGAGAGAGGAAACAGTCTTACCATGCTCTCTCCTTGCCCCTGCTGAAAACACGCCAAGGTTTTAAACTACGGCCTAGGAAGAGCCATTCAGCTACTCAAAGTTTTTCATTTATGTGGAAAACAAATCAAAAGTCAGTTATTTCTCTCTGCAATGGCCTGAATTGGAGCAAGATGATGACACTAAATGTCAGGTCAGCTCCAGGCACACATGACTAGGGACTCAACCAGACCAATTTTTAAATTTTGGGAGAAGCAAGCCAAATTCTTCTTGCTGTTACTGTGCACTGTGTTAGGGGCTAAAAGCCTTAATTGTGGGCCAAGCTGCTCAGGGCCTTTTGTCACACAAACACTGAGACTGACTATGAGCCATGAGACCAGTTCTGATGGCTCACAATCCATGATTTGCCCCCAGCTGCAGTGTGGTTACACTAATGTAGCTGCTCTGGACAGACCCAATCCCTGGATCTGGGCAGAAACAGGACAGTGACAGCTGCTATAGCACAGAACGATGGGACCCTTGAGAACTGCTGCTATGCTTTGCCAGAGGATCATCCCCTGAGCTGGTGGCTCATGACTAGGAGCTCCCTGGCATGGAGCTTTTGGTGCAGTTAGTCAGGGTGGAAATTTTTTCTGTTTCAAACAGCCCAGTTTCCACAGGCCGTGAGGGTGGAAGAGGCTTAATCGAAACAGTACTGTTTTCCTCAAGTCCCAGAGCTGCCACATTTCATTTCCCAGCTGCTCACTTGGATGAGGAAGAAATAGAAAGGAGACAGTTTCATGGAAAATCATGGTAGGCCACGATCTGCAGAATTAACAAAAAAAAGTCATCTGCTTAACAGGATCCAGTCCCCTACAATACTGCAAATTTGATCCTGGGGGAAAGTTGTCAGAGAAAAGGGTAAAAAATCCAGCGAGACTGTGCTGCTTGACAAAGAATTCATTTGGTGCTAATGGTTCTGCTTCTTGCAACAACATGAACCACGCTCCCAAAAGGCAGTGCATGAGCAGACATGAACAATAAAGTGATTTGTTCTCAGGAAGGATTCAACCTCTGCCAACAGTCAGCCGGATGCAGGCAAGGGCTCGGACAGTCAGACCGGCACACGGCAGCCCAAATGAGGAACTGTATCACTTGGCACACAGCTGCTATTTCCAGCACTTTCATCCCATCCTCACTCCAGCTCAACTTTTTCACTCTTCAGAGGAGGCGAAGTAAATCTGGATCTACAAAGGCCAGAATTTTTCCTTGAGCTCAGTAGAGGGAGGTGTTCTCGAACTCCTAAAATCCCTCTGCAGGTGGTCTGATTTTCAAATGGCCTCAGCATTTGTAGCTGTCAGTTACAGCCTAATGTAAAAAGCACCTTAGACATCTACAGAATAAACCTGATTGTTTCAGGTATCCACTACTTTTTATTTGTCCTATTTATTTGCTTGCTCAGAAGAATTAGCTCTCAGCATTATTAAAAGAAAAACAAATAAAATGAAGTAACACTTTAAAAGCCTTTTAAGATGAAAACCAGCAAGGCATACAGAAAATAATTTTTGAAATTAAATGCAGCGCTTGGTCACTCACATGCAGAGTGAACAAAATAATTGACACTCCCCAAATCTGTTGACTTAAAATTATATCAGAACAGCATTTCCCATATTTGAAGAAGATAAGAACAAAACACTAAAGTTGTCACCTGGATTTCTTACTGCTTATGTGAAGCATTCTCACTTTCACTACCATCAATTACTGCCCTAGTTTCCTGGAAACTTGGACCATATGCCAAGGACTGCTGAGAGAACTTGTACTAAAAGGAGGACATGTTCCAGAAAGTTATTAGATGTCCCTGGGGGTGCGACTGAGCCTGTTGTTCAGAGAGCACCAGGTCCTCAAAAAGTGGAAATTTAGATCATGATGCCGTAACTGAATACAATGTCACTGCAGGGTAGAAAGCAGCCTGGAGTTGGGAGGAAACTTGCTTTGAAATGATCAGATCCCAACTCCTGACAAGATGTCAGGCTACAGAATTACTGGTCTGATAACGTAGTAGGACAATTTTCTATGTTCTGCACCCAGAAGTTGGTTTCTTTTTAAAGTCCATTAGCAGGAGATTGCCACAGCTTGGCCAGAACAGTCTGGTCTTAGTCTGTTTTGTTTGTCTTGAAACATCTTGCTATTTCTCACCTGTCAGTAAACTCTCAACAGTCTTCCTCCTTTCACAATTTCTATGGATAGGTTGGGAAAGTGCAGCCTAGCCCAGAGAAGTCCACGTGGCTCAGTCACAGGTATTTTGGTATTGGGTTCCCACAGGATCAGTGGAGGTTTGCAAGGCTATAATTATAAATATCCTCTCTGCTTGCCATGCCCACACACCTCCTCAAGCTCGAGGGCCCACAGAGCACAGGAGGGGTCTGGGCTGCCTGGCAGGGCTCACGACTCCTTCCTTAGATTCAAGCAAGGAGCACCCCCCAGATCTCCCACATTTCCTCTCCCGGGAAAAGGCTTGTTCCAATATTCAGTTAGACTGCAAGCATGAGGATGGTCCAAACTGCCAGGAAGTTCTGTCTCAAAGATAAATTCAAGCCCCCAGCTAAACAGTAAGTCTGGATATACTTAAACACCTGCAAGGAAGGCAGCGTTTTTGCTTTTCTGCTACCACTACGCCAAGACGTGCATGAACACCACGCAGAGCTCTTTATCTCTGCACTGCCATCTCCACCATGATTTATAAAGATTAGTGAAACTTTGTTTAAAGGGGACAACTCAAAGCCAAACCAGGCAACCACTATCCCTCCCCATCACAGCAGTATTTTCCCTCCAGAGAAGTGTGTCTTCCCTTACACACTTAAGTTGTACAACAAATAATACTTGTGAGACCAACCCAGTGTTGCTGGTGACATCCCACATGCCTGGGCTCTACTCATGAGAGACCACACACAATATTTGGTTCATGCCTGCTTTGCAACACTTCTGAGTAAACAACATTACCTCTGGAGGGCCAGGCCAGGCTGAACTGAAGGGAGCTGTGTTTAACACTTAGATGGAAATAAAAACTTTTGGGGACAGAATTTGGCAATAATAAAACAGAGTGAAATGTAGAGAAATGCACACAAAAAAGTTGCATGACCCCCAAAACGAATATATCAAAAAGATAAAGAAAAAAACCCCTTTAGGAGCATTTTTATCTAGTCACTGACAGATAATTTTAAAGCACTTGTACAGAATGAGCCCTCTCTCTTCAATAGACTTATACAGTTAGTCTCAAAAATAACACTCTGCATAAACAAAATGACACTGAATACACAGAAGTTACATCCAAAAGGCATGGTAGCACCACTTAGGACTTTGGTCCCGGAAAAACTGTCTTTGCAGATCCGTGTATCATTTACAATAACTGTATTTGCTTTTTGTGAAAGAAATTATAGCCACTCTAAGTGCAATCACACCCCTCCCACAGTGGCAGCAATTTCCACTGCTCCGGTTATGAATTCCCCAGGAGGGTGTTAAATCTAGCAGCTGCCTCTTCATGGCACAAACAAAAGACACCCAACAACTTTTCAAAGTGAGGTGCCGAATTTGCTATGTGTGTGCTACTGACCTCCATTCAGGGACTTTTCTACCCCAAACAGTGGAGTTCTATGAACAAAGGCAGAACTGACATTTTTCATTAGCTTCAAATCTTCTGACTGGCATCACAGGAATAAGACGGAGGAAAGGAGGATGTGTTACTTCCTCGGCCTCTCAAA
>WEKY01010095.1:0-24922 GCA_013390045.1 Picathartes gymnocephalus | reverse complement strand
ATTTCATTAAAAATATAATTAGATATTTCTCATAAATCTACTTGTTTGCTTTCCCAAAATGTTCTTGAGTAAACAGACAGGAACACTGGAAAATAAATACAGTTTTTTGTCCAGTTTATTTTGTGTGACTCTGAATGATTCTGCATTGTTAGTCTGGTATATTTCTTTCTACTTTAGTATTTTTATCAAAAGATTTCAATTACATATTTCATTTCTTGAGGCTGCAAAAAGTTACCATTTAGAAATAACCTTAATTTACCAAATACAGTGTAGTTAGTAAAATGTAGTTTTGTTACACAGAGACTCATGTAATTTGAAATAATTATGTTGTTGAGCACACATACAACACTATCGATATTTAACAGATCTATTGTACGTATATATATAAAAAAGACTCAAACCATGTATTAGAGAATCCTTTGATGCACTGAATTCTTAAGGCTACAGCTACTTCACAAAGATATCTTATAGAGATACAGCTTCTACTTTAATTTTACTCACACACACAGTTTATTCAGGACTCTCATAATTTGCAATCTGCCTCTTAAACAACATGGTTATTGAAATCTTTCCTTTAATTTATAGGTTCATACAAGTACACTAGCACTGTAAATGTTTTATATCCAAACTCATACTACATTGTTGAACATTTTTATTTGTTGTGGAGATACAAAGATGCCTTTGATTTTTTCTCCCATGAAAGGCCACCAAGATTGTCTGTATTGAGGTTTGTAGCATTTACTGTTGTCTTTGCTATGTGCCTAACACTGTTTATATAATTTGACCTTTAAGTCTCTTGTCTAAAGCAATAAAATGAAGGCTTCCTGTCTTATTGATTTGGTAAGGCCTATTTTCGCACAAATAAAATGGAACCCAGTTTAATAAAATCTTCTTTTAGGCAATGTCTGTAAATGGACCTGAGTCTTGACAAATTTGGAAGACATCAACCAATAGTAAGCAGTTCATAACTGTGGTAAATCAATTTCCATGGACAGAGCACTGGACACTAAAGAAATCAGGATGGTTCTTTAAGAGACTGACTTGAACCCTCCTTAACCAGAAGAAAATATCTGACCTAGGCAGTGAAATTTTTCACAACATTTCAATTAGAACTTGGCAGCCACATAAACAATACATTGCATTTTTGCAACTGACCTTATTGCAGGAAGCATATACAGGACCGTAGGTTCAGGTAGCCTGCCAGCGCTCATGTGAACATGAAGGATACACACAACAAGTATTTCTGGTGATGTTTGAGATCTAATAAGAGCCTCATTACCATTCTTTGTCAATAAGGATATTGCTGGTTGCCTAATGATGTTGGTAATCATTCAGTATATGTTTTTCATTTCTAAGTACATGTACATAAACATTAATGGAGCTCTGCTTACATCTTGTACTTCATGATGAATGAAAACTGCATAATATAACAAATAATTCATCAGTTTTCTAGAATATTAAATCTGAGAAGAAATGGAGCTAGGTTATATCCTGTTTTATGGTACCGCCCCAAAGAGTAAAGAAAGAACTGTGCCCATGAGCCATGTGGTTTGCACACTGAGGCTTCCAGAAAAGTTATTTTCTGTTTTCCTAAGCTGGTTATCACAGTGCTTCATCACAGACCATGCAGTGTGTTGGGACAACCCTGCTTTTTCAGGTCTGCAGCTTTATAGCAGGCGAGCTCCTTTCAGGACCTGAGCCTCACTTACTGCACTGCTCCTCCATTGCCTGTGGCTCAGAGCGGAGCACAGTTTGACACACTTTCTGCTGGCCATCCCCAATCATTACAGCAAGGGCTTAGCTGTTGCTAGGAATCAGAAGGACTTGAGAAAGGGAGAGCAACAAATACTTTAGTTTTCCGTCAGACAGTGACAAATTGTGTTAGCATATCTTCTAATGGGAAACCAGGATTCACACTCTTGTTAGCCTCCTGGAAGAAGGGACCCAGAGGAGAGCTTGCAACTGCCCTCCATGCTCTGAGACCTGTGCCCAGCCAGGATTTTGGGATGTTAGTTGACTCCTTCAGGATGCTTGCTTACAATGTGCATGCAGGCTTTTCTTCTGGCAGTCGTACATACGAAGCCTAGTTTTAGGTCATACGAATTTTAGAGATAGATTTTCTTTGGCAGATTTTCTTCAAGAGTTTTTCCTATTTGAAAGTTCTTTCCTTCAACACGCCTTTTAAAACTGCTCTTCAAATGCATCCAACTGTTCCTTCAGTGATAAGGACACACACACATACATGCACACACACACACACATCTTCCAGTGCTATTGAAATAAACTCACTAGGAACAATTTTCTGCAGTTTCTATTGTTATACTAATAGCCATGATCAGGCTCCACGTACCAGATCCTCCCTCCCTCCCTCTCACAGGCTATGCTCTGCCAGGTGCTTGCAGGCAGAGCTGCCATGAACAATGGAAAGTGCATCTCACTGAAACTTTGGCTATGCTATAAATCAAGTGTCTGAAATACATATTGCTTTTAACACTTTGAAATGGCAGCAGCTGACATACCACAGGTGTGCATCAAGTAGAATTATGGGAAACCAATGTGTAGGCAAAAGAAATTATTTCAGTTTTAGGTCAGTGAATAAATTAACTTTTAATGGGCTGAATTTGCTGTACAGATTTAGTGCTGTTATAGCTAGTTGTAAAGAGAACATGCAAGAGTCTGACACTAAAATCTCATGACTTCTATTTTGCCACTCTGACCAGAAAAGCAGGCAAGTTAAATTTTCTCATGAACAGCTATGTTTCATCTTCCATAGAATCATAGAATCCTTAAATATGGAAAAGATCCTCAAGATTATCAAGTCCAACTGTCAACATTCCTTGTTTGTGATCAGACTACTTTATTATTCAAAGCAATCATCATTTTACATGTGTTGATATTTAATGACTGGTATTTTATCATGTCATTCCTTTCAATATATGGAAATAGGCTGTTATCACTTGACGTGTAAATTTTATTGAGAATTTCCAGGAAGTGGCCATATCTTCCTAGGTTGATTTAATTCTCTGTGCTGATGTCAGTCATTTCCTGAGATTTTTTTGGTTTGGGGTATTTATTCTGCATATCTTTTATCAGAATATGGGACCTCAACTGCCCATTTAAGTAACTGGTCTAATTCCTGTTTAAGTTAGAATTTAATGAAGGAAGTTTTTGTGTCTTACATATTCAGTGGCTCAAATGAGAGGGCCAGACAGCACCATTTGATTTTATAACCTATGCACTTACAATTCAGATAACACTGTATCAAGTCCAGACTTAGCAGTGTCTTTGCAGATTCAGGACACAGAGTGAATTAATAAGAAGGTGCCAACATGAAGATGAACAAGGATGCCACAACCCGAGAAGGTCCAGGCACTGATTACCCTCTTTACCCCACACACTGCAGACCATGAGAGATGTCACCTGCTGACAGAGATGTAGGAGGGATACAGACATCTGGCACGTCCACCTTTTTGAACAGTGTGGGATAGTTCTGAGAAAGTGTGAATAGTGTAGCTTTGAGGCATAGGAAAACCTGGGGTAAGAGCAGTTTTCTCCTTCATGAGAGAGGACTGAGGTTTCTATGGATAACACACCTTTTGATGGCCCTTGCAGAGCAGTTGATGGAACTCCTTTTTTGCCTCTGGTAAAATAAACTGGAAATATTCAGGCACTGTCTTCTTCCATGAGAGTTCAGCTGCAATCTGGTTAGATGAATTCTGTTAATTAGTGAATGTTTATGTTTGAATAAATACATCTTCTAAAAGACAGAGACTGAGAGGGAAAGAAAGAATAAAAAGAGACAAAAATGATCCCTCAGTGATGAACAAGTCTCATTTGCTTGGCACATGTGGCTAGCTTTCATTCTCTGCTCTCCCACTTCAAAGCAGTAGGCCTACCTTTCATTTTCTGCTATTCCACTTCAGAGCAGTAGGCAGGCATTCACCACAGTATCCAGGGAAAACGGAGAGGGAGTCACTATCTGAAACTGATTGGATAGCTGTACAAGTTAATACAGAATCATGAAATGATCCTGCTCTGAATGTCCTGCCAAACGAACTCTAAAGTAATCGCTTTTGCATCCTGTAGTTTTTGTTCCAAACTAGTGGTGTGCTAGTAATTTTTGCCTTTTCTGGTCTCAACTTTACAGAATACATTTTTATTATTATTATTATTATTCTATATTAAAGAAATAATAAATCAAATTTCAGATGAAACAGTAACAGTTTTCAGGTTCTGCTTCATGAAATCACCCTAGAGAGGTCCTGTTTCCAGGGGAGATATTTCAAGTAGTGTGTATAGGCACTAGTATACTATTATTAAGACAAAAGCTTGCAGGATCTTGCTGCAGCACGGAAGCTCAGTTTTCTTTTGCTCTGTCTTGCTTTATTAGATTCTATTATTTATAATGTGATTCACACTTGAGTCTGAACCTGTGCAGACTAAAAAGTGTGTTATTGCATACAATTATTATTGTCCATATTGTGTTCTGACTGTGAGCATTCCATGTGGGGATGTAAGGGGTAAAAAACCCACTTCATTATCCTTACATAGAGAACATAAAAGCCAGCCTTCATCTGTTGAGTGGAAGATCTGCTTTCTTACCTGCTCTCTTGGGCTTGCACATCCATTAAGTAGTCATTGGATAAAATACAGAAGCAGTCCTGCGAGCAGGGCTGTGGTCCCTTACCTCACAAATGAGTGCCCTATTCACAGGGCTAGAGAATCACACTCTTGTGAGCTCTTTCTGGCTGAATAAATCTTGAATTCCTTCTGCACAGTGGCACATCTTAAGCAGAAGGAGTATGTCTGCCTTGCCTCCCCAGGCAGCTTGTATTCTGATGGCTTTAGTAGAAATGTGAAGTACAGCAAGCGAGTGAGATTGAATCTGTGTGTCTAGCTGGTTTCATGTCTGCATGGGTGGGGGTGGCAGCTGGGAAGGGGATCTTTCTTTACGCTCTTTTTAAAATAACAACTTGATCCACTGAGCTGCAAAATCAGCTTTTGCTTTGGTTGTACTTTAGATCAAAATGTCTGACACAACAATACTTTAAAAAGATGCAAATCCTGCTTGGGAGTGTTAGGCTCACTCTCTAAAGATGCACACAAATGGAGCCTCTCTAAGGGAAAGCTGGATGACTGGGAAACTTCAAAGTCACAGAGTAGTTTATGAGATTCAGACACCTCCAGAGACAGCTAGCAACTCAGAATAGAGCCATAGTTTATAACCTCAGTGTCTAACTTCTGTCCTAGTCTTGCTTCCTTTGAATCCTTTACTAGATTTGGCCCTAATGCAGCATTTACTTCCTGAAGGACCATTATGATTTTGTAGCAGAAATATAGCAAATTGGCAGACACTTAAAGCAATATTCCCTCCAGATGAAAATAGCTAGCTGGAAGAGTCACTTCTTATTAAGTGTGAAACCTGATTTTAATTTTCATATATAGCCTACCATAGAAATACAATGACCAAGATTAAATGATTCATATTCTGCTGTGACTTAAATATACCATAAAATTTAGATGAAAAATGTGGTCGAAAATAACAAGGTCTCTGGTCTAAATGAAGCAATATTTGCATTATCTACATGTTAGAAAAATCTGCCTGTAGGATAAATATACTCAGAAGCAATAGAATAAAACAGATTAATGACTGTGATTAATATCAGATACTGTGTATCCTAGGAATTGCAGAGTGAGAAAGTCTGTTGTTAGCAGAGATGTCTCTGAGACAGAGACTGAGAACATTAGGAGTAGAGTGTTATCTGAAAAGTGAAAAAATACTGGAGTACAATATGAACCAATAATAATTAGTTCTTACAATTATATGGTGAAAAAGCTAATATTGTCACAACAGAAATTGTGAGGAAATTTTTAGCCATTATTTTTTAAACAAGTGATTAGAGTAAATATAAAAAGGTAATTCAAAATTAATTATTTTGTGATATGTATTTCCACTGTACTAGTAATTTTCAACTTTATCACACTTTTTAAATGTCATTTTACTGAGTAGTTAAGAAATCTTTTCAGTATAATCTTGTTCAGATTCCATTAGCACTTTTAAGAACTCTAAAAAAAGATCATGCACTTTATTTGTGAACATGAAGGCACATTATCAAGAATTATATACTCTGGCACCTTTCTGAAATAGGCTTTTCAATCAGAAGACTGTGCAGAAAGGTGCAAGTCAAGCTGTGAGAAACCCTTGTTGCCACTTTAAATATTGCAGGATCCTACATGAGATAATATTTTTTTCTTAAACCAAGGTTTCTCTTTCATTGACCTACACAGCAAAAAATGTATTTTGTCTGTCCAGGTTATATATTTATAAACATTAATGTTATTAGTATGCTAATTTTAAGACTCATCTTCTACATGTTTGCTCATTTGGCAGTCAGAATAGGTTTCTAGTCAAGCACAGTAGTCACAGGACTAAAGTACTGAATGGATACATCTAATGTTCCAGGAAACTCATATTTCCACATTAAAATTTATATTCTTTTACACAGCTAACTCTCACCTTTGTGTTTCAAACCTAAAGGACCACATGTCATCCAGAGGGACCTGGACAAGCTTGAGAAGTAGGCCGACAGGAATCTGATGAGGTTTAACAAGGCCAAGTGCTGGTGACGCACGTGGGTCAGATCAACCCCTGGTATCAGCAGAGGCTGGGCATGAACAGACCCAGAGCAGCCCTGCCCAGAAGGACTTGGGGGAGCTGTGGGTGAGAGGCTGGACATGGCCCGGCCATGGCACTCACAGCCCAGAGAGCCAAACATGTCCTGGGCTGCATCCAGAGCCCCGTGGGCAGCAGGGCAGGGAGGGGATTCTGCCCCTCTGCTCTGCTCTGGTGAGACCCACCTGGAGCTCTGCATCCAGAGATGGGGTCCNCACCTGGAGCTCTGCATCCAGAGATGGGGTCCCAGCACAGCAGGGACAGGGACCTGCTGCAGCCAGCACAGAGGAGGAACACAAAGATGGCTGAAGGGATGGAGCTCCTCTCCTATGAGGAAGAGCTGAGAGAGTTGGGATTGTTCAGCTTGAAAAAGTGAAGGTTTCAGGACAACCTAGTGGCAGCTTTCCTGCATCTGAAAGGAGCCTGTAAGAAAGAGCAGGACTTGTTAACAAGAGTTTGTAGTGACAGGACAAACCTACTGAAAGAGGGTAGGTTTAGACATTAGGCAGAAACTCTTTACTGTGAGGGTGGTGAGGCACTGGAACAAGTTGCCCAGAGAAGCTGTGGATGCCCCAGTCCCTGGAAGTGTTGGAGGCCAGGCTGGATGGGGTCTGAGCAAACTGATCTGGTGGAAGGTGTCCCAGCCTATGGCAAGGGATTGCAACTAGATGATCTATAAGATCCCTTCCAATCCAAACTATTCTACGATTCTATGGTATGATTCCATACTGAGAAAGTTCAGGAATGCTAGAGGCAGAGCCATTCTCCTCATAACACTGCTGCTACTGTATGGATACCTCTGATGATATTCCAGTGGGTCTTATAAAGGGAAAATGATTTCGTGACTGTAATTCCTGAAAAATTCCTGAAAATTTTAGGTAATGAAATGTATGTGACTTCTGTCCTTCACATTTACCCTGCATGTAAAAGAGATTTATTTTTATTTTGTTTTTGTCTTATAAAAAAAGGATTTCTTTTTTTCTGATACTATGAGAAAATGCCTACTTTTTGGTGTCTGCTTTAGTGTTTGGCTGTGTCCCTCTACTGGTACAATAAAAAAACAGCTTGTTATTATCTGTCTACATATTTTCCTTTCAATTTCTCTGGTGCTTCCTTCCTGTCTTATGAGAAATTTCAGGTTTTGGAAAAATATAAAGGCAACTGTTTAAATCACAGGAAATAGGTATTTAACTAAAATATCCCTTCCTACACTGATTCCAAGAATTTATGTGGAGGTGAAACACAATGAAATAACAAAAACAGATGAGGTTATAAAACCTGAAATATTCAAATATCATTGCAATCCTAGATACATACTCATCCAAGTGAAATTGACTGTCTTTAACTTGTGATCCTTCAAGTAATTAATGCGATTGAAAACATAATAATCCATAATTAAATACAGCAAGAAGTGAAGGAAGCAAGAACCATTTCTCTGCATATTTCAGACTCAGTGGAAGTGCTGTTAGGAACAGTCTAGGTGAGTTCTGGCCTACATTCAGTCAGTTACGTCATGAGCTGGACAGAGAACAAATCTGATTCATATTTGTTTTTCTTGCTTTGACCATATTAACCGCAGGCATAATTAAATTGGCAACGAATAGAAGACTTTCCCCCCAACCCACCCCCTCCCCCCCACCTCCAGAAATTGGACTGGGTTTTGGAAAAGGAAAAAAATTGCATACACCTTATTCTAAACTTATTGCTTAGTATTCTTTTGCTGTGCTTACACATTTCTATATTCTAAAAAAAGCCACAGAAAAAACTCACTTTGGTTTTAGACTTAAATTTTCACCAAGAATAACAGAATAATTTATGTTAAGGGTTGCCATATCCTTCTTCCATACTGGGCCTAAAGGCCGCAAAGCAACTAGCCAAGTTTATGCTTCTGTATGTCATTGGCCAGGACATCAGGGCTTGTTATTGCAATGTGCTGAAGGGACTTCACTTCTCTCCAACATCTCAGCAAGTCAAGTTCCCGATTTCTTACTTACATGTAGCCCAAAGAAAACAGAAATGCAAAGGAACAATAGCTCCACTAAGCCATTTTTCACTTCCTGCAGCTGGGCAAAAGGACATGTTCTGTGTGCCCAAAAGATTCAGGAAGGTCCCAGGGATAGATCACGCGAAGATCTGACGTGGTTTCCCAACAGCCACAAAATATATACACAGAGTTTTGTGCTGGATTGGTAAGAAGGAACTAGCAGCACAGAGAACACTGTGGCAAGCATAAGAAAACTTTTTATATAGACAGATGGTCTGACAATTATTTGGTTAATCTATGTGCAAAATAGAAGAAACCTGGGGTAGAATCAATGATATTTTATTGTATGTTTACAACCATTTTCCTTCTGGCTAAAGCATGTCTAAGGAATTTTGCAGATTCAGGATTTTTCTTATGTTCCTCTTATTATATAGGCTCTGCAGTTGCCAGATTTAATATGGATATACATTTGATTTGGCTTTTCTCAAGGATTATGCAATGTCTTAAATTGTACAGGTTGTTCTGAAGGATGGCCGAATAAAAATTACAGAATAGATACAAATTTTCATTCATTTTAACAATGTTGATACTTTCATACAAAACAGGAAAATTTATAGGGAATTCGATACTTCTAATTACAGATTTCCATAATGTTTGTGATTAATATATACTAAGAGGAAAACTTTTTCTGTGATTTTAGAATAGGCTGGTGATTTGTGTTTACAGTTCATATGTTTGTTAAAGTTACTTCTTTTTAATGGAGTATGGAATTTGTGTACCACTCTTTTGTGTATAGATATAGACTTGTTTCATCACTATACCTTTCTATATAAGCAGCTGTCTCTTTATACATCCAAAAACTTGCCATATCAGCAGGACCCAGTTCACTGAAGAGCCCTTTGCTGAGGATGGGAAATAAGGAAAAGGTTTGGTTTGTTTACTTAGAACAGCAAAAATGACAACAGAGATAAAAAGGAAGAAAATCAGAGAACATACTATTCTATATATCATTTAAATAACACGAAATTTCTTTCTCCTTTATTTTCTTTTCTTTCACTTTGGCAATTAAGAAACAAAGATATGTGAAATGTTTCCTATCCTCTAAATGACAGAATTGCTTCTCAATAGAGAAATTTTGAGGTCTTGTCATTATCAGAGAGATTTGAGCTGCTGACACTCTATCATGGTATACAACTGGAGAGCTTTATTGCAAATATTGTGCCCTAATGCAGAGCCAGTCTTAAGTCAGTAACAAATTTGTATAATGTAGGCTGCATTTTAGTATTTGCTATTTACACCACTGACTGCTGATCTCTGCAGACTGTGATTGATGTGCTGCTGATGCTGCTGTTCTGCCTGACAGTCATGCAAGGTGAAGATATCCACTAAGGTATAAAAGAAAATTTGAGCAGAAATACAATACAGAAAAGTGACATTAAATAAGTGCTCATGAAATTTAGCCACTTCCAAAATTTTTCTATAGGCAGAAGTGAGTTTCTAAGTGTTGAGTGGACTCTGAGAATAAGGCATTTGACATGCTGACCTTTTCAGCAAAGGTCAAATGCATAATTTGGGTAGTGTTGAGTGTTTCTCCACACCGACCTCACCCCTTCTCTCTCTAACTTGATTTTCTAGTTGGTATCTTATTTGAATATTTCAAGAGGTCAAGTTAGATAAAACTCAATGACCAACACAGTTTTGAAAATGTTCTATAGTCTTACATTTTATGTGCTGTTTAAAAAACTGTAATTTGGACATAATTGGACAAAAAACTTTAAAGTCTTTTGATGCTTCTTCTTCTATATGAAATTTGGAAGAGATTATCAACTGTCTTTTCAGAAAGTATTTATCTACCATAATACTTTAATGACATATTTAATTGGATCACAGCTTGAAGAGGTAGCAAACTGAGTTTGCCCTTTGCTTTAATATACCTAGGAATCCTGATCTATATTCCTGATTGCTATTGAATTTCTAGATTTCATTATAAAATCAATAACCGTTGCACATGGTAAAATAGTTTACAAAAACTGCAACATATTGTGGACTTCTGAAAACATACTGAGCTCACTGAAGCCACCCAGGCAGCCAATTAGGAGAAAACATCTATTAAGGAAAAACAGGGCAGTCCCATTGACTGCTATTGATTTTCTCAGCCCTGTGAAAAGACAATCAATTAGATAAAGAAGGCTAATGTTACAGCTGCAATTTAATAACCCCTAAAGAAAGGAGGAGGGCTATTGATTCCTGACATGGAATGCGGAGCTTATTGAAATATACTGAACTTCACCTGTCTTATAATCAGGCCTCGAGGAAAGAAGGTTTTTTTGGGACTCAATGTAACTTGTGGCATAGAATCTCAACTATTAAACTGGCTTGGTGATGTCAGACCTAAGAGATGCAAATGAAACAAAAGTTTAGAGGAAACACAAGCCCAGGGTTGAATACTAAATCACAGGAGCTATTGAGAGACACTGTTTTGGTGAAGGTTGTTTCTCTTTTTCATACAGAAAGCACCAGAGTACCACCTGTCATTTTCAAAAGCAAAGTCAGTTTTGCCAACCACCCATGAATGACAAATAAAGCTTTATATGAAACACAAGGGCATATTATGTGCTATTGTGTGTTCTGCTAAGTGCTAATTTATCTGGCTTGTTCTCTTCAGCAAACACACGCACAGACACATGAAATAATCCATCTAATTATGTAGCTATTTAGGAGGAAAACAAAGCAAGGTGTTTTTGTCTGAAACAGAAGGTACATGATACAACAAAGGTTTCATCAAAACCTAACACAGTTAATGAAAATAAATGAAGTGGGGTAGCTGTAACAATTTTCGAACAAATAAACTTTTTCCAGTTTTATATTTAGGGTAGACCCAGCTGCCTTTCATAAATAGTTGAGTACTTTCTTTTATTTTTTGATAGTCCTTAATTGGAAATGGCTAATAGGCCTTGTGGCTTTCCACTATAAAATCTGGTTTAAAATAGCTTATATAGATATTTCTTTATGTTCTTTCTCTATTGCTTGTATTTGATCCTTTCTCTGTCATTATATATATGCCTCTTTTTTTTACCAGTAGACAGCTGCTATTCACAATAATTGCCAGGGCAGTCAATTATACTTTAAATAGGCCCACTTGAGGGCAAATGAGTGTATGGTAGTCTAAATTGTCCTGGAGATATATTATACACAAAGACTGTCATTTCAAGCATCTGGAACATGACAAATATTATTTGGAAGCTGTGCAGTATATATATATAGTATGTGTACTCTATATCAGTATAGCAATACCCAATGAACTGTTTTTGCATGCTTTGCAATGCAGTTATCTCTCTATCTATCTATCAATATCTTGCTATATACAAGTATGTATTTGTACACAGAGACACAAACATACACACATATATAATATACATACAAATGAATGCCTAAACTGCATAGCAAACACCTGATTTCCTGAAGTGCATGCCTTTTTTTACAAACTGAGAGAGAGCAAGTGATTCCTTGTAACAGGTATTAAAAAATATTAAGTTTTCCCTAATATTACAGAATAGTCTTGCAGTGGAAACAAGCAATATCCACTTAATTTGTCAAATTAGGTAATAATTTTTCATTCTTGTGCGAGCATACATTATAAACACTCTTCCATTACTAAGGTGATAATAAGATAAAGTGAGGCAGACTAGAATAACACTAAGATCAACATAGTTAAAGCTGCATAAGAAAAGTGCAATGAAACTCAAGGCAGAACTGTTTTCAAGATTATGCGAATAACAATAAGCAAAAATCTCAAACATCAGAATAGAGCATTTGAGAAAATGAAAAAAGTAACCTAAAACAAGCAAAGTATATTTAGTATGGTGACTTATTTTTATACAGAAACAGTCTTAAAGGATTACAAAATAGCAAAATTTTATAGTTAAGAAAATAAAGAAAAGAACTAGAATTAATTCCCACAGTGCCATTAAGTTCTTGCAATATGACAATTTACATTGCAGGGACTAATTCTGAGTGATCCTGAGCATTTCCTCTTGGATCCCTTGGGAGTTTTGGTTATTGAGCATCTTTTAAGATCAGGATGCTCATAATGGCTCAAATCCACATGAGGAAGTAATAAAATCCGTCACTGCATGAATGTATTTATAGATAAGACACATCCTACTATATCCATTCTGGAAGGGAAGAATGCACAAAATTGGCCTAAAAATTTGCTCTGTAGGTGTTCCATTATTGATAACGAAAGCTCTAGCTCAAAATAGCCTTCTATTTTTAATTTATGTTAAAAAAAAATAGCACAGTGCTGGTAGCATGGTAGGAACATCAAAAAATATACGTAAGTTTGCAGATGCAATTTTAGAAAATGGATAAAAAAGTAGGCTTAGGAAGCAAGGTTCATTAGCAAATCAGAACAGTGTAAAAGGCTATTAAAAGCTGACAAAAATAGTGCATTTAGGAACATATACAAGCAAAACATATGTTTGCAAGGAACATGATCAATTGAGATTTCCTTTCTTGCAGACTTAATTAAAAATTTGGGATTATCAAGGGATCATATTCAGAGCGAGTGCATTCAATTTGCCTTGAAAACTTACTTTCTTGTAAGAACCTCAAGAGTCTCGAAGGCATTGGCCATTGTACAGCTAAGAAAATGATCAATAACAAAATTTTTCAAATTAAGCATGTGTTCCTTCATTATTCAATTCTATTTCATGCCCAGTAAGGGCAAGATGTAAGAAAGGGCTTGACTGTTTTCGTCCAAGATCCAGTTTTAAAAAATCCTCCACTCTGCCATTACTTGGTCCTGCAAGCCCAAGTTCAACTGATGACCCATATTTGAAGTTCTGGTTCTTCTTCCAACACTCCACTTTTGATAGGACCAAAAAGCTCAGCATTTTTTCTGTGACATAAACCTATGTGGAGCACAAAATAACAGCAGTTGTGTTTGGAAGGTTGTTTCCCACCTGTCTTCTTTTATTTATAACTGTGCACACAAACACGTAGAATTTTGCAGGCCAAAATGTCACTAGTGAGTAGTACCCTTTAAACTGGAGTGTTTTAGTATGGGAAGAGGAAGACCTTACCTCTGATCTCTGCCCTCAGATCCTCTTGCGTAGTTTAAGTGACATAGCCACTAAGGAAAAACAACCACCCACAAAAACCATAAATGGTAGTGGGAGCAGAAGCTTACCCCAGGAGACCTCCATGTTTACATGAATGCCAGAACCACTAGGCAATGGATGACTCTTTACTCACTCACCCACTTCTCTCCCAGAGTTTGTGCACAGTTGGAACTGAAAAGGTAATTGTAGAAGCAAAAAGTTTTCATTTCAGAAAAAAAAAGGTTATTTTTCAGTCACATTGTAAATAGCTAATAAGACAAATAACTAAGTGCATTTGTTTTTCTTTCAGTGCTGAATAAAACCTAGGAAAAATATGACTTGAGAAAAATCTCTGAGCAGAAAGAGATAAAAGTATTAGGATGTCTGTATGTCACAGTCAATTAGAAGGTTACCTTCTTATCATTACTGCTTATCATAACTGAAGGAAATGGGCCCTCCTGATTGGCAGAAATTAGTTAAACCAGCTTAGACTAGATTCAAGAGCCATCTGTTCACTGCTCTAGACACACAAATTATGAAGTCTTTATTAATGACTAGAGAGAAAGTAACTAAAATGTTCAACATATTTCTATTTTTCTGGAAAGGTTCAGTTCCAAGTCTGAAAAAGGCTGTTGTGTTCATCATGTTTTCTGGTCTTTATAATTCCTCCTCTCTGTGGTTTTTTCCTCTACATTGTTAACAAATTGAGTCAATAAGCATTAAAATGATGGTGTAGAAAATTTTCAGTTCCTAAAGAAGTGCCCCTTATGTTGGGAGGGGATTGGTTTAGACCATGAGAGCCTCGAGGTCTGGAGGCTTGCTAGTCTCCTGGAGAGGTGTATTTCTAGAGGCTGACCAAGTATACAAATTTCCAGTATACAAATAAGTAGGATAGAACTCAAATCAGAGAATCATAAAATGGCCTGGATTGGAAGGGACCTTATAGATCATCTCGTTGCAATCTCCCTGCCACGAACAGGGACAACTTCCACCAGACCAGGTTGCTCAGATCTCCATCCGGCCTGGCCTCCAACACTTTCAGGAATGGGGCACGCAGAGTTTCTCTGGGCAACCTGTTCTAGTGCTTCACCACCCTCACAGTAAGCAACTTCTTCCTAATATCTATCTAAACCTCTTTCAGTAGGTTTGTCCTGTCACTACAAGCTCTTGGTTAACAAGTCCTGCTCTATCTCTCTTGCAGGCTCCCCTCAGGTATGGGAAAGCTGTCATAAGGTCATCCCAAATTTTTCAGGCTGAACAATCCCAATTCTCTCAGTCTTTCCTCACAGGACAGATGCTTCATTCCTCTAATCGATTTGGTGACCTCCTCTGTGCTGGCTGCAGCAGGTCCCTGTCCCTGCTGTGCTGGGACCCCAGCTCTGGATGCAGAGCTCCAGGTGGGTCTCACCAGAGCAGAGCAGAGGGGCAGAATCCCCTCCCTGCCCTGCTGCTCACACTGCTCTGGATGCAGCCCAGGACACGTTTGGCTCTCTGGGCTGTGAGTGCCCATGGCCGGGCCATGTCCAGCCTCTCACCCACAGCACCCCAGTCCTTCTGGGCACAGCTGTTCTCAATCTATTAATCCCCTAGTCAGGATTTACCCTAATGTAGGTATAGCACAGTGCTCTTGGTCTTGTTAAACCCCATGAGATTTCCATGGGCCCACTTTTCAACGTATTATTTTCCTCATAATAAGTAAAAATTATTGTAAGAATTATTTCTTTTAAAATGTAAAATTCTTTTTAGCAATATGGCATGCTATAGTGGGCAAGAAGATACAACTGTACTTAAAAAAATATTAGCACAAAATTGTTTTGTTTCATGTCCTTTTCTGCAGAGGACCAGTACACTGATGAACAACTGATGAAGCATGCTGAATATATATGGTTCTTTGTGAAAAGACTGAAATGGAAAATTACCTTGTCTAGTAAAAAAAAAAAATCCTCATTGTGATTTCAATATCACCTGAACTGAATAATTTTCATTGTGTACAAAAATGGTAGATTTCTTCACTCAAACCCATGGAACAAAGCAACAATTCCTTCCTGAGTTCCAGTCTTAAATTACTACATAACATACTGTTCTTAAAAAAATTTTGCCATGTTATACATAAACAATGCTTACAAAGAAGTAAAAGAATGTATGAGAAAGGTATATTTGAGGATTAACTAATAAGAGTTTGGTTTTGGATAGACCATGTTGGTGCTGATTGTAAACTGAGCACATTGTGTAGTTCAAAATGAAAAGAAGTGTATGAGAAGTGTTGCTTTTGTGTTCTGTTTGTAAATGGTGAAAACTGTAAATAAATTGAAATTTTCTTGGATATGTTTGTTGTTCATAATTATATACCAAAAAATGCCTGCATAATTACTGAGCCTGAACTGATTCATAAATGGCTTTATGCTGGTCCTCAATACTTGACACAGGCTGTGACTCAATGTTTTGAGCTGCCTCCTAACTCGGAATGAGCCTGACAGCTCCAGAGCTCTGTAGTTACAGAGGTCAGGGAGATGGCTGCAGCTGAACAAAAGATCAAACATTTTAAAAAATACCCCTTTCATCTCTGCCAGAAATTCTCATAAACAGCAAGGACACCACATTCTTAATAAAGAAAAAGATTAATATCCTTGGCATCCAAGTTCCTTTCTACACTTGCCCCTTTAACATCCTAGATACCCCCACTGCTTCCATTCAGTGATTGTATTCCTGTTATCCATTTTATGTCATTTAGTTTAGCTCTTAATACATTAATTGACTCAGTTAAACTTGTTTCTGCTTTGCCAAGTTTCTTGAGATACAACTAATTACTAACCTGTGTAAAGATAGAGACTTTAAGGATCTCTAACCTCTATCTTTAAGGATCCACTGTAATGGATAACAATATCAAGATGGTGGCATAGAGTAAAACAGAATTTAAAAAAAATTTACTCAATTGAATCTTGGTTCATAAACAAGACAGCAGTCTCTGAAGCTGTGTTTCTGACATGTCAGAAGGTAGGAAAATGAGAAGTAAAATCATGTGAAGAAGACTAGGCCTCTTGTTTTGCAATATAAAGGAAATTCTTTTTTTTTAAGTAAAATTTCACCTATTTTTACCGAAATCTAAACTCTCCATGGAAGTTCAAATACAGAAAATTTCAGTTCTCTTTTTCTTGTAAACAGGTTCTTTGTTGGAATATTTTCACTGTGTTGGACAATTTTCAGTAATTTTAACGTATTATCAATTATATTAAGTGTTCAAAAAATTGATTAAACAATTATAGAATGGTTTACTTAAGGCTATTAGGCCTTATCTTAGACTTTTGGAGTAGTCTTTAGTGTTTCCCATCATTACACACACACACACAGACTTCAAGGCTTAAAAATAGCAGCTTAAAACCAAACAGTACCGCCTTAAGGATTTATTGGGGAAATAAATGTAAACATAAGAGGCTGAGTTCATCTAGAAAATAAAAAATATCAATAATTTTCCCACATACATTTATGACGTTTCTTGAAGACACAATAAGGGATAAAAACTATCATATTTTAAAAAAGAAATATAATGAAATAATCTTTAAAGCTCCTTTTTTCCTGGGGTGGAGTAGAGGGCAGTGGAGGGAGTTATTTGTTTTTTAGTTTAGCTTTGGTTTTGTTTTTTAGTTCTTCTTTTCCCCCAAAATCCCCTTCTAGATCTGGCAAATATTCAGGAAAGAGGAGATTGTTTAGGTTGTTTAAACCCTTTCAGAGATTGTAGACTACTCCTTGAATTTCACTTGGAGAGCCTGCTTGTTATGTCGATGTGTTCCCCATCCATCTGCTGATGGGGGAAGAATATTAGGACTTTGATTCGTTTATCACAGGTGTCCAGAGCCACAATGCTCTTAAGGCATGGGCAAACGGGACATCGTTCCCTCCCATTCCTGATCACAGCTGTGTCAGTCCTAGAAACAATCCAGCTCTTTATTAGCACCTTGAGCAAGAGCCATAGACCTTTTGGCCACGTAACTTATTTAGATTTCCTTATAAAGGCCGTAAGAATGTACCTAATCAATGTGAATGTGTGTTTTCAATATGTAAGTTTCCTGGGTGACTCATAAGGCCTTTAAAAGGCAGCATAATTGGTCAAGGAGTCAAAGCATCTCACATTATTGAAAATTTTAATGTGCTCATCAATAAGTAGGACTGAAAGATGGCTCTCAGCTCACTCAACTCTCACCACAAGCGGAATTATCACAAGTGTACTAATCAGAATTGAAGACTTATTTCTTCTTGGATGAAATTCAACTTATAAACGAAGAGTGGTACCAGTCTGTTACCCTTTCAGAAGGTAAAAGGGAACTCAATTTGCTCATCTCATAGTTTAAAAAAAAAGGTAGAATAACTACTTAACTCCACTAGACAAAAATTCTGTGGAGATTTCTCCAGAGAATTTTTCTTTCTGGAAGTGGTGTTAGACCTCATTTTTGAATTTACACTGAAAGGAAAATAGTGACAGGAAAGAATGTTAGAGACATAAGATGTCATAGGAACTGTAAAGCATGGACCTCCAAAAAATGTGTAACTACACTGGGAAATTTGCTGGCCAAAATTTCTGCCTATTTTCATCAAGATCAGTCTATAGAACATGATCCAAAAAGAATGAGAATATAGATGTTTGCTTTTTTCAGACATGGTGGAAAACAGATTTGGCAAAATTTCAAGTCCCCTTCAAGGGATTAAAAAAAAAAATAATTGAGGTAAAAAATTGAGTCACTTCTCTCTTTATTATTCCAAGCTATTAATAGAGAATGTTAGAGATTTTCTCATCTAGAAGAGAATTAATTCCACTTTTCTGAACATACTTCAGTTGTGTCAGTAGCATACTAATCTTTCAAAATTTTAATTCTCCAAGATACATGCTAAAATATGATCTTACTTTTTGCAGCTGCATAATTCAAATATGTTTGCAAATATGATAGAACTCTGCAAAATATAATCCTAGATCAAATCAGGTGAAAGGAAATCTTGCCAGTTGGACTTCTCTTGTCATAGGATTTTCTTGTCCTGTTGCACTGGGAAATAGTAGAAATCGGTTCACAAGAATTGAATTTCTGTCTTTGTACTGACTTAAACCTTAAAAATATATGAACCAAATATGTAATTTGAAATATCTAATTAATTAATTTTTTGAGATATAAAGGCAATTTGCCACAGGATATTGAAGACCTTAAACAGAACACAGAGCATACAAAGACTTCAACACTTTATTCTACTTCATGAGTTTACAAATATAACCTATGGCATTCTCAGACTGGGAATTATTTCAATTAATTTACTCTATATTAAGGAATCTCACAGCTCCTGAATTAAATCAATGAATTTATTAAAACCAGAACTGCATCTAAATGATGGGGTAAACATCCTCAAAATTTTTAAGTAAAAAC
This sequence comes from Picathartes gymnocephalus, assembly GCA_013390045.1. NCBI lineage: Eukaryota > Metazoa > Chordata > Aves > Passeriformes > Picathartidae > Picathartes > Picathartes gymnocephalus. The sequence goes on along the minus strand of WEKY01010095.1, from coordinate 5,758 downwards.
TACTTTAAAAATTAAACTATTATTATAATTTGACGGCTATAAAAAAGGCATTTGCATATATCTAAATTTTGAGTATACCTAATTAAAACCTTCACATTTACAGTACTGAAACATAGTGAAAGGAATTCTGAGATTAACCTAAGTGTACACTGGGGTACATCAAAAGAAACAGGTGAAGGGAGGTAATGCTCCCCATCTGTTGTCATGAAACCTCACCTGGAGTACTGCATTCATCTCTGGGGCCCCCAACATAAGGACATGGAGTAGCTGAAGCAGGTCCAGAAGAGGAGGTTCAGATGGAACAAGGATCTTCAACTGGAACAAAGATCTTCAGAGGGCTGGAGCACCTCTTCTGTGAGGGAAGATTGAGACAGTTGTGGTTCTTTAACCTGGAGAAGAGAAAGATCTGGGGAGACTTTGCTACAGACTTTCAGTACCTGAAGGGGGCCTATGGGAAAGGTGGGGACAAACTTTCTAACAGGACTTGTTGCTGTAGAACAAGGGGTAATGCTTTTAAACTAAAAGGGGGCAGGTTTAGGTTAGATCTCAGAAAGAAATATTTTACAGTGAGAGCAGTGAAACACTGTACCAGGTTGACAGGAGAGGTGATATATGTCCCATCCCAGGAAATATTCAAGGTCAGCTTGGACAGAACTTCTAACATGATCTAGTTCCATGTTCCTGCGCATTGTAGAGGGGATTGGAATTAGATGATAATTAAAAGTCCAGTCCAATCCAACCTGTTCTACGATTCTGTGATTAAAAATCTACAGAGAAAGGCTTTCTCAGCTGAAAAAAAGAAAAGTGGAATTTCCATGTTACTGGCGTCTATTGACACCGGACAACTTCTAAATAGATTTCAAATTGCTTTAAAGAGTTCTTGGATCTGTTGCATACTTTTTTCCTACTCTTTCCTCTTCAACCTGTATGTGGTCAAATTACATAAAAATTATTAGGCAAAGATAATTAGTTAGTAGGATGGGGCTGACATCACATTTGTGAAGATATTGAAGGCATGAAATCCAGGAGTGTCTCTATCCAGGTTAAAAAATTACAAAAGGCTTTCAAATCCATTTGTTTCTCTCTACAAAACAGAACGTAATTGAGACCATTTATACCAGTCCTGCATTTCCTGCTGGGTCTTCCACAAAGAATCTGAAATAACCACAGAACCTACAGCTTTTTTAAGCCTGAAGTCCAAGAGACACTTTTAAAAATATATGTTAAACAAAAGGATAGTGTTTTGAAAGATAAATGGATGGCACTGATTTTATTGTTGTGGCTGTTTGGAGGAACAGTAGGCAAATTAGGCTATGTAGCTTCCAGCAGTTCCCAGCCAGGAAGCTCACATGCCAGCACTGCAGTGTCTTGTGGACAAACTGTGTCTTTTTGGGGCAAAAATCTTCTCTTCCACATTGTAGCTAAATTACATGTTTACCAGAGTTTCTGGGTTTAAACTATAAACAAAAAGCATCTGCAGGATTTCAATCTGAAATGATGGAAGGAAAAAAGGAACCACAACTATAAGGTGTTGAGAGTGGTTTGCAAATCTTAGTGGTTTTGTCCTTCAATTTCTGTATCACACTGTGGTCTAAGCAAGAGTGGAATATTGAAAAAACAATCATTCTCTTTTCATTTCTATTGGATTCCTTCTGTACTCTTTCAGGCTGTTGGTAATTTATGTTTTATCTCAAAAACCTGAAGAAGAACAAAGAGTACCTAACAACTCTAACAAAATAAATGTGTACACTTACATGTTTTAGGTGTCCTGCAGCAATCATAAACTGTATTCCAAGATTAGCAGCACACTAAAATATCAAAAATTAGTATTAAATAATTAAAATGTCCAGAGATGACAATATGTCTGAGAACATCCCTCTTCAGTTTGTGCTGATTGTTAAGTCTATCTTATTTTTTTGCTCATGTTGTTAGTGACATAATTTTGTTGTATCTTTTAATGGTCATAAATATATTATCTATTATAACGGATATTTTTAGCTGTTTTCATTATTTGACAGTTTTGACAGACATTATTGATTTGGTCGGCAACTGTGGCTAACCAGAAGGGGACATTGTGACAGTTTTATGTAACAAAAGGCACAGTGTCATGTCAACTGAACTAAATGTTGTACAAAGTGACAGCAGGACAAAAATGCCTTTCAGACTTAATTTTCTGCTTCATTTTTTCTACCATCAATACATAAGGCAGTGCAGTAGGTGACACAAATTAGCAGGATAGAGCAAAAGGTCTATCCCTGTTTCTGTTGCTATACTTGACTTCCTTCCACTAAGGTAATCTCCAATTATTTTAAGCATGAATGAAAAAGAAGAGCAGCTTATAGTAATCAACCTACCTGTTTAGGAGAAAATATATCCCTTATCAGGATTCTTTATATGTTTCTCCTAGGTGGCTTTTTGGAAAAGATGAAAGAAAAAAGTCCCCCATCTGCTAGGTCATGCCTACAAGACACATTCTGTCAAGTCTTAAAAGCAACAAGAGCTTTGCCTGTGGGATACCTATAATTATTGTGTGGAGCAGCCTTGCGCCTGCTGTAGCTCATTGTTCTGCTAACACAGCCTGAATGAGAACAGTGGCTCCAGGCTGTGAGTTGATAAAGTGCAACTTTTCGATTTTGCTCTTCTATGGCTGTAGCATTGTGCAGAGTCTGTGAGTGACATCTTTGGCCTTCCTTTGGGCTGAGCAGATTGAATCTGTCACGCTGAGTTAAACAATGACTAGGGGACACAACCTTAGCAGGGCCTGTCATTTTTTCCCACTAATTCAATCTACATTTAATCAATGAAAGTAATTTCTTGTTTGTTTAAGTCTCATATCCAACGGATCTAGAGGATCCTGAAGTACTGCACCTCCACCCTGACCTTCTCCCCTGTTAGAACTCGGACTACTATATCAAGAATGGAATTAGTGAAAATTGCACATTTCAGGGTTGTCATGTTGCTCACTATATATTTAGTCTCCTTTTGTGTTTATATATAGAATCTGAGTGCCATTTTCCAGCTCAATTTTCTCAGAAATTCAGTGCAAAAGAAAGAAATTGGCTGAAGCTATACCCCTAAGAGCAACAGCAATGGACTGCTAAGAAATATAACGCACTCTCTTACAGGAGCATTCAGTGGTTGTCCACATGTATGTCTCATATGTAAAGATCCTAACAGAAGGATATTTCTTCCTAGGTACAGGTTATCACTGTTATTGAAAGTAACCAGTAGTGACTTATGCAAGTTCAAGGACTTTATTGATCGGTTTAGCTAATCTTAATCAAAATCTGTCTTCTTTTCCACTCATAGTGATTAAATAAGTCTAAGAGAGCCTGACATCAAGTCTTTGACTTTTTATTGGTTCGCAGTAAGTGCTGTGCTCAGCTCTTCAGTAGCCAGCAGTCACCAGGCAGGAAGCTAGAAACCCTAGGAAAATTTCAAAGGACAAAAAATTCTAAATCTGTACAACAAGTTAAATATATCAAAGGGAAGCAAGAGATCAAGTTTTCATACTTTCTGAATGTTTCAGGGTTTTTTTTAAATAAACAGTAGATTTTGAACAAAAGAAGGAAATCAGTAGTTGTCTAATCATAAATATGAGAAAAAAAGAAAGGTGTATTTTTGAATTATATTCAATATTTTGACCTGATTTTGCACGGCTAATCTGGGAAAATTGTGGAGAGAAAAAAGAAACAAAACAAAACAAAACAAAACAAAAACTGATTATTTTCAGGCGATATGTATTTTCTCTTAAAAAATATATAAATGTATAAATACATTTACATATAATGATATTTCCAATATTTGAATGTGTTTTTCTAAAGGCATGAGCAGAAATTGAAAACATGATCTCTACCTTATTATTCCCTTTGAGAATACCAGGTTGGAAGAGGAGCTCAAGGATCATGTGGTCCAATCTATCTTGGCAAAAGCATGGTCTAGAAAAGATGGCCCAGCACCCTGTTCACATGAATGTTTAATATGTTCCACAGTGGAGAACCCAGCACTTTCCTGAAGAGATTGTTGCAACAGCTGATTGTTCTCATTGTGAAAAATGTTCTTCTTGTGTTCAATTGGAATCTCCCCAGGAGTAACTTGTACCATTAGGCTCTCTTTTATGCAACTCCAAGTAAAAAGATCTTTCCACAGGAGGAGGCTTCCTTACAAATTGTCCACTTTCCCACTCAGTTTGGTATCATCGGCAAACTTCTATCAGGGTTAATCAGGATCCCACCATAGATCACTTATGAAGAAATCAAACAGTGCTGGGCCCAAAGCTGATCCCTGGGGACCCCACTTGTGGCAGGTTGCCAGTGTGAGAAGGAACAAGGCATCACCACCCACTGAGTGCTGCCTGGTCAGCCAGTTCCCCACCCACTGCATGGACCACTTCACTAGGCTGTAACACACTAGTTTTTTCTGGGAGAAGGCTGTGACAAAGCATATCAAAATCCTTGGAGAAGTCCAGGTAGACCATGTTCACTGCTTGTTCCAGGTCAGCTTATCAGATTACTCCATCATAGAAAGCAATCATGTTTGTCATTCACAATTTGCTCTTGGTAATTCCATGCTGGCTTTTCCCAGTCACTTGCTTCATCTGATTTGTGAAAGTCCCCAGGAGTATTCATTCTATAACTTTCCCAGGGACTGAAGTAAGACATGAGCCTGTAATTTCCTGGATCCTTTTCCAAGTCCTTCTTTTTGATAGGGGTGACCTTAGCCTTCTTCCATTTTTTGAGATATACCTCAATGTCCTTGATATCTCTAGGATTATGGAGAGTGCCTTTGCAATGAAGTCAGTTCACTTAACACCTCCCAGTGGATAGTTTCAGGGCCTATTGGTTTGTAGTTAAAATTTCTTAGACCTTATTTCCTGGAAGGCAGTTGTGGCTCCCTGTGAGGCAAGAGAACACACACCTCAGTACCCCATAACAGAGCCACCCACTATGTGCTCTTGTTCCGTTGGTGGAATACTCTCTGTGCTTCCAGTACAGTTGCTCCTTGCAGACCTTGCTTATGGGCTAAAGCTTCATATCTGGTTTTGATTGTAAAAAATCAAAGGGTACAGATTGAAGTAGAATCCTGTTTGTGTAGGTCATAAGTTGCTGTATTCTTGGTGGTGTCCCTCAGGGGAACATGGTTCTAAAACTACTTGTCTATGCCAGTCTTGGCCCCCTGTGCTTTCTGTTGGGTTTCCCTGACTTTGGGAACACTGCTGTACCCCTGGATCCATCACCCAGTTACAGAACTTACTGCTGCCACCTCTATGTGCCTCAAGACTGAGTCTTGGTTTAAAGCAAAAAGATCACAGAATAACAGAACATGCTCAGCTGGAAGAGATCCATAAGGATTGTTGAGTCCAGCTCTTGACCCTGCACAGCACCATCCCCAAGAATCACACCATGTGCCCAAGAATATTGTCCAAATGCTTCTTGAGCTCTCTCAGGCTTGGTGCTGTAACCACTGCCCTGGGGAGCTGTTCCAATGTCCAACTGGAACCCTTTGGGTGAAGAATCTTTTTGTAATATGTGATTTAAATCTCCCCTGACAGACCTTCAGGCCATTCCATTGAGTCCGGTCACTGGTCACCACAGAGCAGAGATCAGTGCCTGCCCCTCGTCTTCCCTTCCCAAGGAAGCTGTAATTGCAATGAGATCTCCCCTCAGTTTCCTGTTTTCGAGGCTGAACAGACCAAGGGACCTCAGCTGCTCTACATATGGCTTCCTCTCAAGGCTCTTCTCCATCTTTGTTGCCCTCC
>WEKY01010094.1:54056-88807 GCA_013390045.1 Picathartes gymnocephalus | reverse complement strand
GTGGCCTTCCAGCGCCTGAAAGGGGCTACCAAAATAGATGGAGAAGGACTTTTTACAAGAGCCTGTAGTGCCAGGACAAGGGGGAATGGCTTCGAACTGGAGTGGTTTTTTTCTAGGTGGTAGAAAAAAAATCTTTGCTGTGAGGGTGGTGAGGCTCTGGCACAGGTTGCCCATAGAAGGTGTGCATGCCCCATCCCTGGGAGTGTTTCAAGGCCAGGTTGGAAGGGGCTTTGAGCAACCTGGTCTACTGGAAGGTGTCCCTGCCCATGGCAGGGGCTTTGAAACTGGATGAACTCTAAGGTCCCTTCCAACCCAAACCATTCAGTGTTTCTGTGACTTAACCTTTTTGTGTGATTTGTTCTGTGCTTTTTTTAGGATATTAAAATCGAGAAAACCAAATTCTCTATTCACTACGTTTCTTCCCTTATTCTGTTGTTTACTCTAACCAATTCCAGTCATACCACCCCCTCCACAGCTTTTCTTCTCTGCAAGTATCCTCTCCTCTGTCTCTGAGCCCACTGTGATATGTAGTGCACCTCCTGAGAAAGGTAGTTGGAAAAGTGAATATGTTGTCCTTGTGGAAATTAACAGTACATGGTTATGTATCCCAACACCTTGATTGCTCTTTTGACTTCATCTGTACAGTACATCAGCCAGAGGTCTCTGGTTTCATTCAGTGAGGCTCAGGTTACTGTTTTAACTTGATTAGGCTAATTCAGCATATTTTAAAATGTAGTAGTTTTACCATTGTTAAATTTTATTTGCCATCATATAGTCATTTACTTACCCTAGCCTTTTTTTTTTTGAGTGTATTGGAGCTTCCTTTTGACATAACTAGCCTTGACAATCTTTTGCCTGCGTTTTTGTCTGTTCAGTGCTTGCAGTCTCCCTAAAACATAGTTTACATAAAAAAGGAAACAGCCATAAACCCATGAAAAACCTTTTACCTTTACTATTTGATCATAAACTGGGGGTTTTTTTTGTTTACATTTTTTGGTTTTTTTCCTCCTAGTAGATTGAGTTCTTCAGCAGTTTCTAGTCAGGAATGTTGTTCTAAGCCCTTTGAAAATATAAGTAAATTACAAAACTGGTTTTCTTTAGGCATTATTGTGTTAGTATCTTAAATGAGTATTTTTATTATTAATAATTGTGACAGTAGATGCTGTCCTTTTTCCCAGTTTTCTTATTCCATCAGCCATCGTGCTAGTTGACAATTCTTATTGGAGGTCTGTAAACTCTGTATCATCTGAGAGGCCGCACTCAGGTATACTTAAAATAGTTCTTCATAATAATTTGTGATATTTCATGTTGATTGTGAGAGTGACGGGTTCTTTTTCCACATTGCTGCTATTGATACCCAGGGACCCAGCTATCAAGACTGTGACTACTAGGACATCAATGTCACCAAATCAAAAAGAAAACCACCAACTGCAGTGCTTCTGTAGGGCCATTTGGTGTGACAGGTGTGTGATGCTCCCTACTCTATTTTTACGGCTGCAGCACAGCTACGCATTTATTTCAGTTTTTACAGCTTAAATAATTTTGTCATAAACATCCACCTGGTATTTTAATTGCTCATGGCCTAAGTCATAAATATGGATAAACAGTGAAGGAATTTTTCATTAAAAATGTACATTTCCTTTTTTTAACTGAAAAGAGTAATACTGAAATATTATTTAAAGTTGGAGTCGACATCAACAACCTCTTGTTCCTATCAGACAGTATCTTAGTTTATTGTGAGTTTTTTGTTTTAGAAATGTATCTTTGACTTTGCTAGTTTTGCCGATCTGTAGGAAAATATTTTTGAAGTACTAATTTTGGCAATGTTTCATTTACATGTAAACAGCTTTTAAAAGAATTCTGCTTTATTAGCAAGAATTGCAGATTGGTTATCAAGACAGCAGTTATACATAGGGGTGAATACTGTGAGCTTGTGAATGCACTGCTGCTTGATGGTAGTGATAATTAGAAGGGTAAATTAAAAACCACTTGTGTATGGTATGGAGGGAAATGGCTGATGCTGAGTTAAAGGCTTAAAAGAAATATTTGAAAATTAAAATCTTGTCTTTTCTAGGCTGTATCTTCCAATGCTGTTGTCTGCTCTATGTTGGAGTATTTATATAATACATAAATTCTGAATTATGAAACAGTGATTAGTAGTTGGTGCATACACAGAAGATTACTTGTTTGTGAGTCCCTCATATTGCATAGGTGTTAGTTTTAGCCATACATGCATCCAAATTTTTACATATTAACACACACCCAGTCAATATACAATTTAAATAACATATGTTAGTCCTGTCTCTTTCAGTTCCAGCTAGCTAGCTATAGGAGTCTTTCAAATGCTTTTTTTTTTTTTTTTCATTATTTGCCCTTATTCTCCCTACCAATATCTATGTGCAGTCCTCAGAGGTTTTTTCTGTGCTGAAATGTATTTGCAGATTAGGACACAGTCTCCTGCAGAATACAAATGAATGGATTTTATTTTCTGCACGAGTTACTCATTTTTATGCATTAGGCAACAGATTTGTGTTTATTGAATCTATATGCATTTCTTAGTGAGCTGCATATGAAGCAGATAAGGAATTAAACAATATATAAATTACTTCAGAAGAAAAAAGTTCTTGGGTATTTCTGTAAGAACTCAACATGTGGGTGAGCCTTAGTTTGATTCATCACCAGTAGGCTTCTTGTTGATTTGTTTTTTAACTTGAATCCCATAACTTGCTTATCTTGTACACTGGCTTTAATTTGAGCAGGATTTTACCTGTGCTATTATATGCATCTCTTTAGTTTCTGCATGCAGCAGGCTTGCATATGTGCTCAGAATTCAATAATAATTTTAGTATTTGAAGCCGAGCTCTCAGGAAAGTGCAAGAAAGCCTGACTTCAGGGATGTAAGGCATGGGCTGTGAACACTGAGTTTGTCCATGCAAAATCCTTGACTTCAGTTTTAATTTTGAATTGATTGCTCTAAGATAGTAGTTTTGGTAGCAGACACTTCCTTCTAGTCTATCAGACAGTGTTTGTGCCTTCCGGTCTAGGTCAGAGCAGCCCCTGATCAATGAGTCGAACTCCTGGCCCTGCACAGGACACCCCAAGAGTCACACCATGTGCCTGAGAGCATTGTCCAAACACTTCTTGAACTCTCTGGCTTGGTGCTATGACCACTTCTCTGGGGAGCCTGTTCCAGTGCCCAACCACCCTCTGGCTGAAGAATGTTTTCCTAATATCCAATCTAAACCTCCGTGACATAGGCCTTGGAATGTGATTGGAGTTTTTTGTTGTTGTTGTTGTTGTTTGTTTTTTGTTGGTTTTGGTGTGTTGTTTTTAAGTGGCTATTCCTTAATTAAATTGTTGGTTTGCATTAACTGGGATAACTACATAAGCATAGATTCAAAAAAGCTGCTTTCAAGCAATATAATTTAGTCTGCAGCAAGCTGGATCATGGTTTAACTGTTGTGTTTTTCATTAAACAAGAGCTAAATCCTGTTATTATACAGGAGCATTTTGTGAGGCCATTGGAACTGTTTTTTAAAAGTTGCGATCTCTCAACTATGACTTACTACCACATTAAGTTTCCATTTACCAAAATGGGTTGCAAGTAGAATTATCAAAATGTGAACTAAGGTAGATGGGGAAAGTGAGATCAAAATGGCCTATTTAAAACTGACAGGTTGCTTTGCCCTGGACTTTCTCCACCCTGGGTGCCCTTGGCCATATGCTGGTGGACCATTGTCTTGTTCTTCCAAGCCTGTTACTACTTCCCCCAGCCTGACCCTCTTGTGTCCTGGAGGATTTTCCCCCCAATCACAGTTTACAAGTTGTTTAATTTGGAATTTCTGAAAGAAACCCTAGTTTAGAAATAATGGGATGCCCATAGTGTGTTGCGGAGTATAGCGCTTGTGGTTTTACCTTTAAAAAGGTTTTGCTGTTTCTCTGGCATGTGAAGATCTTGAATAAGATGTTTAATATGTGCCTTTGGTTTTGCTTTGTTTCAAAAGTATATAATGTGTCTAACATCAAGGCTGATAGGATTTCTAGCATCTTGAAAGTTTGAAGAGAATGAAATAAATAATAGCCTTTAAAAGCTCCTAATATACATGTGCAGAGTCAGTAGCCATGCAATTTGAGGAATGGTTGCAGATTGTGTTTGGTTTTGGTTTTTTTTAACTGATTTTTGACGTTTGTGTTCGTATTGGGAGTAATCGACTCTAAAATTTCTATTTAACTTGTAATTTTATATGGCCTTTGTAACAAGTGTTTAACTTGTACTGCAGGTAGGCTTCAGTAACGTGGGTTTGTGCAGACTTTCAGTAGCTCCACAAATACCAGCAGAACAGGGAATGACAGATTACAGCCTGACCTGCAAAGTGGAAAGACTACTTTCTTCAGTGACCAAACCCTACTGGCTTGTTGCATAGGAAGGACAGTATTTTCTTTGCTAATTTACTTAATTAGATTGTAAACTCCTTGGGCAAGGCTGCTGTAGTTTTGAGCCGTGAACAGCACACCAAGATGGCAATTACAGGAATGCAGTCAAATTGCTACCCATCCTTTTAGTCATTGTTCATAAACCATGTTAAGCCCTATCTAACGAGTGGAAGGAAGTTTTAGCATCAGTGTTCCCTATCTCAAATCTGAATAAAATCTTTGATGTCACACCTGCCTATTATTTTGAGATTCAGCACAGATGAACTCTCTACCACTACAGCTTGGGCAGGGCGGTGGGGAAATATATAAAAGTGGTGCATTTTACAAGGAAGTTCTGATGAATTGTAAATCTATTGTAGCAATAAGGGACCAGTCAAATGCCTGCTTAGTGTTTCTATTTTCAATGCCATATTAATTCAAATTTATGCTGCAGTGTTGAACGTGAACACATTTTCAAATACTTACATTTGCCATCTGGTAGATGTAATAAAATTAATTTTAAAATCATGTAAAACAGTAAGTTTTTGGTTGCATTCCTTGGTAATGGCAAATTTTTCTACCTTTAGTACAAGGGAGTTGCTTTTAAGCATGGATATAGCTTTTCCCAATAAACAAGCAATTATAGTGAAGGAAAATATTTTTCTGGTTTGATTTATAAACATTCTTATCATTTATTTCTTTTGTAGCGAGCAAAATCTGCTGATTAAAATTGTGGCTCTGTCACAGTAACAGAGAGGAAAAATGGAATTGCAGAATAGATACAAGTGGGCAGAGGGAGGGAGGTTGAGGTCTGTCCGCATTAGTTTTCCTGCTCACCATTTTCATACAAAAATCGTGTTTTTCTGTTATCTCAGAGGAAGGAGAGAGTTGAATTGGCTGGATTTTTTTATTATCATTTCCATTTTTTTTCAGACAAAAGGCACTCTCATAAGCCAAGTCAGTCAGCAGCAGATGTTAAATGGCTTTAGCATTAAAGCATTTACAAGTCTATCACATGTCTGTCCTATAGGATCAGGAGACCATTACATTAGTGGATATCTATAACTTAAGAACACAATTCAGATACAGCAACATTCCACAGTTGCTGTAAATACTGGTTTTAAACTAACTTTGAATTCAGGAGAGAGATAATGTACCAAACTAAACCACTGATTCTGCAGTCTGCCACACCAAAGGCTTTTTTTATCAGTCATGTATGATGTCCACAATTTTATATTTACCATTCTTTGAGTGTATCATCTTACAGTTTTTCTAAAACTGTAGGTTTCTAGAGGCTACAGAACTAACTTGTAAGGCAACTTTACATATTTGGACTCCATCTCTACCAGAGGTGATGAATATAAAGCAATAACAAATCTGTAGAATAACATGATAAGTCAAAACTTTGTGCATTGAAAGTCGATAAACTGAGTGCTTTCAACATTTTGAGCATCTAATAGGATCTAATATGTTAGGAAGGAGTCTTATAATAATATGATTTAATGGGAAGTCTGAAAGATTTGATCATAAGGCAGAAAAGTTGGATTTATTTGAGTAGAAAATCTAAGTGCACAGAGATTTTAATTCAACACTGAATCTCTCGTAGGCTATGGCAAGCTCATGCTGTTTGTGTAGCCAGTATTTTGCTTTGTGAATTTCCTGTACAATTTTTTGAAGGAACATTAACATATGCAGATGTTTGTGTATTCTTGATTCTGAACATATGTAGTCCCTCAATAATGTAACTGTATGTTTTAACAGTTTAACATAAGGGTTGACTTTACTTAATTTGTATTTTGTTTTATAATCTATCATGAGTATAATTTCTACAATTAATTCCCCTAATTGACTTTCCCATTGTGGTAAATATTTGTGCAGCTGTTTAATGAGGAACATGATGCCAGCTGTGTTCTACTGCCAAAGAGACTGCCTGAAACTGAGGAGAATCAAGTCAGAATTGAGCAAATCTGTTGTTAAAACTGAAAGCCCTTGCTTTCCTTTTCCTTGCTTTTGTTGTTTTGTGGTTTGTTTGATTTTTTTTTTTTTTTCACTTGATTTTCATATTTCTTTGGGGTCATCTGAAGTTCATGCCTGGCTATAGGCCTTATTATTCTGCTTATTGACAGGTTCTTTATAGGCACTTGTGTTGAGAGGTCTCTGAGCAGTTCATGGCACATTATCTTTGCATGGTTAACCCTGGAGTGATTTAGAAAGATATCTTGGGGTTTTGTTTAAAAGAAAAAAGGAAGGACAAGCAGAGTGATATTATCCCATTACCCTGTGTTACAGCATTCAGAGGCATCTGAATAGATCATCCAAAATTGCAACAAAGAAAGTGTTCAATTAGAAGTGATTTTTTTTTTTTTAATCTGTTATTACAACAAAACAGGAGGCTTGACTAACCTCAGCAACTCATCTCAGCTGGCTTTCACTTTGTAAAGTTGAAATTTCTGCCTTTTTACATAGAGCATGCTCTGTTTCTGCTGTGGGAAGTGTGCTTCCACCCTGCTCTCCCTCAGACTCAGAAAGAGAAGACAGTAATACAGAGCAAAACTTAAGTTCTCTGTGTGTGTTTTATATACATCCATCTATCTATGTAGATGTGTGTATGTATATACATAGACACACATAGTAAATATAAATTGAAACCTCATTCCTGTGTGCTGTTTCAAGGTATTGCTTCCTTCTGGCAAGGAAGTAACACTTTGAAATCTCATTGTTTCATGTTAAATGGAAGCGATGTGCATCTAAAATGCCATATAAAGAGTGAATTTTCACTAGTCTTCTTAAAAACTACAAATCATTAACACTGTAGAAAGTTCAGTTTATATTTATTACTCCTAATAGAAGAAACATAGGTGACTTGAAAAAAGGCCACTGTAGAGAGAAATGCTGCAGAAACACTCTCTGCATTTGAGAATAAAAAGAGAATTCTTCTGATTGACTTCAATTGAATTAGTATGCTTTATGTCATGAGCAATCATCTTGTATCCAGCTCTCCAAAACACAAAATTATGGCACTAGATTAATGAAACTCAAAAAAAGAAGTAAACCCAGGTCTGTAAAGATGCATTATTAGGCAGAATTATTGGAATTCAGTTCATATTGAGAAGGATGTCTGATCTACTCTCTGCTACTAATAGGGGGCCTTCTCTGACAGCTTTTCTCATCTATTGGTATTATCTTTGCCATTTATTGCCGTTTTTATGGTTACCATTAGAAAGATCTTAACATTTAGTCTGTTTTGAAGTAACGTGCTGTTTGTGCAGATACACTAAAATGTACTCAGTGGACCATCCAGAATGGTATGTACTTGGTTTCATAATATAAAGGGCGTAAGCAGTGCGAGAGCTTTTGTTGTCTGGCTAGTACTTAATTTGCTAAGATGCTAAATATTTTTAAATCTTAGAGGTTAATGTCTTCTGTCCCTTTTTTCCTTTTTTGTTTATCTCCCTTCTCTTTTCAGCCTTGTCATTTCAATATCTAGTATTGTAATATATTACAAGAGGCTAACTATGTGACATCTGCAGTAAAGAAAAGTGTTTCAAGTGGACAGATGTAGGAAACATTTTTTCACTAACTGAAATGTTTTAGTATATGGTGCTTTCAGATATACTCTGGAGACAGAAGCAAACAGTTTTCCAACACTAAATATTTTAAAGTCACAGATTATGTAGGCAACTCAATAAATACATCAGTAATGTTTGTTTTCCAGCCTCTTGAAAATTGGCCCTTGATGTATCAGAGCCACTTTGAAGAGATTGGAATCCGATCTTTAATCTTTCAGAGTAGCTGTAGAACTAAGGAAAACTTTGTCCATGTTTGATGCCTTAGAACTACTTGGGATGAAACAGAAAAGTTCACATTTCATGCTGTGTATCTTCAGCAGAATTATAAGATGAAACTGAAGTGTTTGATATTCTGAAAGTTTCTGGACTCTGGAAGAAAAGTTTAGTGTTAGAATGTGTTAATAATACAGAGGGAGCTACTTTGTTATTGTAACAAATAATTGTTAAACGCCAAAAACTTGTGTATGTCAGGTGGGCAGCGAATTGCTATTCCATTTCTGAAAGCCCTCCTGGTGTGATATCAAAAACTTTTAAACTGAAGTTACTTCTCATTTAGGAGCAAGTTGGTTCTCATTTACAGCAACCTTCCTTTGACAGTCAGACCTTTTACCTTGCACATTTTTACCATGAAACTGCAGGCAGTAATTATTTTTAAAAGAACCTGTCATCAACTGATGTGAATTCAAGTCTGGACAAAAGCTGCAGGTGTTCAACAGAGACAGGCGTTTGTCCCAAGACAGAATTGTCTGTGAGCTGATAGGACAGTAGAGTTTTGTTTTCTTAAGTTCAAACACCTATGCAGAGAAATACTGTATTACTTGTTAGCAAATGTTCTTTGCTGGGTAGATTAATTGAGAAGCATCTTGCAAGGCTCTTCTTTAGGTGAGAAAAGATAAGGTGCTGTAAATTCAGATCAAACTATTGAATTTTCAAGGGTGAGTGAGAGCAGTACTTATTAGAAAAGCACTAGACAGTCATTCTTTGAAAATGCATGTGTGTATATATGTCTGCACATTGAGAAAGAGGAATTTAAGGAATTTTTGTTTGTTTGAAGAACACGGAGATCTCATCCTTTGACCTAATCAAAGAATGTACTTGTGTGAGATTACATTGTTTTAGGAATGTCCACCTAAGTCATTCCACATCATCTGTGTTCTCCCATTTTATTTGCATGTAATGAGAGATAAGAAAATGGATTTCTGGGAAAATTTTGCTCACTGTGTTTCCTGCATTGTTTTGGAGCAATGATGTTCTTAACAGATAGTTTGTTGATTGCTTTTACATCATTGATGTCTGGGGGAAAAAAAAATCTGGTTTAGTTTGTTTGGTTGGTTTTTGTCTCCTTCAGGTAGAGATTACAGATATTGAAAATGAAGAAAAAAGGTACCATCTCTTCCTAGGACTTCTGGAGTCCAGTCAGAGTCTGTCTGAGTTTCAGCACTTGGTCTTGCTGCTTCAGGCTTGGCCGCCGATGGACAGGAGCAATGGGTGAGTGTTTCTTCAAACAACTGTGTAACAAAAGAGTTCAAAGTCTTCTTGCTTGTTATCATGCTGTTTTCAGTCAAATAATTCAGACGTGGCTGGTATGAGTGTGCCCTTTGGAAAGGGCATAGTGGGAGGAATAAATGGTTTATTTAAAGCAGAATTGAATCAGTCTGTTTCTTGTAAAACCTGTATATAGACATATATAGTCCATGTCATGGAGGATGGCAAAAAAACATTTTATTACCTGAACCCTTGCACAGGAGAGTGTTCTGTCTACTTAAATTTCAAGCTATGTATTTTGCTCTTATTTTTAGCAGTATAAACAAAATCCATTAAAAAAGAACAGAAAGTTCTGACTATTCTTTGTATTCAAAGTTACACTTTGCAGAAAGACCTTTGAAAGGTGATGGATGTGGGAGACAGTCTGCAGTGGGTCTGGGAGGGTAATGGTACCACACAATGGAACTTCTCTTGTCTAGATCCACTATCTATTATTTCCATCTATGTATAAAGCATCCAAAACAATTTCAGATTAAAATAATTATAAGACTTCAGAATTGCACCCATCAGAGTGGATATTAATTGGAAGTAGTTTGGAACATCCAGACTACGTTATATTTTATCAGTTCTTTGGGTTTTGTCTGTGACTTTCTGAATACATTTGAAAGGAAAAAAATTAGCTGTTGTATTTTGTAACTTCTGCTAATCACTTCTAAGATAGAAGGATTCAAATAAACTCGTTGAGAGGCAAATGTCACATATCTTTCAGAGAGCAGTAATATTAATAAATTTTAGGCTAGCCATGTCTGACAGTAGTTAGGTTAAATTCATTAAATAGTGTTTATTTTGGATTACTTAGGGGTATTGATTACAACCTATTTTAACTTGGGGACTACATTCACACACAAAGTGTTTATGTGCATTGATTTTTCAGAAAAGTTAAGGCCTACCTTTTTCTGAAAAGTGACTATCTTATGCACGTATAGAGAGCTGGTGGGTTTCAAGGTAATCTGTAAAGGTTTTTCACATTCAAGCTTGCAGTTTGTTTGGAATTTCTGGATAATCATTAACCTAAATTCTTTAGTGACAGTTTTACAAGCCAGAAATTGTCTTTGGTACATTAAGAATTACAAGGACTGCTGTCGAATCTGTCACAAGTTCATGTTTCAACTTTCGTTTTAAGTTTTGGTTTTGATTGTAATTGAAAATTGGATGCCTCAGAGTGTGTGGGAACTGTCAAACTTATTTTAATCTACAGTCTACCTTTAACAAAAAACCAAAACTTAAAGAACAAAAAGGTCAAGTGAAATGCTGCTGCAATTAGCAAAATCCTTTTTCTTGGTGTTGAACAGAAAGAGTTTGTGAAAGAGAATCCTTCTTATATACGGGCAGTTCTTGTCTGCTGTTCTGTTACAGCGGACATAAAAAAATTATGTAATTGTATCTCCCTGTTGGTGTTATGTTCCTTCAGCCTGACTTCCTAAAGTAAAGAATAGAAAAAAAAAAAAAAAAGGGGTGTAGTCACAACTAACTGTGGATCAGATTTCAGAGGTGGGATACCTCCGGGTGATCTTGAAAGTGAAAATTTCTTCAAATACTTAGGTCACCTGTGTCATAACTCTTTAGCATCTCAAGTAGTTATTATGGCTCCTAGGCAATTACATAGTCACAGTTCTTCTCTCTCCTCCCTCTGTTGCATAATTCCACGTTAACAGCATTCAGCTATGCTTAGCAGCCTGGGGGTTTATGTATGTATGTGTATCTGTGTTCCTGAAAAGCCTATCTTTAGGATGATTGGGAGTAAAGAATCGGAACTGTTTTGTTAGTGATATTTCCAACAATTTCGTTTTCAAGCAAGTTTTATTAACAAATTTTTGAGCAAAGAGGAAAACATCAAGAAGTTAAAACTACATGTAGTAACATATTTGGTTACTCTTTTTTTCCCACCTCTCCTTCAGAAGAGGGCCATTATCGCTTATTGTTTACAACCAATATAATGATCCTTATAGGAACTGGGGAATTTAAGTCTGAGTCATGTGAATACTTGGAACTCAGGTTTTCAATCTAGCAGTAAATATCTAATACTTACAATTGAATATAAAGCTGGAAAACACAGTTTGCATTCTGTAAAGGTTTAAAAGGAAGGAGAAATAAAAGAACTAAGGTTTGAGGGGGTTTAGGTAGGCTTTTTTGAAACATCTATGTTAGTAAGTCCGTACTTAATTTTTTTTTGAGTTCTTTTTTTCTGAAACACTCCAGTTAAAATAATACTTATTATCACAAGTATTATTCTCTTCATGTCATAATATGCTGTGTTTACTGTGAGAAAACAGAGAGGTAGCTTGGTTGTTTCAGTCAGCACTCAAAGCTGTACACTCCTAAACATTATATTTTCATGCCCTTGTTATGCATGCATGCTTTTCCACCCAAGTCTCTCATAGTCAGATGTCATTTTAAACATTTCATAAAGGTGTTAAAAAAATTATTGACAGTACCTGAAGCTTTGCAGTCCTTTGGAACTTGCTGCCTATATTCAAAGGCATTTTTTATATTTATTATAAATATTGATAAGGTGTTTTGGAACTGAAATAACCCTAGTGTTAGAGACTCAGTACTTTAGTTCACCTTTTTAATCTTAATCCCAGATTTCCTCTTTTGGTTTTGGGAAAAAAATTAAGGTGTTTCTGCTGTGGTTTTGAAGTAATTGCTTTTTTCACTATGAGAAATATTTCTTTTATAACCACAGTTGAACCAAAGCAAAATACAGGAGAAAGGAAAACTGAATTCTGCCTGTAGGTGTCAGATTTTGGTAACTTAATTTTGGTTTTAATTAGAGATAGCAGATAGTTGTTAATAGTGCACAGGAGTATTTGAAATAGTTATAAGGAATTGTGATGAGAAAAGCTTTATATATGTAAACTATATAATCTGATACTTTACTTAAATAAATTTGCATATGGCAAGCCGTGATGGCCTTGCATCTTCTGGTTATTTTTGTGTTTTGTAGTGTGATTTTTGTTTCCTTTTTCTAATGGGAAATTCTTAGAGATTTTCTTAATGTACTCCAGGGGCAGCAGCTATAGAAACGGCAATTGATGTTGACTCTCTGCCTCTAAGCGAGAAATGGATCACAGAGCAGAGCTGTCCCTTTAACCAGAGGCAAAGGTTGAGCTGCAGGGATTTTCTCCTGCTCCTACTGGGGATTCAGAGATTCAGTGCCTCAAATTCTGTTTGTTGAATAATCTGGCATCTTGGGGTTCAACCCCGCACTTTGAAAGGAGCAGAGAGGAGGAGCTCTGCTGTTCCAGCCAGACTTCTGACAGTTCTGTGCTCAGTGACTGTAACTGATGGAACAGCTCAATTAAGTTGTCAGAAGGAAGAAAGACAATGATTTCTATTTAATTTGCATTCAAAGTTGCCCACTCCTAGCTTCTCTGTCTGGTTTTCATGTTGGACTATAATGACGGCTGCGTGTGGAGCTGCTTTTACTTGTTTATAGTGTGTACGTTTGAAAGTGGACGATGAGCAGGAAAGAGCTTTTATGTATGAAATAGTAGATATTGGTTGTTGTCCTCTCCGGAGTTATCAGATTCTTGGTATGTCAATCCAACAGACTCTCCTAAGACTCCATTTACAATTATGTGTTGCTTTTAACAATTGCTGCAAAGTAATAACTTTGAAAAATAGCACTTTGACAGCAGTTTACTGATTCTTGGCACATGTGCTAAATGAATATCTTAATTTTCACTAAATTGTAACACCAAACGGCCATTTTTAGTCTTTGTGTGAATTGTTTTTTTTTGTTCTTGGGTTGTTTTGGTTTTTTTTTTTCCAAGATAAAGTAGAATGTTTACCATGTCTTTGGGATGCTGATTACTGACTAGAGAAATTGATGGGGTGATTTTTAAAATGTCTTTTGTGCCTTCTTAAGTTTATGCACAGATGAACATAGAGTTTGTGTTATTGTGGCTTAATATAGTCATTATATAAGCTCTGATTGTGCATGATTTTAGCCCACTGTAGGTAGGAAGTGAAATGCATCAACTTAATTTACATTAGAAAAATGGCAGTGTAGGCGTGTTCCAGTGTTGCGCTTTGTGCTATCAGTTAAAAGTGTTACCTGTTTCTGTCACTACATCTACTCCTAGCCACTATACCTGATCCTAACAAAAGTATCCAAAATATCTTCATGATCTACCAAATAATGCCTATAGGTGAAAAAATGTTGCAGCAACAGAACTTAACAATAAACACTGTCTTTGCCATCCTGCATGATGAAATTTACTTGTACCTACTGTCTGCCGTCTGTTTATGTCTGACTCTATAATGGTGCCATGCATGAGGTTCTGTGTAGAATTAGAAGAACATTTTAAATATATAAAACAAATGTAACTGTATCCATATCTAGTAGCAGAGTTCAGATGCATGTAATTTCACTTTCCTACGCTTTTTGGATGGGCAGTGGAGAAAAGTTTATTTTTGTTTGTACTCATTGGACCTGAAAATTAAAATGTGAATCTGGCTATATTTTTTCCTCTCAGAAGCAAGAGACAGATACTTGAGAAACAGAAACTGTTAGAATGTGATCAAAGCAAACAAAAATAGGAATGATGGATTCCTGTCACCCCTTCCTCGACACCACTCTGCTTGGGAAATCAGCTGGTGTAAAGCCAGGAGGAGATCCTGTGCTATTCCAGTTTGATCAGTCTTTATCTGGTGTATAATTCCTCAGAGTTTGTAATAAGCATGTCATAATTCCAAGTAATTTAAGCTTCTTCGTTGCATGGAAAGAATGATGGCATTATGGACAGTAACTTGTCTCAAAACTGTCATTTTTCTTTCATGAAGTTGTACTTTTAAGTTACTCACGAGAAACAACCTACAGAAAATGATGTATGTATATTTATATTCTATGTACATCTCTATTTTTTATGGGCAGATCATGCACAGATGATAATCCATGGGTGAAACTGGGGACTGTTATGCTGCAGAGGTGCCCACCTGAGGAAAAGGAGAACACAGGAAATGAAATTTTGAAAATCTGCCGTTCTTTGTATGAGACAAAGCACATGCTCTCTGTCAAGGTAAGTTTTAACTTCGGGTATCATGTTTGAGTCCTGTTTCAAGGTCCCAGCTATTACAAGTAAGATGTTGCCATACTGGACCAAGTCCAGTGGAGAGCTAAGAGAGAGGCTGAGAACTGGGTTCAGTCTGTCCTGAGAAGAGATGACTACGAGAGATCATGTCTTTAAGTAGTCAAATGAGGAAACGAGAGGAATTAGCATCAGTCTCTTTTCAGAGATGCTCAGTTACAGGACAAGAGGCAATAGAGACATGTTACATCATCAAAAACTCTCACTGCACCCAAGGAAAACATTTTCTGCCTTTAAAGTAGTGAAACATTAGAACAGGTGGATGTCTAGAAGACGCAAGGAGAGTCTGTCTTTGTAGATATTTAGTACTTGACTGAATCATGTCACAGGCAGTTTGATATTGTTGGACTTGCTTTGAGTTGGAGACTGGTTGGATTAGCTGATCTTTGTAAGTCTGTTCCAGTATAAATTACTCTAATGTATTTGTAGAAAGGATTTAATAATCTATTGTCATTTAAATCAGTGTTGCAAAAACTGCTGCTTAAATTATCAGTAATTCTCTTACTAATAAATGTATAAAGATTTAGTGAGGAATCCCTGAAAAATGTGGTAATTGAAAAAAACCTTAAGATACAAGTAATTGCTAAGTAGTAACTATGATATTCTAACTTGTCTTCCATAACTGTGTATGCATACTTCAATACAAGCATCTCTTAAGTATAAAATTATTGAAGTGTTTTGTATGTTAACACTGCATATTAATGAAGACAGACTGGAAAAGTTCTTAATAAACTTCACACAATTTCAGAGTAGTCATGAATATTTTTAGTAGGCTGATTAATCTCTTATAATTATCTTTACACAGTCACTGTCTGTAATAGAAAACAGCTGATGTTAGGAAGAGAAGCAGAATAAAAACAACACATTCTGTTTAAAGTACAGACAGGTGGGTGTGTGGGATTTTGTTTGTTGGTTTGTTTTTTTTTCTAGTCCAACACACTGATCTGAGTCAAGTTCAGAAATCTATGTAAAACATGATTCCAGAAGGTGGCAGTAAGCTGAAATAAGTACATTTATTAATTTATTCATCCCACCAAAACTCTTTGGTGGAAGGCAGGTCTCTGTATCTCTGCGGCTGGTATATGTAGCTTTTCTTGGTAAGGTGTTGAAATGATGCATTATAGCTTGTAAACTCACGATCTTAATGTGCATAGGAGTAGCTGAACTTCGTCAAAGTAGATTGTTCTGCCTCACCTCGGTGATCCAGGGATTCAAATCCCTCTGAGTGTCACTGTCATACAGCAGTCAGTTCACTGAGAGTTCTGCTCAAGAACGGTCATGGTTTGCCTTTGTCTTAGAGTAAACTTCTCCTTGATCTCCATGACAATTCACTGTTTACACAGTTTTGGTATTGGTAGACAGCTTTGGTTGGAGGTTAATGGGACGGGATGCTGAAAGAGCCCACATGTATGTATGACTATACAGGTACAGATATGAAGTTACTCTGATCTTCAAAGTTTGAGCAGCCTTACTGATGTAAAATACATTTTTTTATGGCTAGAATGCTGCACAGTAACAAAGAGTTGCACTAAAATGTGTAGTTGTACAGTTACCTACAAACACAGGCTGTATTCCTGTAAGTCACTACTTGGGAAGAGGGGGAATGACATGTATGAATTTTAGTAATTTATTTGTATATATCGCTACAGTACTTAAGTGCTCAAATGACAGATTTGCAGTCATGTGGCTGAATAAGATGAAAATATGATCACTGACAATTAACCTGTTCAGATGATTTCACATTTCAGTAAATACACTGATTAAGATGACAAATCTGGAATGATGGAGTTCTAAAAACTGAAAACAGTTAATTATCATGAATAACATTTGCCATTCAAGTTCTCTCCTGTTAACAGCCTTGCCAAGTTCAAAGATTGTAATGGAAAACACATGTAACTAACTGGAAGTCATGTGGTCTAGAAGTTAGAAAAACTGTCTTTGGATATAGTCATGAGGGGTTTAACTCTTCATTCCATATCCTACTGGTCTATCTAGTTTTTTAAGCCAAGTACTTTTTAAATGTCTTTTGGATAGTTACATGGCTTTAATCTTTGTATCTTTTTTTGCTTTGGAGGGGGTATTTTTGTGGGGTTGGTTGTTTGCTTGTTTGGGTTTTAATTTGCATTATTCCATGGATAGGTATCTCCATTCCTTTTAGCGGAAGAAAGAATTGTTTTATTTGCCTGGAAGACGCATGTTTGGATTGTCCAACATCTGCACTGCCTGATTAATCTCTTACGAAAGGGATAAATCCTTCTCCCCTTAGTAACTGTTAAAAGTGTGACTCCTCTGAATATCCTAGGTTCCTCTCAGCCTATGGGTCATGTGTCAGTTAACATGGGAGAATGCATCTAGTCCCTTATCTTCAATCACCCTGGGGTCCTAGTGGCTATGAGATACTTACCTCCTAGAATAATGCAGCAGCCAGTTGGTCTCCTTTTTTCTAATTTTTGTAGCTAGTTTTTCCTGGGGTTTATATATGATTTTAGATTGTGTGATTTTGTTCATACACAGTTGTCTGCTCATTTTCTTCAGATAATGTTGAACTTAAATGCTGCTTTTCAGTCTGTTTTTAGCTTCTCCAGACATAATGTTGTTTGTATTCATTATCCAGCCCTTCAAGCCATCTATGAAAATACTGAATAATACTGGACCCAAAACAGACTCCTATGACATATGGTTTATTTACCTCACTGATGTCACAGTGAACCACTGATAGCTGCATAACTAGATAGAACACAAAAGTTATCTTACAAAAGTTTCAACTAAGTCATG
Source organism: Picathartes gymnocephalus (assembly GCA_013390045.1). NCBI lineage: Eukaryota > Metazoa > Chordata > Aves > Passeriformes > Picathartidae > Picathartes > Picathartes gymnocephalus. Next base: position 71,412 of record WEKY01010094.1, on the reverse strand, counting down.
GTAGTTCAGGTTTTGAATTGGCCTGCCCTTGACCCTCTCACAGGTAACATCAAACCCCCTCTAAGCAGAGCCTCTCATGGCAGGCAGTAGACAATTGAATGCTTTCAAGTGCTCACTACAGAACAGAAGCCCACTTACCTTGCTCTGAGAAGTGCTGTGGGTGATGACTTCCTTCTTGGGCTGGGGTTTTGAATTCCTGTCCAGAGCAGCCCTGCAGTCATTAGTGGCAATGATACAAGTTGATACTTGTACTATTTGGACAGTCTTCAGAGGCTGGCAAGCTGTCCAGTCCCTTCCTATGGAAAAAGGAATGCAATTGTTGGAATGTGTATTTCTACTTCAAAAGAGATGGTGGCTTCTTCTGTAGTTGGACATAGTCATTAAGACTGAGTATGTCTGCTAGACATGCTACCATGAGGCAGAAAATTATTCAACTTTTCCTGCTGGTTTTGAGAGGAAAATGTTACCAAGCACAGTAAAATTGCTGTTTTGCTCAGGTTGTGTATTTCATGACTCTCAGAATTTATTTTTCTGAATATAAGTTGCGTCACATTTTCAAGAAAAGATGATGTGGAGAGGGAATCCATAACTTCGCATTCAGTAAGTTTGCTGGAATGGAAGGTATGCAGCTCAAAAGAAATGCAGTGGAATATGAAATTAACAGAAGTTTAGTAAGCATATGAATGATCAGACAAATCGTAATGTATTTATTTAGTCTTCTTATTCCTTGATCCATGTTATATCATTCACAACAAGCATGCTGATGCCACTGAATTGGGAGGAGCTGTTGACTGCCTCAAGGGTAGAGAGGCCCCGTGGAGAGACCTGGACAAATCACAGGGATGGGCAATCACCAACTGTATGGAGTTTAACAAGGGAAAGTGCCGGATTCTGCCCCTGGGATAGGGCAAACCTGGGTGTACAGACAGGCTGGGGAATGAGAGGGTGGAAAGCAGCACTGCAGAAAGGGACCTGGGGGTCCTGGATGATACAAAGTTGAACATGAGCCAGCAGTGCCCTGGCAGCCAGGAGGGACATCCCTGTGCCGGGGAGCATCAGGGACAGCATCGCCAGCCGGGCAAGGGAGGGGATTGTCCTGCTCTGCTCTGCACTGGGGCAATTTTGGGTGCCACAATACAAGACATTAAAGTATTAGAGAGAGTCCAAGGGAGGGCCATGAGAATGGTGAAGGGCCTTGAGGGGAAGCTGGATAAGGAGTGGCTGAGGTCATTTGGTCTTGTCAACCTGGAGGAGACTGAGGGGAGACCTCACTGCAGTTACAGCTTCCTCATGAGGGGAAGAGGAGGGGCAGGCACTGATTGCTGTCTGCTCTGTGGTGACAGTGACAGGACTCAAGGGAAGGGCCTGAAGTTGTGTCAGAGGAGGTTTAAAACTCAGTATCAGGAAAAGGTTTTTCACCCAGAAGGTGATTGGGCACTGGAACAGGCTCACCAGGGAAGTGGTCACAGCACCAAGATTGACAGAGTTTATGAAGCATTTGGACAATGCTCTCAGCCACGTGGTGTGGCTCTGGGGGATGCTGCTGTGCAGGGCCAGGAGCTGGACTCAGTGATCCTTTTGAGTCCCTTTCAGCTCAGCATATTGTGTGATTCTAAGCATCAACAATCAGTAGCAGTACTGAATACAGGTCTGAAAAAGAGAACAAGGCTTGCCTGACGCCGCTCGTCGTCGACCCGGCCAGATGAGAGCTGCGTCAGAGAGGAGCGTCCCTTCAGGGGACCTCACTGAATGATCACAGTTCCGGTCGCAGGCAGCTTGCGAGGGATGGAAGGCGAGGCACAGACACGAAGTAAAAGGGGGACTCCTCGAATACAGTTAATCCAATAAAAGGTTTATTGAAGGGTCTGTATGCGGGGAGCCTGGTCACAAGGAGTGTCTCTCAAGAGATCAGCTCAATGTGACCTGCTAAGAGCTGGTGACAGGAGTTTTTATACAGACAGACTTAGGGGTGTGGTTAACATAGAGAACCAACTAGGGTGAAGCAGGGGAGGAGTAAAAGTATGATTGACAGAGACTGGGATCAATGAGGAATTGGGGAGGAGGGTCTACAGGAACCTTAACCAATGGGGTTAAGAACCAAGAACTTTCTGGAGGGAAGGGCAGGGTACTCAGGAGATTGACAACAGAGAGCGAGAGGGTAACTTGCTTAACAAACTGACAGGAGGGAGATACCAGCTGAGAACTGGGGTACGTGGAACGAACTGAGATACATCAAAGTTAAAAGAACCCACCGCAACACTTGCCTTAGTGACTCAGAGCTAAGTGTGATGGAATATATTCTTCTAGGCTGTTTTTCTTCAAGGTGTAAATTTAGAAAAGACTGAGCAAGTACAACCAGAGAGCTCCCTGTCCCAAGCAAAGCCAGGTGTCTGTGCAGTACATTACAACTGGAGTATTTAATGTCTCCTCATCTTCAAATAATTTTTAGGCTTTTAGGCTCACAGCTACTGTTAAATTATGCTACTAAATGTGTGGATCATCTTGGTCATTAAATTGTTACATTTATCATCAAAATTCAAAAGACATAAAAAATACATGACTTGCATCCTCTCAGCTTAATATTTAGCTGATGAGCTCTTTTGACAATTGTTCTCAAATTGTTGGAGTGAAACAGAGAGCATCTCTTAAGAGATAGATACCTTTTTCAATGTAACTACCCTATGATATCTAGAGTCCCTAGTGTAAAGTGCTGTGGAAAATGGGGTATCTCTGATGGGCCTCATTGGGAAGTGGTTGTGACAAGCAAACTAAATTCTCAGAAATGACAGAAAAGGAAAGGGAAGTTATAATTTGGTTTATAATATAATTTGTAGGTTGAAATACTTTTTGATGTATAAATGAACAAATTACTACAGTCTTGAGGAAAATAAAACAACTCAGATGTGCAACATGTTGTTTGATTACTTAACTGAGGGACAAGGTCAAGTTTCAGAAGTGTACAGTAGATTTGTTGAGGGGTTTTTTTTGTTTGTTTTTTTATTTTAGAAGGTATTTTCTGGCAAGTTTTGTCTTGAAGTTGTGTGATGCTAAATTTATGCTCTATTATCAAATATAGGAACTAGATGAATGACAGAAAGTTAATTTGCTAGCCTTTAATTGTGTATAAAATATTGTATAAAATTTTGAAGCTTTTTGCAACAGAGATGTTATTGAACTCTGATATGTACTGTTATTTCCTCTTTATTTTGTTCTACTTTTCTGATTGCATAATTGAGTTACAGAATTGTCACAGGTGTCTGTCAACATTTCTTTCTGTGTTTTGCAATATTTCAGGAAGCACAAATATGTTAGTCCCACAGAGAGCTGAGATTGCTCTGTTTTTCTTTCAGTAAAACTCCTGGTTAAAATGGTGATTCAGTATCTGCCTTGTCCTAATCTAACAAATGTTGCACTTTAACCAGTATTACACATTTTTTAAATTTGTTCTTTCAAGTTTCCAAGAAGGTGTTTCTGACAGGGAACTCATTTGTTGTGGAAGTGTGGTTTTCATATTGCATTTGACATAAAATTTTCATAAATTTTATTGTGAATGTTTATGTTAGTATCTCCAGAGATCACACTGAGAGAACTTACTTTTTATTTCAGTGTATAAAAGAATTATGTTTGCTGCTGCTTAACCAGTCCCTCCTGCTGCCATCCCTGAAACTGCTGGTAGAAAGCAAAGACCAAGACCTTCATGCTGTGGCACTGGAGCAGATAAAAGCTGTTGCTAAGGTATGAACAGTTGAATGAACCACCTTTCAGAGGCTGAGGTAATAAGTTAGCTCTTTTATCTTCATGAAGTAAGCAGAGACTACTGAGACACTTGCCATTATCAAGGTTTTCCACGGCTATTGTGTCCACAGTGAGCAGTAACATAGGGCTGGTAGGAGCTTTTATACATACTTGAGGTGATTAAACCTCATAGCACTTGCTTTAAATTACTTACTTATGCTGTTTTAAGTCAGCATGGTGGAACAGAAACTATTCCGTTATATGAAGTAGATTGTTACCTCTGTGTTCATATTCCCTCACTTTGGGGTTTTTAAAGTGATAATAGTATGTCAGATGACTTAGCTTGTTTCTGACAAATGTGGCATCTATTTATATACACTTGGAGAGCTGTTATGTCACTGTGTTTGTTGTGATGGTATGTTCAGGGACTTTCCTGCCATTCTAAACAGACTTGATTCCATACTGTAGCAAAGTTTCTGGAGAAGAAACCTAAATACTGTCTTTTTCTTTGGACAAGAACTGAAAGACGTTAATGCATATTTGTCAATTGCTATATAATATTACATCACTGTCTTTTCCCTGTGTATTCACTTTTCAGCAAATAAAGAAGGAACACCTAAAAAGATGAAAGTTAGTCTCCTAGGCAAAAGCATTATATCATCATTTATCTGAAAATTGAGCTGAGTTTATAATTTTTTGAAGCTCTTAATTGAACTTGTGCATGTGTATCCTAACTTCCTTGGGTTTTATGTTAGCTGTGTCTGCAATCTAACATTCTACTGCAAAAGAGAAGGAACCAATTGTCTCTGACCTGTTCATGAAAGAGAATGGCTTTCTCCTCTGACTGAATTATTTCAGTGCACTGATAATTTCCAGAATTGCAATATTTAGGTAGGAAAGCCTCATCTGTAATATTTCTGAATTCTGCACCGTATCTTAAGGAGCTTTTGGTTGTGTATTACGATACAAAATAATAATTTATGTTACATTTTCCATGTGGTACTTCGCAGTGAAACTGCCCGCATGGAAACAAATGAAACCATGTGTCTTTTAAAATAAATATCCCCCAGACAAAAAAGCTTTAAAAATGTGATTGGTAGGAATTCAGATTGAAATTGTAACTTCTTGTAGGGATACCCTCTGTTCTAGTTACACTGATTGCCACCAAGTTTTCAGATTCCTTGGTTGTGACAAAATGTACAAATCCTATCCCCTACTTTTACACCATTCTCTGTTACCTAGGAAAGATATTCTCCATCTTGCTCTTCCCAGGATTCTCCCTTAAGTCTCTCTCCTTGTGAGCTGTGTCTTTCCCTCTTACGCATATTGTATTCCAGAAGCTTTCTCTTTTTGCGTCCTTTGAAAAGTTTGAGAAGTGATCCATCTGTTTTCCAAAACTGGTGAAGACTAGCCAGAGAAGCCATGGATCTGGAAGCACAGGCTCCATTTCACATATTGCTGGTTTTCCTTCAAAACGACTTTCTTTCCAAAATCAAAGAAGGACCAGCTTTTTTGACGTGTTCTCTATGAAAATTTAAAACAGTAGAGTGGAAGGTAGCAGGACATATTATATGTAACATATATCTGCTTCTACCAAAATTCTAATGCCTTTGTTAGCATCCAGTTTGAATTTGGAGTGTTTGCTACTTGCGTTTGGTATCTATGCTAAGAATACGTAGGTGTTCCTATTCCCTTTCTTTTATACCAATAAACCACAAATTTTCTGAGTTTTTTACAAAACATAATTATGTAAATATTAACCAACAAAACAATAGTACATTGACAGTTTTCTTTTACCACCTGCGATTTCAGATTTTATTTATACAAAACCGGGCTTTTTCATAACTTTTAAACAAGATGATCTCTTTGAAAAGCAAGCACAAATCTGATAATCTGATGTAAGCCTGCACTTTCTCACCTCTGTGTTCTTGTTAGCCTTTTAAAATTGACTTCTTCATTAACAGATGAAAGGTGCTGTATAAGTGACTAATTCTGAAGCTTGTCAGCAGGAATTAGTGTCCGAGTACATTTTATTTAACTATTTCTAAAGCACAGTGCTGTGCAGTAGCACTTTCTGAATGGTTACTAATTGTATTGCTCTCTTAACTGGCCGTTTCTAGTGTGCTCCAGCTTTCAGTTTCCTACGCTATAGGCTGATTACATTATGTTGGAGTTTTAGGGCCATGAACCTCATTAGCTTCTTGCTAGTATAAAGCACTTTGTCCACCTGTGCATGCCCAAAATAATTTTTTTTTTTGCTTTCTTATACAGGAGGCAGCTTCATAAGCTGTTTCTAATTCTTCCTTTTAAATTTGGTATTAATTTGAGCACATAGTTCTGTAAGAGTGCTGAATAACCTAGAATTTTCAAAGCAGTTAGCTTTGGTCAAATGTTTTACTTTAGGTCAATGAAGATTTAACTGTTGACTTTATTACATCAGGCGCAGAGCTTAGCCAGTACCTTGAATGTGACAGTGTTAGAAAAGCAGCTGGTACAGAAGAGTGCTGTGCTAAGTGTAAAAGCTGTTCGTATATTGTATAAAAAGTACCTCTTACTCCTTGTTTTATGTGTAGCTCTTATGATTACATTATTTGCTGTTGTACTGAAAGTGCATATATTACTTAGCTATGGCAATGTTTTTTATTCAGTATAATTTTCTATGCCTACTTTTGCTTTTTAAAAAACAGTATTCAGACTGTTAATGCTTTTTGTAAAGTTCTGAAATAATTTTTCATAGGAAGGCCATTTCTGCTTACATTAAACAGGAAACAGACAAATAACATCTGGCAGAGGGGAATCGTAGCTATTGATTCCCTGATCCGGTGCTAACACAGCTCACAAACGTGGCTGCAAGAAAAATACAGCACTTGCTTGCTGATAGGATGTATTAGTTAGCCATTTGCTGTATGTTGCTGACAGTTTTATGGATGTTTACAGTTAAGGATGATGCTGAAGTGCTGATACTAGAAATTGTACAGCTTTTGCCTGTAATAAACCAACCAAGTTTTGTGTAAGCTTTTTTGAAATTGCAGACCCCTCTTTTTATTGTGTATCTTTTAATAAACTGTGACTTGTCTTTTCTGAGTAACAGAAATAACTGTTTTTCCCCTGTGTTGTGTAGTGTGTGAGTAATTTAAAAAATCAGTTTACCTAAATAACCTTATTACTGCCAATAGAGCCCTTAAAAGTCAGATTGTTTTTGAGAGGGATTTTAGTGTTGTCTGTGCACAGGGTTATCTTTCAGAGATAAAAACTGATTTTTGTGCATCTGAGAGAGCAAGTAAGTATTCTATTGCCTTTTGGTACCTATAATGTTAAAACAGCTAACCAGTGGGTGTTAATAGTAGCAGTGCAGATACTTGTTCTATCAGTACTTTAACAGAAACTGGAACAAGAAAAATGTTCTGAAATAATACGTTGGCTCCATTTGCATGTTATAATTTCAGTGATAAACTACTGAATCTACCTTTGTAACATGTTTTACTCTAAAATGTAATATGAAAAATAACAAATTTTGTGTGGTATAATGGGATTACTAATGTTCTCCAGTGTATGCCATTTATGGCTACTCACTTAATGGGACTTAATCTTTAGAAGAATCTTTAAGAAATAGTTAATTTATGTGTATATAAGCTAATAGTGATTATGATAAAATATCTTTCTCCAGTTTATTTTTCCAGGATTTTTTATGTCACTGGTTTCTTTTCCCCTTATTTATTTGTTATATAGCTATGTACTCCAGGAAGGAATAAAACGAAGAGCATTTTGATCTCCAATAGTATTAGACAAAGGAATACTCTGGGAAACAGAGTTTCAGTTCTTTACTGTTGTTAGGTCATCAGCAGCTCTTACCTTTCATAACCTGCGGATTTTCTAATCCAGAAGTTATGGGTGAAATATTGCCTATTGGTAATCCCAGAACCTGGATACCTGCACAAACAATGCTGATGGAGAACTGGATCATCCAGTTCCGAACTCTGCATAGGCTGGGCACCTTCCACTAGACCAGGCTGCTCAAAGCCTGTCCTGGCCTTGAACACTTCCAGGGTTGGGGCATTCACAACTTTTCTGTGCAACCTGTTCCACCCTCACAGTGAAGAATTTCTTCCTAATATCCAATCCATTTAAAGTGAGAGGGTTGGTTTAGATTGGATGTTTTCCTCTTGTCCTGTAACTCCCTGCTCTTGTAAAACATCCATCTCCAGCTCTCTTGTACTGAAAGGCTGTTGTATGGTCTCCCCAGAGCCTTTTCTTCTCCAGGCTGAAAACCCCAACTCTATCAGCTGGTCTTCATAGGAGAGGTGCTCCAGCCCTCCTAAGATTGTCTTCATGACCTTCTCTGGACCCATTCCAGCAAGTCCATGTCTTCCTTGTGCTGGAGGCCCCACACCTGGGTGCAGTACTCCCAAGTGTTCTCATGAGAGCAAAGGTGCCACTTAAATGCCTACACTTCAGTGCTTGAAAGCAGATACTAGCCAATACCTAAATAGGAAAGCCAAGGGAAAAAAGTCAGTTCTCCTTAATGCAATTATCCCCATTAGATCTTTTACTCGTAACCATGGACCTTGTGTGTGGGCATCACGCTAAATCTACGCTGTCAAATTCTGCTGAAGGAGAGATGGATATGAAAAATGAAAGCTGCTCCCATTTAAACCTTACAGATTTTACTCTAATGAAAAATTTAGCACTCTTAGCATGGCATTCGAGATGGGTGTAATGATTTTTCTGTAGTATATACACTCTGATTTTGTCATTATTGTGGGTCATAGTTTATTCACACAATATGGAAAGTGGTTGGGTGTTAATTTGTGCGGAAGATACCTGCACCTCTGAGACCTGCTTAGACTGCAGTCAGCTGCATTCCATATCACTGAAACAGTGATTCTGGGATTAGCAATAGTCATGATTTTACAGCCTAGTTAGGGTCTTGGGATAGCAAGGGCTCTGCATCTGCAGGCAGATCAGAAGTGATTCATTAGTAAGATCCTGACTGAGCTGAATGCCCAGAAAAAACAGCTTTTTAAAACTGGGATAGTAAGTTCATTACTTTATGGGTTTTACTGTCTTAGGGACTCAAAAGGGTGATATCGTAAATGAAAATGTCGTGCATTTAGGACTCTGTATCTGCTCTAGGCCAATATTTGGTGTGTATGGCAAGCAATAATAACTGTGGAGGTTGATTTCTATTAATATTTTTTTTAAATGTAAATTTTGAGGATCAAAATTCCATCTGGAACAGCATCCTGGCTTGAACAGATGGAAGAATTACAAGTCTAGGGAGGAGTAAGAATAGGGCAGATGTACAGGCTGCCAAATACTGCTTTCCAAACTTTTGGTTATTTTCAGTTGTATGTATCTGCTAAGTAATTGCCAGTGGTTTTCTTTCGTGGTTTTGTGCAATTTCTCCTTATACTTGGATGAGCTTTTACATCTTGCAGTATCATTTGATGGAGAATTCAAAAGTGAAAAAAAGACCTACTTCTTTTTTTATTGTTTTCTCATAATCTGATCCCACTAGATTAATTTGATGCTTCATATACATTTCTTTTTTTAATGAGATTATGTTTCTAATTAATCCCTTTATAATTTTAGTGATGCTGCTATCTGCCCTATGCTCTCTAAACTGTCTCTTTTTTAGATTGGAGAGTCATAGTTTTGCTGAGCAATTTCCTGCATAAAAAACTTACTGTACTCTCTATAGTGTATTTTTTAAAAAAATACATGCTTTGTGTGTTTGCCTTTTATATTGTTTTAGTTTTTTTTTACTTTAATGCTTGTTGTCCTGATCTAAAATTAATTTTAAATAAATGTAGTCTTAAGCTACATTTACATGGATTTAATTTAAAAACATCTTACAGTTCTATTTAAACAGAGAGGTTCAGTGTATAAGCTATCGTAATTAAGGCTTGTAAATGTGTATCAATTCACTGGCAATTTATGTAGGTTGTTATTTTATTAAACTAATGACTAGAAATGTCTCTACATGTGCAATTGATACCCAAAAATTTGACATGATCTGGAGTTGTAAAACTAATAAATAGTCAGTTGAGCTTTCCCTGCTGCCTATTTTTAAATGCAATTCTTACTAAACCTTGGTGTCTCTGTGTTCTTCCCACACCTGCCAGAGTCTACATAGACTGACCTAAGAATGGTGGAACAGACAGTGGCCTTAACTGCGTGAAATGCATTCACAGGGTCTGGTTGCCATCATGTGTCTCCATCCAGTTGCCTAGAGACAACTAAATTAGAAAAGTTTCCTCTCCTGACCAAATCTTAAGAAAGTTTGTAAGTCAGAAAATGGGAAATGTTAATCAATTTAAACCTACTGATCTGTTTGGGCCTAAGGATGAGCTGTGGGGCACAACCCAAGAGCCTTTTTGTGAGCTGTTTTGTTATGTGTGAAACCATGCTGATCTCATTTCTTTGTAAGTGCAGACAGGTTTCTCTGCTGGTGTGTTGCATGGGCATCTTCATCCCTGTAATATAGCTCAGATGTTTAACGGTTTATGCTAGGAAAGGTCTTCTTTCAGATTTGTCTCTCTCCATTTTGTAGGGTTTTGTTATATGAAATCACACTAATATATAGCACTTTTCCTTAACTGAATAGTAGCCTAAAAAATTTTAAATTAAACCTTGCATCTACTATCTGTCTCACTATGTAATTACTATTTGCATTTTATGTTCATAAAATGAAACAGTGAAGCCCTGTGTAAAGTTCCGTCCTACATACAGGGTAGGAATAGAGCACACAGATCTTCGAGGTGGGAGAGAACATCCCTTCAGTCCCATTTCAGAAGAGATGGCAGCTGTTTGGATAATGGCTTAGTATGCCGTGTGGTGTGCTGCAAGATGCCAACACTAGAAATTTTGGAATCAGAATTGTTTAGGTTCAAAAATACATGTGAAATCTCACAGAGTCCAGCTGTTAACCCAGCACTGCAAACTCCACTCTAAACCAGCTCTCCACCACTTCCCTGGGCAGCCTGTTCCAATGCTTAACAACTCTTTCCATAAAGAAATTTTTTTTTAATACCCAATCTAAACCTCCCCTGGCACAACCTGAGGATGCTTCCTCCTGCCCTATCACATGTTAATCAGGAGAACAGGCTGATCCCCATCTCACTGTAACCTCCTTTCAGGCAGTTGTAGAGAGTGATAGTTTCCCCTGAGCCTCCTTCTCTCCAGGATAAACACCCCCAGATCCCTCACAGTTCCTCACATGGCTCAGTCTCTAGACCCTTCCCCAGCTCCATTGCCCTCCTCTGAACATGCTCCGGCACCTCAGTGTCTTACTTGCAAGTGCAGGGCCCAGAACTGGACACAGGATTTGAGGTGCAGCATCACCAGTGCCCAGTACAGGGTTACAATCACTGCCCTGGTCCTGCTGGCCACACTACTGCAGATACAGGCCAGGATGCCGCTGGCCTTCATGGCCACCTGGGCACAGCCTGGCTCATGTTCAACTGTTTGTTGACCCATTTTATTTAATGATCGGCCTGTCTCCAACAGGAAAACATTTCCATAGTTAACTTTTGGCAGTTATTAAATAATTAAAGACTGAGGTTGAATAGCCCAAAGGCTGGACATCCCTTTGTTTTTTAGAACTGTTTTGTAAACTGAATCTTGCACTGTGCTAATGAGTATAAAAATGGCTTGAATACAACTGCAAAGTGTCACTGGCAAATCACCCTGTATACAGTAGACATGTCCTGTGGTCCCGTGTAGCAGCTGAATTGCTCTTCAAGGGTGCATAACCACTGTATCATAGGGTATTTATTACTTGCTGGTACCCTGGTACCAGTCATGTATGTTGCTACATAATTTTAATAGAAAATTAAGCAGAAAGTAACCAGACAATTTTCTTTCTCCTTTTAAACGGGGTGGTTGTTTTGTAAATGTATCATAATGTGATTTGTTTATTTGTAACTTGATAAGGTAATTGAAAACTGATTATTGTCTGGCCCACTGTTGCAATATACAGCTTGTCTGTGCCTGTGGCTGAGTTGTCAGTCAAAGACCTCTGCCAGTTGGATACAGCACGCGTCACTGGCCAAGGAACTGCCCAGGCTATAACCCGAGCCAAGCAGGAGGCAAGGCAGGAACTTTTGGATCTTCCTTATATAAAGGTGGCTCCCAACTAATAAATGCTCTCTTTCATCTTGGAACCATCACGAGGGTCAGTGTCGTTCTGTCTCCCCCCGGATCCCCCTTATCATAACAGCCCTCTTTTGGTCCTTTTTTATCATAGAATCACAGAATGGTTTGGGTTGGAAGGGACCTTAGAGATAATCTTATTCCAATGTCACTGCCATGGACAGGGGCACCTTCGAGACTGGGTAGCTCAAAGCCACATCCAACCTGACCTAGAAACACTCCCAGGAATGGGGCACCTATAACTTCTCTGGACAGCTTGTGCCAGTGCCTCGCCACCCTCACAGTAAAGAATTTACTGCTAATACCTAATCTGAACCCTTTTGCAGTTTCATCATTCCTCCTTGTCCTGTCACCCCATGCTCTTGTCAAAAGTTCCTCTCCAGTTCTCTTGCAGCCCCCTTTAGGTACTGGAAGGTGCTGTAAGGTGTCTCTGGGGCCTTAATGTCTCCAGACGTAGCATCTCCCTCTGTCTTCATAGGAGAGGTCTCCCTCTGTCTTCATAGGAGAGGTCCAGCCCTCTGAACATCCTGATGGCCTCCTCTTAACTCTTTTCAAGTGGCCCATGTCTTTATGTTGGGGACCTCAGAGCTGAATGCAGCACTCCAGGTTGGGAGAGCAGAGGGACAGAATTCCCTCCCTTTCCCTGCTGCCTACACTGCTTTGGATGCAGCCCAGGATATGATTGGCTTTCTGGGCTATGAGAGGACGTGGATGGGTCATGTCGAAATTCTTGTCCACGAGCATCCCCAAGTGCTTCACCTCAGGGCTGCACTCAATCCATTCTCTGCTCAGCCTGTACTTGTGCTTGGGATTGCACCAACCCAAATGCAGGTCCTTGCACTGGGACTTGCTGAACTCCATGAAGATTGCTCAAGGCCATCTCTCAAGCTTGTCAAGGTCCCTCTGGGTGGGATCCCTTCTTTTCTTGGTTATATATAGTTGTTCAACTGTGCTTCATTAAGTGGTAAGTTAATACAGCACTGTATTTCAAAGAACCCAGGAAGGACATATCAAAATTAACTGAAATAGAATTTAAAGTATTCTATGTTGTTATTTGTAAAGCTACAGACAGGATTCTCAAGAGAGTATTTTGCTCTTGTATATCAAGTAATCACATTTTTTGAGGCATTCAGGGTGTCTCTCAGAGCTAGCAGCTCTGTACTTCACATCTTCTAATATGTTGTATTCTTTTGAAAGTCTCATCCTTGCTGTGGGTGCTGATTGAGTCTGTGAATGTTGCCTGTCATATTAACATGTGAAATGTAACGTACTATATTAATATAAAGTGACCAAAATTTAATATACTCTGCTCTGACCTTCATCAGACTGTCATTCTTGATATGGAGCTAAATGGTGTGATCTGTGCTGCACTGGGACTGAAAACCTGTGAAAAGTCTATAAAGCTGGTGGTGTAATCCCAGGCTGTTAAGCATTCTTATTCTTTAACTTTGTGCAGGTCAAATATTTATATTAATGTGGCAGGCTGTTAAAGACATACCTTTGTATATTCTGACATGCATAGTGTGTGTCCCCATAGTTAATCCATGGGGAATACTCCTCTCACTTTGAAGGTCACACTGTGCAGTCAGAACCATCATGGCATATTCTGGCTGATGGCTGTATCTGGTAATTAATTTTTAATTACTTTGAATTTCTCTTTCTTTGTAGATTGATGATTCCACTTGTGATGCTGAAATACTCTCCTTGCTCCTCAACGCCAAGTTGGTGGTGAAGTGCATGTCCACTGCCTTCTGCCCACGCCTGATTGACCACCTCCTGGCTAGCCAGGGGCAGGGCGGCTGGGATGTGGAGGAAATTGCACAACAGCTTAAGGAAGCAGGGTTCAATGCAGAGGCCGGGTCCCTCCTGATGGCTCATCGAGGGACTCATCCTGCACTCAGGACTTTTACTACTGCCCTCCAGGCTGTTCAGCATTGGATCTGAAAATGCTGGATTTATGCATTTGTCTGCCTTTTTGCTGGAGATCTTACACAAAAGGGAGAAATTGTTCTAGTGAAGTAACAAATTGAGTTATTACCTACATTTTGTAGAAAACACACAGCACACAGTAAATTCCCATATACTTCTAATTGTTTAAAAAAATCTATTGGTGCAGACTGTATCATTCTGTTGTATGATTAGCAAAGCATTGAATCTCATAATCCTTTCAGATCAAAGTTAAATGGTTACACTCAGTTCCATATAAATGAAACTTTAGTAAGGCAGCAGGCTATATACAATTTGTCTTAATTTCTATAAGTAATTTACTCTTGTCATAATGTAAAACTAATGTAAAAATAAAATTATAAAGATATATATGGAGCAAAAAAGGTCATAAGAGTGATTTTTGAGAATTTCAAAACCTTAAAATTCAGTATTGTGCAATGTTGTTATCACAGCTTTTGTTTGCAATAAATAAAATATTTTGCATTTAATGTACTATCTCTTCTTTCAGCCTTTTAGACAGATAAATATTTTCTTTCTTCAGTCCCTTTTGCTGAAATTCCTGTCTCTTCTTAGTGATGTTTATTTATGAGGACAAGCTAAAGTCTAAGATATTTTTCTCCGCCATTTGGGAAGCCCTATCTCAAATGCTGAACATTTGTTGATACCTTTTGTGAATGTACTTCATATTTTTCCTGAGTTCTAAAAAAATTGCATAAATGTGTGTATTTGCAGAACCACAGAATCTGCCAAGTTGGAAGGGACCCATAAGGAACATAGAGTTCAACTCCTGACCCTGCACAGCACCATCCCAAGGAGTCACACCAGATGCCTGAGAGCATTGTCCAAATGCTCCTTCAGCTCTGTCAGGCTGGTGCTGTGCCCTGGGGAGCCTGTTCCAGTGCCCAACCACTCTCTGAATGAAAAACCTTTTCCTGATACCCAGTTTTAAACCTCCTCTGACACAACTTCAGGCCGTTCCCTTGAGTCCTGTCACTGTCACCACAGAGCAGGGATCAGTGCCTGCCCCTCCTCTTCCCCTCACGAGGAAGTTGTAACTGCAGTGAGGTCTCCCCTCAGTCTCCTCCAGGCTGAACAGACCCAGTGCCCTCAGCCACTCCTCACACGGCTTCCCCTCAGGGCCCTTCACCATCCTTGTTGCCCTCCTTTGGACACTCTGCAATAGTTTAATGTCGTTCTTATATTGTGACACCCAAAACTGCCCCCAGCACTCGAGGTGAGGCTGCCCCAGTGCAGAGCAGAGCAGGACAATCCCCTCCCTTGCCCGGCTGGTGATGCTGTCCCTGATGCTCCCCAGGACAGGGATGTCCCTCCTGGCTGCCGGGGCACTGCTGGCTCATGTCCAACTTGCCATCAACCAGGACTCCCAGGTCCCTTTTCTGCAGTGCTGCTGTCCAGCCTCTCGTTTCCCAGTCTCGACATCCAGGGTTGCCCTGTGCCAGGTGCACAATCCATCAATTTTCCTTGTTCAACTTCAGATGGGTGGTGATTGCCCAGTCCCTCTTCATTTGTCAAGGTTTCTCTGCCTTCAAGGGAGTCAGCAGCTCCCCCCACTTTTGCATCATCTGTGAACTTGCTCAGTATCCCTACCAGTCCTGCATCCCAGTTGTTTATGAAGATGTTGAAGAACACAGGGCTGAGGATGGAGCCCTGTGGAACCCCACTAGTGACAGGCGACCAGTCTTGTGTCACCCCATTCACTGTCACCCTTTGTGACTGACACATGAGCCAGTTGCTCACCCATCACAGGCTATGTTTATCCACCTAGAGGCTGGATATTTTGTCAAGAAGGATCCTGTAGAGATCTCTCCTGTAGGAGAGACAGTACCAAAGACTTCACTGAAATCCAAAAAGATTACAATGCTCAGCCCTTCATCAATTAGGTGGGTTACTTTGTCATAAAAGGAAATTGGGTTGGATAATGGGACTTCCCTCTCATGAAGCCATGCTGGTTGTGAGCAGTGACTGCATTGTCTTTTAGGTGTTTTCAAATATCTCCCAGAATAAGCTCCATAACTGTACCAGGCACTGATTCCAAATGCCTTTCTGTCTTGAGAAAAAACAATTTTTTTTTATTATTTTCAGAGGTTTTTTAACAAGAGCACTGTCTGTTTATTACACTACGTTACCAGAAGGGTTTGATGTTTTGTGTTTATAGATACTTCTTAAAATTAGTCTGTAAATCTTTTGCCTAATCTTGTGTTCTTATTTTGATGTAATAATGTACAGAAACATTGTATGTTATAAGATCCAGAGGATATAACACACACTGGAAGCAATCTCTAGGGTAATGTAATGTAACCTCCTGCTTAGGGCAGGGTGGGTGTATGCTCCAGCCTACATTCAGTTGGGTCTGGAAAACCTCCAGGGATGACTGTGTTGGCTGTTCCCATGTTGAAAAGCTTTTTATGTTTGTCCTCTTGGGATCTGCTTTGTTTTACCAGCTTTTACTGACTGTGAAAATGGCTCAGATGTCAGCCTTACTTCCCACATTGCATAGGATTCATAATGAGACTTTTAACAATGCTTTAGTTCTTCAGATCGTTAACTTATCTTTTGTGTTTGCTAGTCCCAGCTGTCCTTCAGTGTTTATGGAAGGTTACATCATCCATGTGTTAACATGCATTCCAAATTCCAATTTCTATCATTCAGCTATATTGCCTTAATTGTGTTCTCTTATGTTAGCAGTCCCAAGAGCCCCAGACTAGTAAAGCAAGTGTATCGGAATTGCAGAGGAAAGAAAAGAAAAATTTTAAAAAGGTAGTGTAAGTGGCAATCAGTAGATGTGGACAAACAACGTGTATACCTCCAGCAAGAAAAGCTTGAATTATTCTGCAGAAGATACTTCAATACTTTACAGTGAAGCATTTTGGTCTGCAGGTTTTGTTCTCAGGTTGGTAAATCCAGTGGCAGGTTTTCTGGCCATTCTCATTCAGGATCATGAGAAGTTTCTGTTTAGTGTCACTCTAAAACTGAGCTGTAGATAAACCTCTAACGAGTGTTATTAATCCTCTGTCCATTTTCTGGTTTACTGGCATTATAAATCCGTGAAAAATGTTTCCGTTGCAGCCTGGATTATTCCTGATTTATTCTGTATTCAAAAATTTCACCCCAAAGAAAAGTATTACTTTAGTATATATATTCAAGATGATCAGCCTAGATTAGTGTACATTTCAAAGAAAATTTAAGGAAGAAAAAAAAGAGAAGAGGCACATAACAAGGACAAGTATCCCAGTGCCAGCCTTTTTGCATCTTCTGTATTGTAGAATAACATTTAATACTCTGCGACTGAGCAGGATACACTAGCAGGTGCTATTGAGTTGGGTTTGGATTTTGGTTTTTGTTTTCTTTTGCTCTTTTTAAAGGTTAAGAAACTCACCTTGGTATTACTTTTAGCCAGGTTATTGTTATACTAAACACTGAACAGTTCAGTTCTGTCAGTTTGTTTGATTTGCAGTTGGGATTTGTTCATAATACAGCATAAGAGGATTTTTTTTTTTTT
>WEKY01010094.1:1840-54033 GCA_013390045.1 Picathartes gymnocephalus | reverse complement strand
TTTTTTTTTTTTTTTAACCTCAAACAATTCCACGTTCTGAAGGTATTTCTGCTCCAAAAGCAGGTGAATAGAGAGTTGAGTTGTGTCTCCAGGAGCAGTGCTTCCTAGGGCAATTAATCCTCTTTTGTCTGAAAGACACTGATAGCATTTGGATCTTTAAGGAGCTTTTAGCTGCCTGGGAGACAGAGCAAAGCAGCAAAATATATCCCTTTTCTTTTGAATAATTAGAACCAGAGATTAGAGAAGAAAGGTCATAACTCAGAATTTCTTTTCCTGCTGGAAATACTAAGTATAGCCAGTATGACAGTGCAATACATGCAGAGTAGGCACTTCTATTTATAAACAAAACAATGCAATTCAATGAGTAGGGTGGCCACATATGATTTGGATATTTTCCTTGTATAATGATGGTTTTTGTGATTTACTGAGTGTGACATTCTGCATGGTGAGAAGATGCTTTGAGAGTGGCCATCTGGTGCAGAGTATGGCCATCCCCAGCACAGGAAAGACATGGACCTGTTGGAGAGAGTCCAGAGGAGGCCACAAACATGATCGTCAGGAGGCTGGAACACCTCTCCCATGAAGACGGGCAGAGAGAGCTCGGGTTGTGCAGCCTGGAGAAGAGAAGGCTCCAGGGACACCTCACAGCACCTTCCAGTACTTAAAGGGGCTCGTAAGAAATAGGTGGATAAAGTTTTTAGTAGGGTTTGTTGTGATAGGACAGAGGATGATAGTTTAGAAGAGGGTCGGTTTAGATTAGAAATAGGAAAGAAGATTTTTACAATGAGGATGAAGAAACACTGGCACAGGTTGCCGGGAGAGGTGGTAGCTGTCCCATCCTTGGAAACATTCAGGGTCAGGTTGGATGGGGCTCTGATATCCAATTGAAAATGTCCCTGCTCATTGATGACCTTCAAAGGCCCCCTCCTACCCAAGCTATTCTATAAATATGGATACCTGCATCATAGTGGTAAGGATTCCTACGCTTGCAAAAACACAATATTCTTTTGTATTTTCAGTGTATTTTTTGAGACATGGAAGGGAGAGAGGAGTAGAGCCGTGCCTTGTATGAAATGTTGCAGACACACCAAAAGTTCTAGTGGCCTAAAAATGTTTCTCAATTTGATTATTTAACTGTTACTGAGCACTTGAGGTAGTGTTTGCATAGGATTATTTGGTTTGACACTGAGCTCCCTTTCCACAGTGGTAGAAGTAATATGAAATTGCTATGTTTGTTACAGTTCATTTATGATTATATTTCTCTTGTGCATCTGTGGTGGCAAAACTGCCCTCTCTTCCTTGGGCCACACTGTGATCTCAGAAATGCTCATTAGGCCTCAGCCTTGATGAACAGCACCTGGCTGAGCTTCTCTTGAGTTTATCAGAAACGCTCTCTGCTCCCAGGAACTTACACTGTCTGATGAGCTCCTGGTTTTAATGAACAGCTGTTGGAATCCAAGGCACAGAAAATCCTCAAGGCCTTGGACCTGCTTACTCTGAGTATGAAATGTGTACTGGATTTGACCTCAAGCCATGAGAAAAGCTTCCAAATATTGTGACCTATAACAGAGATCATGGTCTGTAGTTTAAGAGAAAGTGTGTTAAGTTAGACATTAGAAGGCTTATAGTGTGAAGTCTTGATATAGAAGTAGTTATGGAATAAAGTAAAAAGTTCAGGGCATGGTCGTGCAGAGTAAAGTAATGGATTTCTATGGGACAGTGTATGATTGGGTGGAAAATGCCGCAGTGCGACATCTACGAAATGCAGGTGTGAGTAACTATTGATATGAAAATGAAAATATCTGTACGTTGCAATTATCTATTGGTCAATTAACTTTTAAGAGACCTTGTAACTTGCAGTCTTGAGATCACTTTTCACATTATGTCTGACTTCTGCAAGCTTCTGTGAGGGAGTTGGCAAAAACTCCTGAGAGATTGTAGCAATAAATCTCACTTGAAGCATACCAACGTGAAGGCGTCTTTATCCCAACCGTCCGTGATAAACAGGCTTAGAAACTTGTTTTTCCTGCCTGAGTAACAACCCAAATGGAACAACATTTTTGCTGTTGAACTTTCAAAGAAAGTTACTGACTCGAATTGTGGTCCGTATGGAAAATTACTATGACTAAAGCCCACTCTCTTGTGACCCTCTGAACAATGGTCCCAGGTGAAACCCACTGAGATCTCCTGGAACACAGCGGGCTGTCACAGCATTTTTCTCTGAGTGAGACACCACTGTGAGCCAGAGAACTCTCAAGTTTACCTGTAAGTCTGCTGCCAAAAGCTGACAGAGCCTGGGCTGATACCCTGCCTCCTCAGGGATCAACCCTTCACCCACTGAGAAGATCCAAAGGCACCCAATGTGAGTACTTCCCTGAAATTACGGGGATTTTTTCACAAGGATATACCTTGTACATACTTCTTTAAGTCTGTGTGTAGGAGTATGAACATATTAAAGTCTTATGAATGTTTCTTAAGATTATCAAGTACATTAGTTTTGTAAGTAAATTAGGCCTATCAGTGAGTTACCGCTGTACTATGGCAAATGCTATAAGAATCTTTCATTAAATTGTTTAAATTAAGCTATTAAGTGCTGTTAAGTTTAAGTGCTGTTAAAAGCTTTAGCCTTAAACCATTGGTGACATGTGGGGCTAAGTTTGGCAAGGGTGTCCACTCTGAACCTTGTGACTCAGTGGGAGTTGATCGCCCAGACAATATGTTTCATGAAGACTTTCAACAGTTTTTCATCAAGCCGTAGTTCTCAAAAACTTGTCTTCACTAGTACCCTTCTGATCCCTGAGGACCTGCTGGAATGTTCTGATAAATTCCTATACCCTTAATGCAACAGCACTTTGATGCCTTTATAATTAGTCCCCTTTGGTAGACATAGAAAATAGTAAACCTGAATCTCTTTGGCAACTGCCTGCACTTGAAAACAACCAGCTCATTTTGCTGAAGATGAGTCACATGATAAAAATGGAAGTATAAAGGTCCTCTGGATGGTCAGAAATAGGCTCTTTCTGACGTGGTTCTATTCTCCACAAGAGCTCAGTGCCTTAAACTCTGATGTTTGTCCTCAGCATTGCTCTATTGCACTGGGTGGAGATGGAGTATCAAGTTTGCAGAGTGAATGAGTGTCCCATTGTAGTGCAGGAAGATTTTAGCAATACGAGGACAGAGCCTCATAGTGCTTAGGAAAGTTGGGGGTTAACTCCAACTTTCAGTAGGTAATGATGGCAGCTAAAACTTAATAAAAAATAAATCTCTCTCCAAGCCTTTCTGTC
Organism: Picathartes gymnocephalus; assembly: GCA_013390045.1. Lineage (NCBI taxonomy): Eukaryota > Metazoa > Chordata > Aves > Passeriformes > Picathartidae > Picathartes > Picathartes gymnocephalus. The sequence continues at coordinate 50,749 of WEKY01010094.1, read as the reverse complement.
TACCATGACATTCAGAAACATAAAAATCTTATTTACTTTCATTTCTTCTTATAGTGATAAATTTCATCTGTCATTTTTCTTCACTTGCTTTGAGATTGGCTAACAAAGGGGATGGCTTGGTGCTCATGCTAATGATTCTGCTGTTGAACAAAGCAGGGTATTTCATCATGTTGATGGAACCTCCATGGGATACACTAAGATGTGCAAACAGAAGATAAAGTCTGACGTTATGTCCAGCTCAGTCATAGCTGGATCTGACAACCTGGTCAGCATTTCTACCTAAAAATAGAGACTCTGCTTTCTGAAGCTGCCTGGGAGCAGATGGAAGAGAACATGGCAGCCTCCCTGTTGCACAGCCATGTCATTTCCATATTCCAGCTTCCTGTACCACTTCTCAGTACCAGATACATAACAGTTAGTGGAAATTTTTGGTGTATGTTGTGGGTTGACCCTGGTTGGGTGACAGGTGCCCACCAAAGATGGTCTGTCACTGCCCTCCTCAGCTGTGCAGGGGAGAGAAAATATGAAAAGGCTCTTGGGTCAAGATAAGGGCAGGGAAAAATCACCCTGCATTGACCATCACAAGTAAAACAGACTCCACTTGGGGAAATCAGATTAATTTATTGCCAATCAGACCAGAATAGGGTAATGGAAAATAGAAACCAAATATTAAAACATCTTTCACCCACCTCTCACATGTCTTCCCATGATGAGTTTCACTCCTGATTTTCCCTCCCTCCTCATCTCTGGTGGTGCAGGGGAATTAAGAAAGAGAAAATTCATTGTAATTGAAATTTAACATAAAGAATGTGATTACCACTGAAACTGAATTGTCTGCTCAATGTGTGTTCCTCTCACTCTGACATCAGCATCTTCTGCCACACTGTGCTGGCACACTGAATATCTCTGAATGTCCTTCTAGCCTACCCTCCTAAGCTTCCTGTGCTTTCAGGGCACAGTAACAGGAAAGCAAGCTCCACACGGAGCTCTGATTTATAGTCAAATGGCCTTTATAATCCAGGTACAAAAACATTCACAACAGCCTTTTTCCTGGGCAATCTTTATCTACTGAATATTCATGTAAAATGATCATTCTAATGAGCAAAACAGATATATCCTGTTTAAAATAAAAAGTAATGTTTGAAAACAAATAAGCCGAAGGAGTTTAGTCTAAATGGGAGAAGAATAAAGAACACAAGCTATGAGTGAAACAGGGGGGTGGTTTTAATTGTTCTGATAGTACCATCTGCACTGGCTCTGGCTAGAAAGGAACGAGGACACAAATGTAAATTTCAAGATTATGTGTGTATCTGAATGTAAATTTCAGTAATATGTATGTGAATACATGTAGTGGCCTAAATAATCTTGAAAAGGAAATGGAAGTGCAATTTGAAGTCTAGTCCTGGGATGTTTCTTTTGTGACCTTTTGCATTCAATTAGACACTTAATGAATATTCTGTGATTTAAGTGTTGCACTGGTGAAGTCACACTGCAAGTCCTGTGTCCAGTTCTGGGCCCATCCAGAAAGACATTGAGGTGCTGGAGCATGTCCACAGAAGGACAATGAAGTGGTGACAGGTCTAGAGAGTGAGCCCTGTGAGTGGTGGCTGAGGGATCTGGGGGTGTTTAGCCTGGAGAAAAGGAGGCTCAGGGGAGTCAACTACTTGAACTCCCTACAGCTACCTGGAAAGCAGTTGTAGTCAGGCAGGGGTTGGTCTTTTCTCTCAGTCAACAAGCAACAGGGCAAGAGGGCATGGACTCAAGCTGCAGCAGGGGAGGTTCAGGTTTGACATCAGGAAAAATTTCTTCACTGAAATGGTGGTTAAGCTTTGTAATGGGCTGCCCAGGGAGGTGGTGGCGTTGCCATCCCCAGGGGTGTTCAAGAAATGACTGGTCATGGCACTTAGTGCTATTGTCTAGTTGCCCAGGTGATGATCAGCCAAAGCTTGGACTTGATGATTTTGGAGGCCTTTTCCAACTTCTGTGATTCTGTTATTTCTGATGAAGACATTGCAGAGAAATGTAGACTGAAAACAATTCTAGGTGATTTTGTACTTTGGAGCTATAAAATTACACACATGTTCTGTAACAAAAATGTTCCTAAGGTGTGATTTTTTTCAGTCTTTGGCACTTTCTTAGACTGTTCAAAATTTATGGACATAAGTGGATGAAAAAATAGAAGTGATTGTCAGATATGGCTTCCCATATGAAGTAAGTCCAGTTTGAGATCGTTCAAGATTAAGATATTTGAAGTTATAAGTTTTGGGTTATTGTTAGCTTTGTATCCAGGTATAACATGTATCTCTTCAATGACTTGATAGATCTTCGTAGGAACAAAACACATAGGTAAATATTTAAGTGCTGTGGTTGGTTTTTTTTTAATTGAGCATAATGATGGAGGAACAACTGGAACGACCACATCAAGCAGCTCAGATTAACTGTGGGATTTTCTAAAACATCTACAACATTCAGGTGTCTGAGGGTCTTGGTCGGGAGAGGGATGACAGTATCTTGCTCATAAAAATGAGCAATGAGCAAAGGTAAATGAATGAAGGGGGCTACAAGCTACCATTTGTAATTAGAGTTCTAGGTTTTTTTAATTACTTCTTGATTTCTTCAGGTTATTTTGCTTTTAGATGGCAGTGTTTATTATGGTAGTATTCCCAGGATGCCCCAGTAAAGACTCATACTGTGAAAGCTCTGCACCTACCTGCAACAGAATATTTACATTATGTGTTAGAAATTATGTGGTTAGAGAAAACAAAGAGGGAAGGCATTGTGACAATATGATCTTTGCACAGATTCAGCTCAGCATCTTCTTGACCTTGCCAACTTGAACGTTACCAGGCTGAAGATGACTTTTTCATTTTGTTCACCAAGTTGGGGCAGTTTCGTTCACCACCTTTATCCAAGGATTCTTAGTTTAAACTGAAGTTTGGTCTTATGTGCCAATTATCAGGGAAAAATACACTGACTAGGAAGGATATGCTGCCTCTGGTTAAATGTCAATGCTCTGTTTATGCCCTGGATCTGGGTAATCTGGCCATTTCTTTCAGAGGAAATGAAGGAATATCAGAGACAGCTTTAAGAGTATCTCTATTTAGAAAAGAACAGGAAGTTATTTTGGAACTTTTCTCAGTGGTTTTCAGGAGGACATGTGAAAAACAGGATATTTCTTCAGTTTCACTATGTATCAAACAATATTTTAGGAGCAAAAAGAGAGGAAGAGATTTGGTTTTGACTCATAAGTTTAGTTTGCTGAAGTCTTAGTACAGCCATCAGTCTTCTGAAGCCAGAAGACTGTTTTTCTTAACATTCCATAATCATATTTATGTATAAAATTGTCAGCATTGAAAAAAAGATAGGGTAAAGCAAATAACTTTTGCACTTAGCATTTTACTAGCTACAGCAGTATTTGAACACGTTTATAACTAATTCCATGAAACACCACTAAAATACTTTTCAGTTGCCTATATAAGGCCTCTAAAAATAGTTGGTATTTTGATAATTTCTCTGTATTCTGCTTTAAATGTGGTGAATTATTATTGACTTTAAAAGCTGGGTTTTCCATCCTGTAAGCTGAAAAGCCAGAGAAGTAAGGGAAGAGAGAGCACAGGCGCTGTTTATGCCCGTGTCTTGGTTTAAGCTTTATCGAAGGGCAGTGCCTTAAACACACAGCGCAGTGTGAGCAGCTGCAGCTCCATGTCTCAAATTTCAGGCCTGAAATGCAGGGAGCACCTTTGAAAGTGTTTCCTTGCTCACTCAGGTTCTCACTGATCGCAGTGTATCCAACAACTATTGGAAAAGCCTCAAGGTCTTCAGGATTATTAACAGTGGAATAAAACAGGGAGCAGAGTCATCTCTCCATGTTAAATTCCCTGCTATTGCTGTGACTGAAGGCACTGGCAATGTTCTGCATATTTCATTTGTTTTTCATGGCATTTTGTGACATTTGAGATTTTCAGCAAGGATTTAATGCTGTTCTATGCTGTTGAGAATTTCCGCTGACAGTGCTGAGTAAATGTTCTTTCTGATCTGATTATTGTCCTGTGGATGTAATGTGTCCCAAGGGAAAACCAATTGGTACAACAACTAAAATCAGTTGAGAAGATCTTCTTTCATTACCATATTACTTATTGCAACTGCTAGTTTCAGCTTCTGGTTTTGATCACAGTTCAAAAATTAAGGATTGCATCTGCAGGTGAACTGAAATCAGCAAGCTGAATTTTGTAATCCTAAAACAGCTCTGTGCTCCATCAGATCAAATTTCAAACCTACAAAGACTTAACCAGAGGAATATTGTAACTGTGGGGGAAAGAGTGGAATAATTGCTGGCATCCCTAGGATAAGCCTGAACAACGCAGCCTGCGGTGTTTACAGAGCTGCCACTGAAGGTTGCTGGCAGGTGCCGCACAGCCGCGCATGGGAAGAGGTGGTTGACAGCCAACATCTCAAAGCCCTGCTTTACTGATGAGTTTGGCTTAACCCTAGGCCTGAGAGCTCTCCCCTCCATTAAGAACTAGTGTTTAGCACCGCTGTGGAAAGGAGCTTCTCAGGGGTGTTTGATGTCAAGGGTGTTAGCTTTCGGTGCTTGGAACTGGCAGCTTTTCCAGCTCCAAAGAGCTGCGGATCAGTTTGCAAGGCTGTATATATATTTGTAACTTTGAGACATTGACCTTACAGGATGAATTTGCCCTTCCCTGTTCTTTGCAGTTTGCACGTGACCTATAAAAAGTGAACTGTGAGGCAGATGAAGGAGGGCTTTGTGTTTGCTTGTTCTCTTGCAGTATGCCAAGATATCTCCTTATTGTCCTGAGGAATTTAACAGTTGTTATGACTGCTGTGGCCCCAGTGATGTACAGTCACAGCTTCTGGCCTTAAAAATTAGGCACCCTGAAGTAGGGTAATGTCTGCGTACCAAAACTGTAACAGTATTTTTTTTTTTTTTTTTTTTTTTTTTTTTTTTGATAGTCACTTTTTTAAACATCCTCTGAGGAACAATTTTATTGTAGAGACTAGTGAAAGGGATATGTAGCTTCAAGACTGACTGAACCAATGATTATTTGAATTGTCTTCTCTCTTTCCAGTGACTCTCTAGGATATCTTACCAATGAAATTTCTATTAGGACTACTAAAATTACATTACTAAGGTAATTTTATAAGTTGGATACTACTTATGTAGTCAGATTCCTGTTTGTAGAGTTTATGAGTGAGAAAAAGGTAGTTTTCCAGAGGTGTCCAGAAACTTTGCTGGTTGGCCAGCCTGTTCCTCTCTTTTAGAGCAGCCACTAGAAAATGTACACTCAGTCAGCTCATGGATGCTTCTTAGAGAGATTCACCAGAAGAAAGAACAGGTCCTTTGGCTCATCTTTCTATTGAAAAAGTGGAAGAAATTTGCTCTTTTGAGAGCTATTCCAGACATTTGTGATGGAAAATCAAGTGAATGAATGTAGCCTTCCTTTTCTGTTAGAGTTTCTTGCCAACAAGCTTAGATTTTTCCTTTATTTTATATTTTTCAAATATTCGAGTAGCTATTTTTATACACGTTTTATTCTTCAGATTACTTACCAGAACTTCTTACTTTTATGAGCTTCTAGGATTTTTAATTAATGCTCATTTGGCTAAGAGGATTTTAAAGCCCAATACATGCTATTGTTTCACTCCTGGAATACTTAGCTAAAGCTCTTCTAATGCTGGAAGTGCATTAGAATCTGTGTTATGTAAATTCCGTAGATATCCCTGTGTCTAAGAGCAAAGATCTCTTTTACAGATGTTTAGAATAAAATGAGAGGATCCTAAGAGCCCAGGGCTATGAATTCATGGCTTGTATCCTAAAGTGTGCTTGTGAGTAGTTTATGGCTCGGCCTGGGAGGGCACTGTGAAATAATCCATCTGCCAATAACCAGCTGATGTTACACAGATGTGTTAGGTCTCTATTTTGATTTAGCAATGATTTGTTTGGCCTGGAACTAACTCCATATGGTGCTTCTTACTAACCTGTTGGAAGGAACAGGCCTTGTCCAACCTTCTGTCTGTAGCCTGCCAGAAAAATATGGGTGAAAGCTCTTGCTCATAAAAGGGTGGACGTAGTGTCAGCAGTTCCTCTGGCTGGACTGAGTTTAACAAAACTCTGGTGTGATGTCCTCTTTCCCACCTAGACCTGGTGATTCCTGTGAGTCTCAGTCTTCAGGTCTGAATGGTCCTAGGCAGGAACAGGTTGACTGACAAAAGATTTCTCCTCTGAAATTTTTCAACTGAACCACTCTTGGGTTTATTGGACAGAGGACCGGCCCATGCCTTAGATTTAGTTTTTTTTCTTTAGGGCTACTAATGTGGCTTCTTGGTTAATGTCCTTCCAAGTTTTGCCCCACAGTATTTTGATTATGCAGCTTCTAACCTGGTTGGTTTCCCAAGATGCAAACAGAAAGGACATCCTGTGTCTGTTTGTGCCCCATTGTAAAATATTATAAAGTCCTTTAAAATACTATTAAGCCAGATAGGCTTCTTTTTTTTTTATTCCCTTACAAATTCTTTTTTTATATGCACCCAATACAAGAGCTTATCCCTTACAGGGAATAAGTTTATGTAGGAGAGACTTCTTTAAAAACCTTAATATCAAACATACAAGTCCACATTGTCATCCTGTCACATTTCTGCACTACAGAATGAGAAGTCCTGTGGGCAGGAAGTTCCCTGGGGTTTTGCCCTGCTTCAGATGTGTGCATTTCCATTCCTGTAATCCTGTTGAGCTGCCTTCCCACCCCATATTCATCACCTCTCTAGAAACTCTAGCCCAATTCATAGTACCTAGTCTTAGGGATTTTTTTTGCAAAATTGAATACCTTTAAAAAATTCTAGGCCAGTCTAAGTTTTGTCAAGTGTCACTTTATCCTTGAGTATGATCTCTATCCTGAACAGTAAGATGCATCTGTCTTTTCTAATTGAACCTTTTCCTTATCCTCGACTTCGGGATATTATTTTCTCTAACTTCAAATTCATGTTTTCATGGGTATTCTGGTATTTTATTTGACATAACAGTGCAAAATGTGTAGGTAAGGTAATGAAAGCTGCTATCTAGAATGAAAAACCTTGAAAAAGCAATGTCCTTGGTAAGTCAGAAGGAAGTGGCATGCTATATCTCCATCACTCTGCTGCTGTGCTACTTTCAACGCTAACATCAGAACTCAAAGTCTGATGCATTTAGCAAATAGCTAATTTGCCCTTAAAGTTTGTCATTTTAAAAATAGCACTCCCAGCCTCTTGTAAGCAAGCAATTGCAAATACATAGTACAAATAAATTCCCTGCAGATCCTTTTTCATCCCAGTCATTATCCAAAGAGAAACCAGGTCAAACATCTTCAACGCTAAGAAAGTCAACCCAGGGACAACAGGCAGTGCTGGGCTCTGCACTGGTGGGTGTTTACCCTGCCACTGTTTCGAGCAGTGGTTTGACAATAATGGAGGCCAAATTAGAAGCTGTACTAGCTACTTTCCATGGTTAATTACTCCTAGTACTTAACTGACATCATGTTGAAAAGTATTGTTTGTTTAATTTTCGTAAAACTGTAATAGAAAAACATCCCTTTCTCAAATTAACTGTTTGCATATTGGGGAATACCTCATTGTTGCCTCCTTCATTATTATGAACTTTTATATTTTGAAAGGCTTTTTAAAACATTGTCTTTAGTTTCAACAAATGGAATTCTTTGATTTTTCTTTCTTCATTTTTTTCATGTTACATTTTAGAATACCTCCTTTAGTTTCTCCTTGAGCTGCCAAATTTTATTTGAAATACTGCACCATAGTTATGGTCTGGTCAATACTTTGCAGAATGGAACAGCTACTTCTCTACCTTCATTAGAGAATTACTTTTGCTCTGTACTCATGCTCTCAACTCATTTTATTTGTGGTTTCTTGTAGCCTCAGCTATATTTCTGCAATGGTGCTGTGTAAACAGTCTCATTTTTATATTTACTACTTTAATTCTTCTTTCTCAGGTGTACCATTTTTTTGGTTAAATTTCATGGCATTTCCTTGATAAGGGGCCGTAACCATGTCCTTGAGAATTTTTAAGGCATTTTCAGCATCCACAAATTGTTTCTGCTTTCAACTGTATCACTACAAAAAATTCAGAATATAATTCAAAACCTATGACAGATCTCCTGTTTCATCTCCCACCATTCCAGGCTAAAAGTAACTATTGTTAACTATTCTATGAACATGTTGTTTTCTTATTATTATGACTTGGTTGTGGAGGCAGTTAATATTAACATCATCTAAACAACACATCCTAATTTTCCCATGTAAATATCAAATGCCAGAAGTTTTACTAAAGACAAGATGCATAAGTTAAACTTCTACCCCCTAGCCTGATAGCCCTTTGTATTGGGTTTGTGTGGCAAGTTGCTGGTGGCTGGGAGGGGCCACAGGGTGCAGCAGAGCCAATGTCACCCAGCTCCAAGATTCACCCACCCCTGCCAAGGCTGAGCCCATCAGCAGTGGTGGTAACACCTTTGGGATAACAGAGTGAAGGGAAAATAAGTTATTGTGCAGAAGAAATTGTGGCCAGAGAAGAGAGGAGGGAGCACATATGAGCGGAACAAGCCCACAGACCCCAAGGTCAGTGCAGAAGGAGGGGCAGGAGGTGCTCCAGGTGCCGGAGCAGAGATTCCCCTGCAGCCCCTGGTGCAGCCCCTGGCGAGGCAGCTGTGCCCCTGCAGCCCAGGGAGGCCCAGGGGGAGCAGAGATCCACCTGCAGCCCAGGGAGGCCCAGGGGGAGCAGAGATCCACCTGCAGCCCGTGATGGACCCACACGAGAACAGGCAGATGTCTGAAAGAGGCTGTGACCTCATGGGGGTCTTCTCTGGAGAAGGCTCCTGGCTGGAGCAGCTTTAGTGGGCTCCTGGTCAAGTCAGTCAGCTCACCTCACCCTGTCAGAGAAGTAAATTTCATTATTGTGGCATCATGCACTTTAGAAAATCCATTTTTATATTTATTCTCATGTTAATATTGTGTCCTAGCTATAAAAGAATTCTTTCAATTTTTTTTCACTGTCAGATATGAGGATTTGATCTTCACTTCCCTAATGACTGATGTATTTTTTTTTCTTTTTGTGTAAAGGTAGGTACTTTTTTACTCTGGAGTGTGTCTCATCTTCCTTGAGCTCTTGCAGGAAACCATTAATGATTTGGAGGTTGTTTGGCATGTTTCTGACATTTATTCATGTACTTGATTCCTATCTGTATATCTGTTAGCTGCATTATTTTTAGCAGTTTCAGTTATGCAGTCGGGGCAATACAAACACTGACCTTACTGGTCTATTTCTTCTTAAAACCTCTGTCTCCTTTGATTTCTTGGCCTGAAGCTGTCTCAGTGGAGGTTTAGGGTGGATATCAGGAAAAGGTTCTTCACTCAGAGGGTGGTTGGGCACTGGAACAGGCTCCCCAGGGCAGTGGTCACAGCACCAGCCTGGCAGAGCTCAAGGAGCTTTTGGACAATGCTCTCAGGCACTTGGTGTGACTCTTGGGGCGTCCTGTGCAGAGCCAGGAGCTGGACTTCGGTGATCCTTGTTGGTCCCTCCAAACTCAGGATGTTCTATGATACTGTGATTCTTTCCCAATAAGCACAGTTATGAAAACCTTGTTTAGATATTCTGCTGAGGCCATATCTGTTCTGAACACTTCTTTTACACCTTGATCAGCTGGTCGCCCTAGAGACAGTCTTGTCAGGCTTTCTACTTCTATGAAGGAGTAGTTTCTATTTGTTTTTATGCCTTTAGCAACGTTTTCCTCAATTTTTTTTTGCATACCTTAATTTTTCTTTGAGTTCTTTATTTGGACATGACTCAAAAGACCATCTTATTTCTTGCAGCTTCTCTTACTTCGTTTTCCATCCCTGCAGATAATCTAGTCTCGGTTTGTGTTTCAGGAATGACTGGTTATATTTTCAGCTGTTAGGATGATATACTTAAACCATCTTTGTCATAGCTCCAAATTTTGCATCTTTTGGATTTCATGTGTTATCTGAAAATAACTTTTTTTTTTCTAATTTTATTTTTATGTGTTATCTCTTTTGAGATAAACCACTTCATTAAGGCTTTGGAGGAGATTATTTTTAATATGCTGAGTAAGAATGCATGAATACATAACTGAATGCATGTATGAAAACCAAGCATGCTGCCTAATATAGCTTGGTTTGGTTTTGGTGGGCTTTTGTTTGTTTGGGTTTTATTTGTTTTGGTTTTGTTTAGATTCTGGGATTTTACTGTTGTTTTGTTTTATTTATTTATTTACAGTTTCCTTCTCTCTTTGTTCAAGTCTGGCCAAAGTATTTTGCTGTTTGACTTTTGACATCCTCTATTCTATTCTGTGTTTGTAGGTACACAGGTCTTATGGCTTAATTTGTCATATTTGCACTATGATTTCACTTTCTGTCTCCTTTTCCACAAAGTGGTAAATGCAGGGGTTGCCATCAGGGAGTTCTGTGGTGTTCTATGTAGTGACTTGCATATTGCCTCCAGAACCTCCCTCTTGCTCTTCTCTGGATTATGGCATGTCACTGTACAATAACTGTTTTCCCTGGACTTGCTGTTAAGGTGCTGTTTGAAACTGCACATCATTTCCTCCTAGTCAGAAAAGTCACCAGAAGGCTTTCTAGCATCAAAACTCTTTGTCATTGATGTTCTTGGTGACTGAATCCTTCACCTGTATAGCCCACCCTTCCTTGCTCTGTGAAAGGTAAGGCTATTGCAGGGCACTATGTGGCCATTGTGTGGAGGAGCCATCACCACAAATGGGGTTGGGGACATTGTGGGCTTCTGAGACTTCTCTTTTGCATCACGAGTTATGTGAGCCTGGAATGAAATCACTCCATGGCATCTCCAGACAGCACTCCTCCTTTTGCTCATGAGCTCTACAAATAGGAAGCTGCATAGACAAATGTAATCTTAATAAAAATGGTATTGATAACATGTCCTGTGGAGTCACTTGAGAGAGAGAAACCAATTATAGTCCTGGGTGATTCAGTAAATCTTAGAGCTGCACATCCCCCTCACTGTAGAGGAACTTTAGTGTGCCAGTAGTCCTCAGACAGGCAAGGTGAACATGAGGAGCATCGGTTCCACTGACGTGAATGTGAATTAAGTGCTCAGCCTGTTCAGGAGCTGAGCAAATCCCACCAGCGACAGTTCTGGGACTCTAAATACCTTTGAAAATCAGATCCATCAGATTTGCAATGTGCTGTACATAGATGAATGAGCTGTTATTTTGGGAAAGGCTGGTGCCTGAGTTACACGAGCGGGAGACTTGATGTACAAATGATTTTTGGCATAAGAGAACTAGAACTATGTTAGGGAATCCTAGAGATCCTGATTCCCACATCAGTTTCTGAACTGTTCTTTTCTTCTGTTGTTTTTTCTAAACACAGTGACCTGTGATAGATTTTATTTCTGTTTCAGTGCCCTCTGGTGTTTGTATTTTCTTTTGTTTAGTTCTGATTTCTTCTTCCTTTTTCTGGCATACTTATGCACTGGGATATCTTTCAGCTCAGTCCCTTTGTGCCCTGCAATGTTCTCTCTGACAGGTCCCATTTAACAATACTAGTCTGTCCTTCTCTCAAAAGTGTTTGCAATGTCCTTGGTTTGTGTTATTTATTTCTCTCTGTCTTCTTTTCATTTCTTCCTTATTTTTTTTATAAACTCTAAAAATCTGGGGTTTATTATTCTTTGGACCACGCACCTGCAGTGGTTTCCATGGCAACATGATTCTGCAGCCCCCAGCTGTTTCATTCCTCATTCTTATTAGCAGCTTGCTGGATGCTGGTAAAAATGCTGTGGGTTTGGAGAGGCAACCTTGCAGCTGAGAGAATGAGAATTTAATTACTTTGAAACTGCATGTCTGGTTGTAAGTCCAGTCACTTTACCTGGGCTGAGAACACAAGTCAGCTGTGACTGTTTAGCAATCTCATCTCATTAGTTGTGCTTCCTTGTAATCTTTGCATATCCACCTTATGGTTAAGTTGATAGCTCATACTCAATCCAATTATTTCTTGTGATCTAAGCACGTTCAGACTGCTCCCATTTTTCCTGTGTCTTTCAGGAAACCTGAAAAATAACTGCATTCCTTTAAATGAAATGTTTAAAAAGCTTACTGTAGACAAGCAGAAGCTGGGCTGTCAAACCTCCTAAGTACTGTCACAAAAATACCTCCATCATGTCCCTGAAAGTAAAGTCCTTATTACTTTGTGATGGGGTATTGAGCAGAGATTATATTGAAAGAATATGATGATCTTTCCATCTGCAAATCTGTCTTAGTTTTATGCCCCTCATCACAGTGGAATTTGAATGTCTAATGAAGAGGAATGATCAGTGAGGATTCAAGGAGAAAATCAATCTTATTTTACTTAGGTCTTACCTAGCTTCTACTAATAAAAGTGTAGTGAATTACCACCTGTTGTATTGTTGCCAATAAAAGTGGTGCTATTTTAAGGTGATTGGCTTCATATTTGTTTTATTACTCCCACAAAACAAAATACAAAATAAGTACTACAAAAAAATATAAATAACCTAATCTGTTTTTTTTTTGTAACTGATTTTGTAACCTAATAAAATTATATATATAAGATAATGAGTTAAACAAAGATAAAAATACACAATTTGAAGTACCAGTAACGTGAAAGATACAGTTTAGCTAAAAGAGGAATCCTTTTGACAGTCAAACAAAAAGGAGAAGAAACCTCTCACATATTAAACCCCTGGTGTCAGTCTTTGAAGAATCAAGTTGTAAGAGAAAGCAACAGAGAGGAACTGTCTGTGAAAATGGGAATTTTAAGATGGCCAAGTGGAAGTTTTTTTGAAATCCAGACAGATGCTGGATAAAACCAACTAGCTGAGCCACATTTGTATCTGCATCATGAAATACAAATTTATTGAAATAAAAATATCATTGAAAAGTGTTATTTTGATAACTCTTTCAAATAAACTTCTAACATAGTTTAAAGATGAATGTAATCTTTATTTCTTAACTACTTTTCTGAAAGAATTATTTTGGCTGCTTTTATATCAATATTAAATTATAAGATTAATTCAAGTGTGATATCATCAATGATGTAAACAACTTTATTGCAATTTCTTAGGATTTTTTTTCCTTTAGAATTTCTCTTATACTTAGCTCCACATAATTTTTTGAAATAGACCAGAAATTCAGTGTCCTGGTTTTAGATATATTTATGAATTTGTAGTTTTTTAGTTTTTTCTTCTAAATTGTTAAATAGACCAATTTATTTTGTATTTTACATGAAGAAATTATATTCTGTGTACTCTAAAAAACAAAAACTGGAGGGAAACTGGAGGATCAATTACTTGCATTCCTAATGTGATGGGAAGAATTAGTAAAATTGTTGGTATTTTCCATTTGCTTTTCTCTACATATTGGAATAATGATATGATTTTGAATGAAGGATTGTTCCTATCCTCTTTTTAGTGAGATCCATAATAACTTTTAACAGAGTAAAAAGGGTCTTGTTTTCTGGGTTGAGTTTTTTCAGGATAAATAATTAAATAAATGGAATAATTATATAATTATATATCGGATAAAATAAAGAGTTCTCTAGTACTGCTCATGTATTTTGTTTTCTATTCATCACGCCTTGGGCTTTCAGTTGAAAAAAATCTGTCTTTGCTTCCATTGACTCCTGCAGATAAGGCTTGGCACTTCTGAACATTCAGTGTGTTTTTAGTTGCTATTTATAGTAACATCCATTTCTCTATTCCTACCAACATGGAAACAAAAGGCTGGAACAGGCTGAAATGTGGGTGTGGGTGGCAGATGCAGCATCACTCAATTTGTACAGATGCTGTGAAAGTGTGCAGGGGCAAATCTCACTCCAGATTCCAACTCAGAAATTTTCACTAAGCAAACAGGAAAAAGAGACACTGCTCTCTTCTAACTCCAGCCTGGGATGTGCAGGTGATTCTCCTCTCATGTTGCCTGGTGACCTGTAAAAAGATTCAGCACCTCAAGCTCAGAATAACTGTGGGATCTTACGGGTTTGGGAGTGCATTTCCCACCCCACAGACTGTTCTGTAGTCATGCCTATTCAAGTGAATCCTTGTGTATGTCTATGTTCTGAAAAAGTGTTAATGAGGATATCCTATGAACCTTTCAGTGGAGAGGAGTTAAAAAAAAAACAAACCTGAAAACTGCCTACAGAATCTGGGTCATATAGGAGTTTCATGGGTCTTGGGCATGAAACAGATATTTTATTGATTGGAAGTCTTTATTCTGTGTTTTGTGTATGTACATATATACACCCTTACTATAGAATTGGTGATTAATAAGCACAAGTCACAGTTTCTGTGGAGTGCTGAGAGACCTGCACTGCCCTCCATCCGCCTGCAGGGACCTTGGCGGGGAGGCTCCTCTGCACAGCTGAGTCTCTAGGTAGGTTTAGTGTTTGTCTTGAACATATGGGTCAGCTTGACAGAATCATTGAATAGTTTGGGTTGGAAGGAGCTTTAGAAGGTCACCTAGTTCAAGCCTTCTGCAGTAAGCAAGGACATCTTCAACCAGATCAGGTCATTCAGAGCCCTGTCCAACCTGGCCTTGAATACTTCCAGGGATGGGGTATCCACCATCTCTCTGGGCAACCTGTGCCACTGTCTCATTCCACTCACTGTAGAAAACAAAAATTACTTATAGATGATCTGTACTTACCCTCCTTCAGTTTAAAAATCATTACCCCTTGTCCTGTCACTCCAGACTCCATTAAAATAAAATCTGTCCCCATCTTTCTTATCAGCCCCCTCTAAGTACTGCAGGGCTGCTGCAGCCAGGGCTGAGGACATGAGCACAGCAAGGCCCAGAGCTCTGCAGCCAACGAAGGGTGCCCAGGACCCCAGGAAGAGTGGTCACAGGCTAGAGCAGGAAAAGACTGAATTTTAAGACTGGATCTGTGTTTCTCAGGTCTGCATTGCTATTCTGTGAATTTCAGTTTAAGTGGAAAGTCAGAGCTGTGAACTGTTTTAAATAAATGTAGCTACCTGCTTTTTGAGTAATTATTTAATCACTGAAATTAATTTTGTTTTCAGAAAGGTGCAGTGTGTGATTTGGGCTAAACAATATCTGCTTCCATTCACTTAAACTTCCTCTGCTTCAACATCTCTTTTTTTTTTTTTTAGGATTGTCCAGTAGAGTGGACACAAGATCTGGACAATTAATTAATTAATTATTCTGAAATTAATTCTAATTCTTGCTTTATAAAGGAGAAGTTCTTCAGGTTTTAATGTACTGCTCTATTTCAGCCCCAGTACACTCAGAGCAGTATAGCTGGAATGTATTGAAAACAATTTAGTTAATGATTCAGAACATTTTTCAGGCCAAAATGAACTCGCTAATTGTGGAAAGTGGTGATTTATGAATATATTCCTATGTGGAGTACAATGGTTTATCTATCTGTGCAAGTCCACACACTATGATAAATACAGGATTCAAAAGTTAAGTACTTGCAACAAAAATAAATGGTACCTGTATTGAATATCCCTTTTTGCATCCACAAAATCCATAAACATTAGATTCGATTATGGAGGTAGGAAGGGTGGGAATGCCATTTAAATTTTTTACACTTTTTTTTTCCTTATCTGCCAGGTTGGAAAGACTCACAGCAGACAGAGAAGATGAGTGTGGGTTAGCCATCCACAAACACTACCTTGACCCAGCTGCCCCCTGCAATTTCAGCATGCTGTTTGTGACTGAACTACCTCTTCCAGGTAGCAAATAGAATTTTTGTGACAAAGAAGTCACAGTTCAGCATTTGGCTTCTTACTGCTGATTTTTTCTTGGTGACTGAAAAGGGACCCTATCTACGGCACTTGCAGAATTCAGGCCATCTGATGGGAATGAGAGAAATAATAGTCTTAAGCTGAAAGATAGGCTCTGAAGTAGCCACGCTTTATGTGAACATGCTTCTACTGATTTTTTTTTCTTAAATATGTATTGGATAAAAAAATATCTCAAGAAGCATTGAGATAGATGAGAACACCTCTTGTTAGAGAGGAGAGCAGATAAGAAAGGCCACCAGCATCTTCATGATCTTTGTGACTGTCTTATGCAACCATGTCTTGTGCCTGCACTCTGAATTTGGCTGGGTTACAAAAGTTTTCTGTGGCTTGTTTTGTTATGATGATGCTGTAAGTGGCCCCTGCTCTGTGTACAGAGGATCAGACTCACTTGCCAAGGGGAGAATGATGCTACGTATCTGATGTGCACACTGCACACAGTGAGGAGACATCACATGGCACACGTGTTGGTGGGTCTGGTCACAGGCAGACCAAGACAGAACCATCAAATTGAAACTAAAAAAGAAATCCCCAAGAACTCACTGAGCACTATGAAACAGTTGCCATATAAATGAGGTGTGAGGAACAAAAGCAATTACAATTTAACTGGTTTAATTGGTTTGGTGAAATAGAAAGGAGATGCTGGTAGCATGCTGAGAGGCTGCCAGCAATGTCTGCACATCTGGGGGGGAGGAGAAAGTGACTTCAGCTGGCCGCAGCTATCTGTCACCTTGAAATGACTCCATCCTTTGTCTCCCTTCTGCCTGACACCTTAGCACAACGGGTCGTTTGGCTTTGTGCTTCTTTGATTCTAAAGCACTTTCAAAAACTTCTAGTGCGGCTGCCAGTATTAACGAAGAGGATTGCTGTGTAGTGAAACTCCATGCTCATGGATGCTGTCCTGGCAGAAACAAGAGCTTTCAATAACTTAGCAGTCTCTTAAACCTCTCCCTAGTCTTGGTTAAAACAACAGTTTCTTTGTATTCACAAAACCTTTTCAGACTTACTGGGGCAACTTGCCTGTCCCAACAGATAAGAGTGCTGCATTGAGCAGGTGACACTCAATTCCAGACTTGGATGAGGATTAGATTTATAAAAGTATGTGCTGTCTTGACAGGAGTGCATTTAAAACCAGAGCTTTTAATATTTTAATAGAGCCTGCCTGTCCCCAAGCACTGGGCTATGCCCCATACAGGGAATAACCTGGCTCAGCTCTCTGAATACAGAGCTAGCTCCTGTGTTTCTCATCAGATTGCTGTGGCTGTGATTTACATGAATTTGGACAGGTTGTTAGGGAAGTCAAGAATGGCCATGAGAAACGTGTTTAGTTTAACAAACTAGTTAGAAGTGCTGATGCCTCTGGAAAGAAAGTTCCTTTATATTGACCATTGAACACCTAGTGAGATACAGGGTAACAGCTACCCTTGTGAAAGAGAAGATGAAACAAAAGATGATTTTATTACCAGAGAAACAGCTTTACTTCAGTCTTACCTTTCCATAGTGGCATATAAACCTTCTGTGTGTCTTGGCACCACAAACATATTAACAATGAATAGTTTTTGTTGTGGTGGTTTTTTTGAGAGACCATCTGTGCAATGAAATGCAGATCTGCTGGAATGCTTACGTTGTGGAAAACAGAGCTGGAAATGGAGTTGAACTTTACAAACAGTTGGGGTTAATCTACATATAGCAATTACTTTTGCTGTCAACAGTTTAGATTTACCAGTTCAGAAGGGTTTAAGAGAATTGGACTTCTTTTAAAATGCAGTGTAAGCTACATGTAAATGAGCCTGTGTTGTCTCAAAGCTCCCCTTCTGTCCTACCACGTAAGAAAGGCTTGCAGGGACTTCTTATTAACTACCTTCATTTGGCTGTGACAGGAGGTCCCAGCAGAGCCTGAAGGTCCATTCCACTGGTTTATGCACAAATACATTGTCTGCTGGTGTCCGTACCACCATGGACAGAGGAGGGGTGTCAGTCCTGAGGATTCTTTTGCAGGAGGAAAAACTTTCAATCAGAGATGTGCACTAATTATGTACCATTTCCTTCTTATTAGTATTTACTAGTGACAGCAGCAAGTGTGCTTGGCTGATAAACAATGTCAGAAGGACCAGAGTGGGACAATCCCTCAATACAATCAGGGTGGGAAAGGGCCCATTAAAATTATAAGACACAGTGACTTAATCTATGACTCAAGACTTCAAATGGATTTAATAGCCACCAAGAGCACTGCTTTTTAGTGAAATGTCAGCATGACTTAAACAGTGAAAAATTTGCTATGTCATTCATGGTAATGTTTTGAATGCCCAATACATGCATAATAATAAAATCCCCCAGACTTCTTATACCATTCCAAACTACTGTTGAGTCTGCCTCAAAACTGTCCCTGATATTTTTGTAAAGAGGACCAAGCACAGACATATCCAAGTAATGATTCTCTTGAAAGAGCAAGAAGTGCAAGTCTGTTCCCTATAAAGCGAACCCAGTAGTAAAGTATGCAGCAAGAACCTGATTTACTCTTGTATTCAACATTTGTCTTAAGTGCAGTGCAAATGAAATGAGGCAAGGGACCTTTGTAAGCTCAAGCTGCCATCTGTAGTAAGAAAAAGAATCTTATGCTGGAACTAATTACATGACTTTAGGGATCTTACAAAAGGAATATCCAGAGGATCCTCTTGGTGATCCATTCTTTCTCACAAATCAAAGTAGGTGAAGAAAAGAAAATCCTGGGGCTCAGCCAGCAGTTATGTGAATGATTTAAAACTAAAGGTCTTGTTTCTGAAAAATGGCATTACCCTGGTCTGGTGCTTCGGCCAAAAATGGTTGTAAAATTGAAATTGTTCATCTTCCCTTGAGGGCACTAATTCTGTCAGCCAGCAACTATCTGGGACAGCCACAAGTGTCTTAAAACAGCAGCCTGAAAGGAGATAAAGTGAGTGTTAGACAAACTCAGTCTTCCATGAATAAGTTGAACAAAGAATCATTTGGGTGGAAGCTCATGTTTCCAGGGCTAAGGTGTTTCATGCAATGAAGTCAAGCTAAGCCGTAGTGTTTTCTTCTACCTAGTTAAAATATATATTTACTATGGTTATAATAAATATGAAATATATTTAGAACTATTTGATTTTTCAACTTTTTAATAGCATGTTTTGTCACATAAAATGTCCACTTTTTCACTAGATGAAGTGTTCCTAGATTTTCTGCCCTGGCGGAAAAGACAAACTTGATTCTTGCGTGCTGGAAAAGGATAGAAGAGGGTAGGATAAGAAGGTCATTTTCATCTAACATTGCTTAGTCAGTGGATTAGTCATTTAAGTCTTCACAAATACAATAAAATTAGTCAGAACATAGAACTGATTCATAGCTGTCTTACAGTGAGAAGCTTAGGCAGATGAAAGTTCTGCAAAAGAGGACTATGAGGTGTTCTGATAAGACTCTCCTAAGTGTAGCGAATGGAGGACAGAAAAGGTTTTATTTTTACAGTTAAGTGTAGAACTATCAATACATCAAAGGCTTTGACTTAGTCAGAGTTTTTTTTTAACAGTAGATATAATTAACCACTTCAACAAATATTTTTTTAAAGTGATTTCTTTAACATTTTACTATTTTTATTGGTATTTTCTCTCAGATGACAAACCTTTAGTAAAACTCATATAAAATTTCTGCTGTAAATTCATGAAGTAACATCTTGTTAGGTGAGCTGATCTCCAGAATTCTTTCCTTTAGATCCTAACTAATTTATTCACATCTTAGACTCAGTGCACTTGTGCACATAGATGTAGATTAAGATGTAGAATGTAGATACCATTCTACCTTACCAGGTACTGTTACTCACTCATAAAGTCAGTTAGAAGGTGTTCATTCTTCAGTATCTCTCCTATATTAATTTATATGGACAGTTAGTTTTCAAGACTACTTTTTGAATTATTTTGTCCACTTATGATTTTATCAGCTGAAAAAAGCCTCATTGTGCTTTCAGGTTATATTACCTGTACTTGTGTAGTTTATTTATATAATTGTTTCCATTTAGAGATTTCACTGCTCACTAAAATTGGGATGTGTTATTGCAGTTTTATAACTGAGAGAGGTCAAGGATATAAGGTTTACTTTGAGACATGAGCTAAGACATTGAAAAAGATTATTACCACCATAATTTTAAGAAATGCATTGATTAATATTTAGTAGAAATAACCCTTTACTTTGATACTGCAGCAATCCTGTTGCATCAAAATAATGTCATTTTGGTTGGCCATGGAGCCCCCCCATATAGGAGAGCTATTTAGAAAAGGTTCTACTGTCCCTTAAGACTGAATCCTCTTCTGTTCTCTTTAGCTCTGATTCTGCAGTCACCCATTAAGAGTGTCCTGGAGAAAAAAATCCAACCTGTAATGGGAAAACTGTTTTAAGCATTGTAAGCCAACCCTGAGAAATTGAAAAGGGGAGAATACTGAAAGTCCCAATGGACTGAAAGTCCTTCCATTTCCTATACCTGACGTCCAGACACAGAATGTAATGTGTGTGCATAAGTCACAAAAGCAATCATTGTTCCAGAGGTTACGTAGAGAAGAGAAAGGAGAAGAAGGATGCAATTGCAAGGAGAGATGAAATGATTCACCTGCTCTGACACCTGACAGAGGAGGAATGCTGCCTTTCCCCTGCTCCCGAGGCAGGAGCAGAGGCACGGGACTGGCAGCGCTATCCTGGCATCTGTCTGGGAGTGAGCAGGTATGACTGCTTTGCTTTGCATGGCTGGTTTATTACATTGGTGTCTATTTCTGTTAAAAAAGCTGTGTTGTAAACAGGAGATGGCTGTAATAGCTATAAACAAGTTGGGGAAAACTTTTAAAACTCATCGAGTTTGGGTATGCACACCTGCCCAGCAAGGCAGGAGCCTTGGAGGGAAGAGTACACAGGCAGGACACATAAAGATTGTTTCAAAGGAAAGAGGAGGACTCTATCTAGAAGTCTGCTTTTTGTGGCATTTAGTGTGTGAATCTTGTAGGTAATGTCGTGCTTTCTAAGGGAATTTAAACTCTTGTGAGAGGAGGCCCAGCAGGCTGAACCTGAGCTGGCTGCAATGTCAGCTGGCTGGCAGCACAGCGTCAGACCTGTCTGCCTCAGCATCAGAACCTCCCACACGTCCCCTGGTCCAGCCCTTGTGCCAGGCAACAACTGTGCAATGATTTAGGCTTGGGTAAATGTCATAGGGATACCCTCTTCAGGGTAAAACTGAGTTGGGGTAATCCTTATTGTTATATCAGTAAACATTACCAGGAATAACAGGTGGGTTTTATCTGAAGTGGTCAATTTTGTGTCATTAACCATCTTTTCCTCTGGAATAATTTTGAATTTACACTTTTCTGCAGAATTGTGTTGTCATTTTGTCTCCTTTGCCTTTCCTAAGAATTTAAATGCAAATTTTTGTTTGCAAAATTCAAAAGACACCATTTACAGATAATCCCCCGCTTTTCTCTTTAAGTAGAAAATCCTAGAAATGAGAACTGGGAATTGTTGGCATGGCCTGCATTGCCAGAAGGAAAGGTGACCATCTGGAAAGCACCTTTGCAGCACAGGAGCACTTTGGAGTCTTCATGGATACCAGACTGAACATGAGCCAACACCAAAGGTGGCACATGGTGCCCCTGGCTGCACTCAGGAGTGCTGCTGGTGGGATGAGGGAGTGACCTTTCCCTGGACTCAGCACTGTGTCCAGCTGCAGGCTCTCCAGTGCCAGGGGGATAAGGACATAGTGGAGAGGGTGCAGTGGAGGGTGCACACATAGCTGAGAAAGTCCAAAGAAGAAGGAGCCAGATTCTCCTCAGTAGTGCCCACTGGCAGAACAGGAGCCAAGAGGCACAAACGGAAGCACAGGAGCGCCCACCTGAACATCAGGGAACACTTTTCTCAGTCAGGGTGACTGAGCACTGGCACTGACAAGACAAACCTAGCAGAATAGATGATGGATCTTGGTCTGTTTTTTAACCTCTAAATAATTTTGTGACGGATCTTTGTTACTTGTGTGAACAATTTGTTCATTTCTGAGGTGAGGAACATCTTCATGGTACCTTCAAAACTAGTTTTATGCTTTTAAAAACCTTAGAAGCATTAAAGAAGCGTAAGAAAGAAAAACATGAGGATTCTGCTTTTGGAAGTTTATTTTGTGGCTGGAAGGAAATTGTATTATCCATTTCATATGTGCTTAACCAAATCTGTATAAGCCTCCTGAAAATAAAGTAAAATGTCCCTTTTCTGATGAAAAGCACTTCAGTAAAACCAGTTAGTGTGACTATTATGATTTTATTTGGATTCAAGCAGTCTTTTCATGCTAAAGAAATTTTCTTGGGTGGTATTTAAAAAATGACAGAGGCGCTGATGTTTAAAATGCAGCATTAGAGGAGATGAGAGTTTGGAAGGAAAAGCAGTCGGTGTTTGCCTCCCCTTGGCTTGTCTAATGTTGTTGTGGTCTGTATAATTAATAATAATTATATTATTATTATGTGTTCTGTATATTAATAATTATGTGGTCTGTATATTAATAATAATAATATGGGCTCCCTGGTAAAATGACTATACTAAATTTTGTGGATCAGTAATAAACACTACATATACATATATCAAATATATAATAGCATATCTGTGTAGGCATTATTTAGACTCAAGTGAATTAAATTCAAGGTCTTGGTTCTAGTAAGTTGCTTGATAAATTGAAGTTGTTAAAAAGCCTCTTTTCAAATACTTTTAGAACAGTGGATAACAAATACTGTAAGATCTCAGTATTTTTATTGTACTAATTTACATTTCATCTTTAAACTTTTGATTAGGATAGACTTGAAAAAATACTTATTCAATACTGTAGCAAATTAATTCCTATTTGCAGTTAATTTCAATTTTTTTGCAAATGAATATTCAATAATTTCTGTTAACAAGTAACCTGCAAATTTCTGATAAAACTGTTTTTAGGGACTCTATAGGCAGTAACATTTTTTTTTATTCTTAAGATAACATAATATTTAGAATCTTAATAAATATTTGATTTTCTCTCAGTTTTTTAAAAATATAAAATAACATTCTCAAATTCTATCTTCCTACAAACTTGCTACAGATATTAGGAATCTTAGCATATCATATTAATACCAATAGTTCAGGAATATAAAAAATTCAAAAGAGTTATAATTGAGGTCTCCCCTTACCTGGTTGCCTAAATTGAATTTTGATCTGTTAAGCACAAAGTCCTAATACTGTTCTGTGTTTTTATTTTCAGAGCATTTGCTACCAGAACCTCCTGGGGAAGTTTTGTACTGTTCTAGAATGAAATGGGTTCCACCTTACCTGGTAACTGTAGCAAATGTTGGTCCTCAGAGCTTAATAAGCTGGAGAAGAAAAGGTAGAAATCTTAAACTTCTGATATTGTAATAAATTACTAAAATGCAGGAATATTTACAGAAAAATGAGAAAACGTAAGAGGTGTTTTCCCAAAACATTAACTTACCAGGAATCTTAAATATTTCATGCTGAATATTCCGTGAGTAAAAAATTTACATTGCAAATAATGGCATCATTCAGCTTGTACAAACAGAAAACTGCATTGTGCTTGGTTATCTGGCATTAAAATAGTTCTTTATTATAGCTTATACACACACATCATTAAAGGTATAATTCTGAAGGAGTTCCTGTGATGGCAGACTAGTGGCTATCCTCTTGTCTCATGTGTCCATTGCAATGCTTATTTCTAGCTTTGTTCTTTGAAAAATATCAAAAAATAAAACTAAACTCATTGATAATGTGGGGATAGGTTAATAAATAATGGGCCATGGAAGCTATTCTGTAGTTTTACCTGTTTCAGAGGTAGATTTGGTATGTTTCTTTCTGACATCAATTTTAAAAGGAAGGATACAAAACAAATAAAATGGGAAAGATGATTACTGAACAAATCTGCAACGACTGTAGAGCAGTTGTTTTTGAATGTTCCCAGATGGTTAAATCTCTTCTGCCTCTTGTCTATACATCACTATTTCTCTGACTGAGGAGAAGGGTGGCTGTGATCTTGGGGCTGGCAATAATCTATGACTGCCAGTTCAGGCACCTTCCCAAGTATGTAATTGGTTTGGGTTTTTTAGGGGTAGTGGGATTATTTTTTGTTTGATTGGTTTTTATTTGGTTTGGGGTTTTTTTTTATATAATGTCATTGTAGGGCAAAACTAATGACTTATGGCTGCCAAAAGAGTTTGGTAATGAAAGCTCCTTATTTTTGGTGGTCTCAGAGCACACTTTTTTCCTTCCTACACAAAAATGTGGAATGTGTGTACTGTTTGACCTGAACCTACCTGAAGATGACAATATCATGGAGATTGGCACATTTAACTGTGTTCAGCAGACATGATGACAAATACGTACACTCCTGCAACTGACACAGACTGCACTGTGTGTGGAAAAAAAATGAATTCTGAACACTATGAGCACCAAACAATGCAAGCAAGCCCCGCAGTTACAGAGAGATGCTGCAGAGCCCCAACAAGCTGCTCTTCCTCCTCTTTCCCAGGCCAAGAGTGAACTTTCTGCAATATGTCTCAGCCCTGGATGCTTGTTTCTCAGGGCTCTGTATGTCACATTGTTGCTTCATTCAGGTGTTGCTGCTGCCTGGCTTTGGTCCTGCTTTTATTGTGGTTTAAAGTGGACCCAGGTGCATTTTTGAAATGTATATTTAAAAGAGCATATATTGGCATTGCAAAGTGCCAGAATGTACAAAATTAGCTTTCTTCTACTCTATTCACTCTGGCATTTCTTCAGCTTCCCTCACAGAGTTCCTGGGGGAAGAAGTGCAACCTTACCTCTTGCCCTGGAAGTCGTGGTACGTGTTTTCATTAAGGTAGAGGGAGGTGGTGGGAATTCTAGAGAGTTTTTATAATTTAGCAACCTTCTAATAACCTCTGGCTGTGGGGAAATGCTGTAAAACTTGCATTTCTTGATAATAATGGCAGACAAATAACATGATTTTTGATCTGTATTACTTCTGAGATTATTATTCCTCCTCGGAAATGCTATGATAATAGGAATGCTTTCTTATTCTCATGATTATCATCTTCCTGTAGTAATTTTTTAGCAGCTATTGTCATTGCTTTTATTTTTATTTAAGAAAAAAATTGCTATCTTAGTTTCTATGTGACTGGGAAAGGTATGAGGTTCAGGAGCAAGCTATTTCCTTTGTCAGAGAGTTGTATGCACACAAATGCACGACATTCATCCTTGCTGTTGCCTTGAACAGAAAATGATTTTTAATGAACAAAACCTGCTGAAAACAAAGTCAGAATTCTGAAGAACAGTTATGGTTTATCCTGTCCTTGGCTATAGACTTCCAGCTTACCTCCAGCCCCAAACTGCCATAACCAAGTCACAAACATTACTTCAAAGGAGGTCACAAAGCCATTGGTAACACCGGCACAAAGTGTGGTTTTCAGTATAAACTCTTGTAGACATAAGTGAATATTTTTATATAGTGCAGGCTTTTGTATTTATTCAATTTTCCTCGTTAATCTCAGCTTCACTGCTCCTCAATTCCAGCAGTGTCAGGGCAAAGTGAACCAAACCAATAAATGAGTCTCAGCTCACTGGAGGAAGGACAAGGCTACAAGTTTCCATGTAGCATGTTTTGAAATCATGGTGCCTCACTATGGCAATTTCAGGGTCACTCAGGATCCTCTTCAAAGACCTAATTTTGCATCATAGTTACTTTTATTTTAGGAAATCTCTTTTACTATTTAATACAATATACCTCCTGCACCAGGCTGATGGAAGGGAATAGCTCTCTTCTTCCTGGGATGGAGGCACACTCAACATACTGATGCTGATCGAGTTGATTTCACTTTTTGTATATGTGATGCTGTTTGAGCTGAAATTAAATAAAAGAAATCTGTTACTAAAGAAACCCCTTCAACAATCAAAGAATCTGGTTTAAGCAGAGTGCCAGTCCAATTCCCATGACTTTCAGGAATTACGCCCAGTTTAGTATTATTCCTCTATATAGGTTATAGTGAAACAGGAAAGCAGTTGAAATTATGATGCCATAGAATCATAGAATGGCTTGGGTTGGAAGGGACCTTAAATATGGTCTAGTTACAACTCCCCTGCCATGGACAGGGACAGCTTCCACTAGACCAGGTTTCTCAGAGCCCCATCCAGCCTGGCCTTGAACATTTCCAGGGATGGAGCATCTACAACTTATTCTTGTGACTCACCACCCTCACAGTAAAAACTGTCTTCCTAATATCTAATCTAAATCCACTCTATTTCGGCTTGAAGCCGTTCCCCCTTGTCCTGTAACTATAGGCTCTTGTAAAGAGCCTGTCTCCATCTTGTAAAGAGCCTGTAGGCTCCCTTCAGGTGCTGGAAGGTGGAACTAGGTCACTCGGAAGCCTTCTCTTCTCCAGGCTGAACAATGCCATTTCTCTCAGCTTTTCCTCATAGCAGAGGTGCTCCATGCCTCTGACCATTTTGGTGGCCTCCTCTGGACCTTCTCTGACAGGTCCAAGTCCTTTCTGTGATGGGAACCCCACAGACGGATGCAGAACTCCAGACTGGGTCTCATGAGAGCAATATCCTCTAATTTAATGTTGCTTCTAGGACACAAACTGCTGTTTCTAGCCAGCATCTGTATTATTTCTATTAGTGTATGTAGATCTCCTTCTGGTCACTGATCTGTTGATGGAGGTTGAATCTATTACCACAGTTATGCCAAGGGCTGGGTATAATTTGCAAGTTCGTATATATGAAATATGTCCTTCTTCTTCTCATCACAGAGAATATAAATCTTCTGCATATTCTGCATGTACAGCCTGATTTGTTAACTCTGAATGCTCATGTTCTCTCCTTTCAAAGACTCTTCTGTCAGTGAAGCAGGAGATCATCCCATAAACAAAGTCATTTACTAGTATTTAAGAAGATTTAACGTTTCTTTTCTGTGCAAGATTTTTGCTACTTGCTGTGAAATAATCCGCCAGACTGGATCTTGCCATGAGGATTAATATTTCCCTAAATATCAATATTAAAGTGCAAAAAAACATTCATGCCCATGTCATATGCGTTGACCTTAGTTTAGCTTTTTTTCCTGCTGCTTAAGCAGTTGGAAATGAACTGAGCTTTCTAATCTAGTTCCAGAGAATTTGCATGATAAATACAGAAGCATATGTATTGAATAATGAACAATAGTCTCAAACTGTCTATTTCTTGTTTTAAAGACTGATCTTAAAAACTACTTGTTTTTACTTTTTTTACTGTAAATTAGAAGCTATTTCCCCACATTTGCTTTACATAGTTTCATAATTAAGGTAGAATAAAATTATTTTTGGACCTGAAAAAAGCTATTTCTTTCCTGCAGTCTGCATATATAAAGTAAATTAGCTCATTTCAGTCAACTGCACCCTCCAATTTAAAACTGTCAGCATAAATCATAATCACAAAAGATATCTCAATAAGCAGGCTCTGATAATCTAATTCCTAAGGGGATATCTCAGAGTCAGCAGACTTTGTTTCACTCTTTTTTTCTCAAGGAATGATTGAATATAGGCTTCTACAAGTGAATCTTACAAGTAGGAAGTCCAAAACTCATTAGAAGAGAAGGTACTTTT
The DNA here is from genome assembly GCA_013390045.1 of Picathartes gymnocephalus. Lineage (NCBI taxonomy): Eukaryota > Metazoa > Chordata > Aves > Passeriformes > Picathartidae > Picathartes > Picathartes gymnocephalus. Next base: position 23,296 of record WEKY01010094.1, on the reverse strand, counting down.
CCCATGTATATTTGAACATGCTGTAGCACTTTGAAGTGAGCAGATCAAACTGTGCTCTTACTGTGCTCCACATGTTGGTTTCAATAGCTAAATGCTCAAACTAGTACAGTTACAGCTCAGGTGTTCCCATTATTGTTGAGTTGGTCTTTATCTGCTATGAAAGGAGGCCTTCATGAACTTAACAATATATTTTGATGAGAGGATTTGTGTGAGGAGCAGCAGAGGGAGCTAGGGGTGTTTAGCCTGGAGAAAAAGAGGCTCAGGGGAGACCTTATTGCTCCCTACAACTCCCTGGAAGGAGGGTGTAGTATGGTGGAGGTAGGGCTCTTCTCCCAGGTAACAAGAGGCAGGACAAGAGGAAGTGGCCTCAAGTTGTGACAAGGGAGGTTTAGATTAGGTATTAGAAAAAATTTCTTCACTGAAAGGGTTGTAAAGCATTGGAATTTTCTGCCCAGGGAAGCAGTGGAGTCACCATCCCTGGAAGCGTTGGAAAAATGTATGGATGTGACACTGGAGGACATGGTTCACAGAATCACAGAATGAACTAGGTTGGAAAGGACCTTTGAGATAATGAAGTCCAAACCTACGACCTAACACCTCCTCATCAACTAAACCATGGCACTGGATGTGAGTCACATCCAGTCTTTTTTTAAACACATCCAGGGATGGTGACTCCACCACCTCCTTGGGCAAACAATTCCAGTGCCCAACCTCTCTTTCAGTGAAGAAATTTTTTTCTATGTCTAATATGATGGTGGTGCTGTGTTGATAGTTGGACTTGATGATCTTAGAGGTCTTTTCCAACCTTAACAGTTGTTTGAGTGTTCTGATTTGGGTTTGTTGCTGTTCCAGGCAGACACTGCCGTTCTCCAATGTCTCACTTTATGTATTGTCCTGCTTCTTGGCAGATGAAGTAAATGTAGTCCTCCATCCATTTTAGAAGCTGGATGTTTAAAATCCACAACCTTGCACTACTCAGTCTTCTTTGCCCTGTCTCCAAGCAGAAGCAGGTAAGAATAAAGACATGCTTGTGGTCACTTCCTTAACCATCTCTCAGTTATAAAAGCATTATAATTTATGTTGGAGGATGCTTTCATCTTGTTCAACCCACTGCTCAAAGTAGAGCCATTCCCAAAACTGGATCAGTTTATTTGGAGCCTTCTCCAGTTGAGATATGAATATTTCCAGAAACATTGATTCCATAACCTTTAGGGGAATCACATCCTAGCACACAGCCACTTATTGTGAAAAACATTGCCTTAAGTTAGGCTCTATCATAGAGGGGGCTTAAAATATATTTTGATCTCTGATTTAGGGTTATTCAGAAATTTCAGACTCCAGACTAGAAGGAGCTGTAGCCTAGGATTAGGAGTTTTAAATGTTATGGGACTGTAAACTTACCTAAAAGCTGGACTATGGCCTATTCTAATAAATAATTTGACTGCATTTGTCAAGGACTATTTCTTCAATTCCAGTCCACTAATTTCTTCTGGCTTCTTTTTTTTTTTTTTCCTGTGTTCTCTGTTGAATTAAATCTTCTTGCTAGGTCTGATTCCTTCTCCTCCAAAGAAAGAATGCAACGGAGGGGTAAGCAGCAGAAACTCCCTGCTAAAGAAAGTGCTCAGGCTGTCTGTTGTTTTGGAGTGTGGGAGATCTGTTCCCAGATTTATAAACAAATGATAAGGTAAAAGTCAAAGAAGTGGATGGCTGAGTAGCCATATAATATATGGACTTGAAAATTTAATTTATAAAAGCTGAAGGTGTGAGAATGAGAGGAGAAAGAAGAAATGAGCCAGGAGACAATGCTGGAAAGAAGATTAAATAGAGAAAAATAAGAGTGGTTTGTTCTTGTCATATGGAATATAAGATAGCTGTATAGTTGTTTTCATAAGCAGATGGCTTCACTTTTTGTCACGTTTTACTGCAAATTGGAAGTACTTCCAAATACAGTCAGGTAATTTTAAACATAAATACAAAGAGTGTAGCATTGACTCTCTTTAAATATGTGACTTTGACATTGGGATTCTGCCAAATCTGAGAAATACAAATCTTTATGCAGCATGGCATATTATAATCCAAATAATTTGGGACTAAAATGGGTTATGTGGTTCACTCCTTCTGCTTCAGTGTTAAGAAAATTTGATACCAAAGGCATAATGTGATGCTATTTGACTTTCTTCCTGGCCAGTCATTTTACAGTTTTTCACTGCATCTGTAGCACCACACTTTGAGGTTCCTATATGGAATGTCCTTGAAGTATGTATAGGCAAGCACCTCTGTGCAGCTCGGAGGAGAAATAAGAGACAGACTTTGTTCATGCTAATTTGGATTTAACAGTCAGCCAGTCATGCCAAGACAGAGAAAAATATTGAAAATAGAGTTGCAAAATGAGGTGTATGATAATTCTGTGAAAATATACAGATGTTAAAACTTTATATGTTCTGACTTTAAAAGCCCTGTTTTTCATAAACTCAGTTTCATGTTGTATCTTTCAGTTATAGCAAGGGAAAATGGAATGTGGAATGTGAGAACATTGGGAAGCAAAGAGAAATAGAGATAGATTAGGCTTTAAAGTAGGAAAATTCCAATTTTAAGGAAAGAGTAGGAAATAAGAAAACAATAGTGGTAGCATTTTCTAGATGAGATATCATAACATTGATTTTCTATCTAAATAATTTTAAAAATGGTGTTACTGATCATTAATTGTTTTGTCATATGAAAGTTAAAAAGTGACAACATTAAAATAACTGGCTGAGCTGTTGAGAAATTTCATATTTTTCAATATGGATTTGTTTTTAAATTCTTATATTCATTAATTCTAGCAGACATTTAGTGAATTTATCATTGGGCACTAAGTGATTTCTTAGCCAAATGTTTACTGGTTATAAACAAGATTGAAAGAAATTGAATTTTTTTTGTTGTTTTTTGTTTTTATCAGTGCTTGAGACATTAGAACACCTCTTCATTCATCTTTTTTGTATAGTGTAAGAGCATGAATGTATAAAACAGAATGAATATGTAAAACAGAACAGGTCTTCTGAAGAGGTCTTGTGAATTTTTATTATCTTTTTATAATTTTAGACCTTTAATTCTTATCTTCTTTGACAAAAATCTGTATAAACTAAGATACTTAGGACACTAGGCTTTCCTTTCTATTTAGTGTATGGGGTTTTTTCAGTCCAGAGCAAAATACCTAGAGAGGAGAGATGATGAAGAGACAGATATGAAATAAGAATGTCTGTAGCACCTAGAACTACATTATGTTCATTGATTTGTGCAGATTCCCAGAGTTATTTATATAAAATGTGTAAAGTGGCAGTTGTATGCTTAGTTAAAAATTTGTATCACTTTGAGGAAGATGAAAGAGAAGCAGCTTCACTTCTGGCTGGTATTTTTAGAAGTCTTAGTTTTGGTTTTGCTGCCAGATGATTCAGCAGTGAATAGATAGTCAGGTATTATTTCACTTAGAAATAATGAAAATGATATTACCTAGAACTAACAAAGACTTGAATTGTTGTGGCTCTGGGTTTTGTGTCTATATTCAGTAGTGTTGGCTCCATTGGCCATATTTTCTAAAATTTCAACATATTAATGACATATACATTCTTAAAAGATCTTAATTTAAATTATAATTATATTATATAGATTTAATTATGAATTACTCCTTTTTCCCATTCAAAAAATTTTTCCAAGCATTTCTATTTATAATTTTTAGCCATATAATAATTTCCTGTCCAAAAACCTCTCTTAAGCAGAGAGATATACCTTCTATTACTGTATGTACGTAATTAAACAATATAGACTAAAAAACAGCACCATCATTTGGGGTCAGTTTTCTTCTGTGACTTACTGCACCCTTCTGGATTACTGTACATTGGTTTAGTTGCAGTTGCCTACACTTTATCCACCCATAAAATTTGACTGAGCCTTGCATATAGAGGCTAAAACATTTGGAGGAAAGTTCCAGACATTATTAAACATTTCACTCTGCAGGTTAATAAAAGAGCCTTTCTGCAGTCTGGGATGAATTTCACGTGCAGCTCAAGGCTGTGTAGTTCTCATCTTCCACAACAGTGCCCACACCACCGTGTTTGCATATCTATTTCCTTGTGGGCTTCCATCACGGAGCTCTGCTATCACAGTTTAAATAGCTTCCAAGTTACTGATGCCCGGGATGGGCTTTGCATAAGCTTGCACACATTTGGTTCTAAGACAAATGGAATATATATAAGATCTCCCATGTCAGCTGTGTAAAACAGTTTCCATTTATATACAAATGTGTGCGTTGTGAGTCAGCCTTAAAGCTCAGGGGGTCTGCAAGAGGATGGCAAAGTGTGTTTCACTTTGAGAATATCAGTGCTAGGTATTTCCTCGGCAGAAACTGGGGAAGCCTCACCTCCCATGAGTGCCTACAAGAACTGCTGTAGATGGATGACCCACTATTAGCTGGATTTGAGCCTGTGACCTTGACTTAAAAGACTTTATATCTGAAAATGAATCTCCAGATTTAACTGGCTCTTGACATGTCTGCTCTTTATTGCCTGTGCTTTTACACTGCTGAGAAAATTCTGGGGTCATTCACAAGTCATTAAGTTCTGGGCTGGTGATCCAGCTCCTAGACATTTTTGCAGAGCTCTTACCTCTTTCAGTAGTTGCAGACTTTGTCACACAGTCTGCACATCCCCAGGTGGCAGCAGGACAACTCCATGTGCCCGGTGACTGCTGGACCAGAGACCAATCCTGCTGGACCAGGTGTGATGTGGCACCTTCCCCTTCAAATGCCAGTTCCTGCCTTACTTTGCAATTATGGTCTTTGCTTTCATAGCTCACTCATGGGTAGAAGAGCTGTTCTTCTACATTTATACTGTTGTTTGTAGTTTTACAGGATTTCTGCTATGGCGATGTCTTGCCATCTTTATCAAATACAGAAAATTGCCTTTGTACCTCTGTTAGTTCAGTGGCTCAGAAGAAAGATTTCATCCTCTCCATACTTTCACCAGTGGTATGAACAATTAAATTTCTTGGGATTTGTCAGACTGTCTGGGGAATGAAACTTTCAAGGTAACGCTCAACTGATTTAAGATTAAGTACAATTTCGTAGCTATTTCCTGAGTATGAAGTAAACAGAAAGACAAAGTGCTCTTGAGATAAAGCAGGTAGGATGTGACAATCTGAAAGGAAAAGTTCAGTTGTATGCTGTGGTTCAACATATAAAGCATATGGTTTGATGGTCCTGACTTTCCCAAAGAGCCTTCTGTTAGGTCTAATTCTGGGTTTGCTTACCTCTATTAAGGACATCAAGCCTTTTCTGTGTCCCAAGGAAGAAACATGGAGGAATCCCATTATTTATCACATTTTCTCATGTGCTTTCCTCTATAAACTAACAGCTACAGCCAGACTGATAAATGAAATGATAGAGGGGCTGCTTTCTGGCCTGAGGCCAAATGGCATGGCACAGATCATATCCCTCCAGCTGGATTCTCTGACACCCCCACAACAGGATGACTGCACAAAAATTGTCTGTTAGGGCTCAGCCAACCCCTGAACTTGATGCAGGCATTGGGGGAGGCCTGTGCTGATATTGTGACACAGAGCTCACTAAATGTCAAAAAGTAAAGACAGTTGCATGCCATTGCTTCAGCTTGTTCTCTCAGCCTTTTATTTCCTCAAATAGGTATGGCTAATTTGGATGATTATTCCAATTTTATCCCAAATACTTCCTTTTCATTTTAAGATATTACATAATAAAAATTATGATTCCTTCTTTAAGGATTAAATACATTAAAAGAATATTTTTCCACCAGAATTTGTCTTCTTTCCTTGTATTTTATAAAAAAACCCCATGCAATTCTTCCCCCTAGAAAAGCTTGAGCCTGTTAACAGCCAGTCTGCAGAAATAATGAATTCCTTACATAGTATGACAGTTATCTTTGCCAATTAGTCCACCTGACTGAGTTCAGCTAACAGGTGTATTTAAGCTCAGTGAGTCTGCCTTCATCACTCTCTCAGGGAAGAGGACAGCTATGTTGGTTTCTGAATTAGACATTGGAAAAAATCCAAAATATCTAGCTCTGTTGCCTAGCTGTCTCTGTGATTGAAAGTGCTGCAGAGGCTGGTGCAAAAAGAGTGCCTGTGATTGGGAGTTGTGTATCTGTCTGAACAAAGAAATGGATATCAGTGAAAGAATCACTAATTAGCTCTTATGAATGTTCCTGATTTTAAATTACCTCTTGAGGAAAAAAAAAATAAAATCTTTCCCTAGATTCTAATTAAGCTAAAGAATAAACAAATCTCATTTCAAATGTTAAAGAATTTATAGAATTTCTGTTGATTTTGTGTATAGAGAAAGTTAATATGTGTGTGGTAAGGAAATATCAATCCTGTGTCTGTGCTTGCACATGGATTTGAGCAAACACATTTTAAGAGTAACTAGCTAGACAGTGGTTTGTATGATATAGCATGTAGAATATGTCACTTTGGTTTTCTCCAGTATGCCAGGCAGAATATAAATAGAGAATATAATACATCTCCATTGATATTTACAGCTGTAAAACATGACTAAAGGGGAAATAAAGAAAAAAATACCCTGTGGTTTTAATGTTATTTTCTACATGCCCACCCATATTTGAGCTAAAATATTAATAAAGCCATTTTACATGAGTAAATTATTAAAGCCTTCAGACCCAGTCAGAACAAAGACATGTCAGAGGTAGATTTTGATTTGAAGTTTTGTCAATTTGGAATGTAATACTCAGGTTTTGTTCTGTGTCATTAGTAAATTTTATCTTAGCTTCTCTGTCAGAAAATTCAGCAGTGTTACTTATCACCTGTAAAACAGATTTTGGTACCATTCCTTGGCTGAGGCTTCTTTAAAAGAGAAATTAGTTTCCAGAAAGGGAAGCTATGCAATCCCAGTATCCAGTTAGTCTGCAGTAGCTCTCCGTCAAACTCTGCCTGGCTCCCTAGCAGCAAACCAAGCACGACCAGGGGACAGTGAGCACTGTGTCTGATTGTACTGATGAACCATTATCATGATCCCTTGTATGTTTTTGGATTTGTTTTAAAGCAGAAATATTCCAAATAATGGGTGGGCATGATTTAGCAGTTTGCAGGGGTGAGGGGTGATTCCCAGTCTGTGTGTGGCTCCCTCATTTGGGTGGGAACAAATTCATGTCTGCCTTCTCATCCTCAGGGCTTAAGAATGGAGACTTATTTTTCTTATTTCCTTGTGTACATATACCTTCTCACATCATGTGTACTACCTTCCTTCACTTTTAAAGAAAACAAATATATTTCATAAAAACACTTAGAGGTATCAGGTGTATTTGCAGGAAACAGTGGAACAGTGTAGTGACTCCACTGTAAAGTTGACTTTCCCAATGTCTGCAAAAGAACTGTTAGGTGAAGACAAGCCCTTATGAAGTAAAAGTCAGGAACAATTTTCTTAGTGTAAAAAGGCTGTTTATTTAGACAGTTAAAAGGAATAAGATAATTTACTTTTTAATTGAGATGTTTTGATAAGAAGGTCCAATGAGCAGTGATAATCCATAAGGACTTCCTTTTGTAGGCAGCACAAGTTCTGCATTTCACTATTTAATTGTGATTTTTTTTTTTTTTTTTTCATTCTGTTGTTGTTGTTTTTAAACTTGAAAACTTGGTCAGTCCCTATTTTGATTATACAGATACATTTCTGTTGAGTTTCCACTTCTGGAAAAATTAAGCAGAAATGCTATTTCCTGTTGACACAAATCTGATGTGCACTTTTCTGCACATGATATCCTGAAAGCATTCATGAACTGCTGGCTGGTTTTCTAACCCTCTGTCCTGCATCACTGAATCTTGTACTTACTAAAAGAATATGCTGAATGTCTTGTCTTGCTGTGCTAACTCACTGCTGTGTCATCCCAGGGTTACCTCTTGTCTGCAAAACCTTGTTCCTGGTATTTCCCACAGCTCATGTTATTAACTCACAGAAGGAGCAGATTGAATTTAGTTTGAAAATTTTGAGCTGACAAGTCCTGAGGTGTTCAAGCCTTTTCTTTCCCTCTCTGTGTTTCCTGATACTGAAGGTGAAATATAGGGCAAGGAAAATTCACTGCCAGGATGTAATATTTTTAGTTCTTCGCTGTCTTCAAGTTTTGTGCTGGAAGACTTTTCCTAAGAAATGACACTTAGTGATTTAGGGAGAAAAGCTAAGGGTGGTTCAGAAAAACATTAAACTATCTATGTCCATTATAAGAATATTCTAAAGGTGGGATTGTCTCATCTGATTTAAGATATTTTACTGCAGGATTCACCCTCTCTGAGTTCTCTTTTTAGTTATTGAGGGCAAGATGATGTGATTTAGACTTTCAGCAGGAAAAGAATTCATAAAGTAATAAAAATAATGTGAAAGTTGTGGATAGGAAAAGGAATAACTGCCAAAGAATCTTGTCTGCTGCAGAGGCTGCAGCATGGACTTCTTGACCATAGAATCATAGAATATAGTAAGGGACCCACAAGGATCATCACTTCTGGCCCTGCATGGCACCGTCACTCTTAAATACTTGTCAGGTTTGGTGCTGTGACCACTTCCCAGAGGAGCCTCTTCCAGTGCCCAGCCCCACTTTGGGTGAAGAATCCCTTCCTGATATTTAATCTAAACATCCCCTGACACAAACTTCAGGCCATTCCCTCGTGTCCTGTCACTGTCACCACAGAGCAGAGATCAGTGCCTGCCCTTCCTCTTCCCCTCACAGGGAAGTTGTAACTGCAGTGAGGTCTCCCCTCAGTCTCCTCCAGGCTGAACAGACCCAGTGACCTCAGCCACTCCTCACACGGCTTCCCCTCAGGGCCCTTCACCATCCTTGTTGCCCTCCCTTGGACACTCTGCAATAGTTTAATGTCGTTCTTATATTGTGGCACCCAGAACTGCCCCCAGCACTCGAGGTGAGGCTGCCCCAGTGCAGAGCAGAGCAGGACAATCCCCTCCCTTGCCCGGCTGGCGATGCTGTCCCTGATGCTCCCCAGCACAGGGATGTCCCTCCTGGCTGCCAGGGCACTGCTGGCTCATGTTCAACTTTGTATCATCCAGGACCCCCAGGTCCCTTTCTGTGGGGCTGCTCCTCAGCACAGGCAATAGAGAATTCACATGTGAGGCAAACCTTTTAAGTACTCCCAATTTTTAGAAAAGATACAATCAGTCAACAACAGGCATGAATCCAGATAAACCAGGTTTAATTGGCATCTGTGTGATCATGGAAATATTTGTTTGATTAAGAAAAGTCTCTGATTCAGATGAACTGAAAATGAAGAGTTGAAGACTAAACAACATGGTTTAAAATGTGCTTATTCAGTCCTACCAGCATGTTTGGAATAGAAAAATATATGATTTTATGAATATGACATTTTGTTTAACACAATTTTTTTCCCTGAGTTTTTCCTGTATTCCATTGCATTTTCTGTGTAACCCAAATTGCAAATGGAGAGCTCTCTACGAGGCATCGTGGCCCTGACATGCTGTTATGATCAGTGCCTGACTGTCATAAAGTGGACATTAAGCCCATCTGTCCTGGAATGTGGAGATACAGAATGGGAGCTTATGCTGGGGAGTTTTTTTTCCTTAAAGTGTAATTTCTCATATTGACCCTAAAAAAATAATTAATCCCTTGGAGGACTCTTTCATTTGAGGCTTTGTAAAGCACTGTCTGAAGTAATTTCAGAAGTGTTCTCATTGATAATGTCTGAATGGTTTATGAAATGCCAGAAGACTGAAACCAGACAAATATAGTGTGCAACTTTGAAGAAGTACAAAAGGGAAAAGGAAAGGGGGATTATAAACCTGACACTTATCTTCAATTTCCTCAATAATTCTGGAAGGTAAAAGGTCTTTCTACAGAAATAAATTGTAGATATGATACATCTTAGCTTCAGAAAAGCTTCTGACACTCTTTCAACCATGTTATTTACAAGAAAAGCTGTTGAGACTTCTTGAGAAATGTACTATAGCATGGGTGAAAAAGGGGTTCTACAAATACACAGACAGAGAAATTTCATGTTTTGTTTTGGTTTTTTAATGGAAATTTAAGACATCTAGATCTTGTATTGTTAAGTACTTCTATTAACCACTTCAATTATTGTTGTTTCAGACTACCTGAAACCAGGAGATAATGAAATTATTTTGAAGTACAGATTAGAATTCAACAGGTCTTAACAGATTGAAGATATGATATGAAAATAAGACTAAGCTCTTCAAGACAACACAGAGTACTGTAAATTAATGGGAAGAACTAACTACAGATATGGATCTGTAAAGTGATATAACTGCACTGTCTGTTACTCAAAAGCCTTTCCCAGGAATGGTTCTCTTCTGGGTACTGAATGGACTTCAGGAAAGATACAGACCAACAGGAGGTGGTCAAAGCAATATGTACAGGAGTGACTGAGGCTGTGAACGGGGATGCAGTTACTGCCCACAGTTACACAATTTTGTTGTAAAAAAAGGGCAGGTGACCTTTCCTACAGATTAGAGTAGATAAGACAAGAAGTAATCTCTTTGACTTGCAGCAAGAAAAAAATCAGTTTACATGTGTGGAAAAATATTTGAACTGTAACCATAATGTAATACTGCAATAAATCTCCTGGGACCTCTGTTCCTGCCACTGAATAACTTTAACAAAAGAAAACATTTGAGAGTTGTCAACTTAGATAAGTTTTTGAGGTCCATTTTTGCACCATTTTAACTGAAGTCTGTGAATTTGGTGGATTGTGTTTTCTGTGGGAAGCATAACTTGAAGATTTGCTGAGTATGTGTGAATTGCTGGGCTTCATTACTGACTGCACATAACTTTCAGCACTGGCCAGTTTTCACTCCTTATTTCTATAGAAAAGATTAGGTAGTAATAGCTGTGGATATGTGCTTTCTTGAAAACTGCTCAATCCTTTTTTAAAATCTATTGTATTTATTAGTAATATTGGAAAAAAAAAAAAAAAAGAGTGGCTATAAAATCCCATGTGACAGTTCCTAATTGGAATATGTTTCCTTGTCCAAGCCAATAATTTACATTAGCTGAATAACAAGGTGGGTTTTAAAAATGCTCATTTGTTGCTTACAAGGTAGCTGGTGGCTGACTTCTTACCAGACTGTTTTATCACTTTAAATTTTAGGATCATTGCTTATATCCTGCTATCTTCCCATATACAGTATATTTTATCAGTTTCTTGTAGGCTGGAAATAACCTATAGTTCAATATTATTTTCAGTGAAAGTGAATGTTTCTGTTAGTATTTTTTTGAAATAAGAGTATTTTTTCTGCTTCACTAGCACAAGGAGTAAATAAAATGAAATATAAAGAATACAGGATGAAAGAAATACAGCAAAAAGTTTAAAAAAAATAAATGATATATGGCACATATTTAGTGGGATAAGCAGGATCTATCTATTAAAAAGTCAAAGCACATTTATTTAAGATATTTCACAACTGCTCATTTGCTCACTAATAAATCCTTATTAGCCCTTCATATTGATCCTCAGCAGGGCCTACAGACCTTGGTTCCAGTATAGGATCCTTCTCTCATCCATTGCATCTGAGATGGTGAATAATAGCTATTTTTATGGCTATTTGAATTAAATATAGGCTACAAAAGGATGTTGGTGGGGATGTCTGGTTTGGTTTTTTTGTGTGTGTGTGTAAAAAAAATACTGGGACGTTTTTAGTACGTTTTTATTTTTCCTAGGGGTTTTTAATGAAGAAAGATGTGGATCCACCTTGGATGAAGACTTGCAGTCCTGATTGTCTTCTATGCCTTTACATATTCTTAATACTGATAAATATTTCTAGATGGTGATCAGATGTTTTCTTGTCTACCTGTGAATGATACAGCTGCTCAGCACCTCATCACATGTAATGCAATCCGTCGTTGGCAGACAACCTGAGTTTTATAACAAAATTGAACTTGGTTTTGAAGCTTTAGAGCAGAAACGGAAAATTTATACTTTCATCTACTTATTTTTAATTTAACAATTTACATTAAACATTAATTAATACATTAATTAATTAATGTATTAATTAACATTAATACATTTTAAATTCTATTTTCTGTATATATTTTGGTGCCTTTCTAGAACCTATCATCTGTTAAGAGATTTTTTGAACTTCTGACATTTGTAAGGGAGAAAGCTCTCAAGCTTTATTCCATAGCTTTTTTTATATGTTTCTTTCATTGCTTTGCATTCAGTTCAATTCAATTATGCACCTTTAGAAACTGGCCTTTCCATCCTCAGTTGGATTTTCTAAATCTAGAAAAGATTTAGCAGTTTAAAGGAATGATAGTGAAGAAAAGACAACATATTTAGCCCTGAAATAAATACACCACAGTAGTAACAAAATTTATTGCTCTGGAACTTTGTCAGTACAGTTGTCATGGGACTGAGGTTTGAGTGGACAAAGTGCAAACAAGATTGAATCTCTTCCTGAAGTTCATATACAGCTCCAGGTTCTCTTACAGGGAATCTCTGGGAATTATATTCTTCATCACAGCAGAAACTCCTTGAAACTGGGTTGGGTTCTCTTACTTATACTTGGAACCAGAAACACATCCTCTGTTTAAGAACCTCCTTGCAATGGATGGAAGACTTGTAAATTGGAAAGTCAAGCTGTCAAACATTAGAAAATTAACATATCTCTTTGGCCCATTGCCAGTTTCAATTCAGAAGGTGTGTGGGTATACAGTGTGTTATCAGCTCCATATATACACTCACCAGTCTTTTATCCCCCAACAAAATACCTGCCTCACTCAGTGAAAAGAATAGAAATGTAAAGGGAAAGAACTGAGATTGTGCAGGTTAATCTGCACAATCTGACATTTCTTTTTAGTCACCTGAGAACACAAACAACTGTTTTTCATTAACATTAGTTGTAGCTATGTAAACAAGCATACAGTCATAAGGAGTGACTGTATACAGGAGAGAGACAGGATCTGTACAGAGAACATCATAATTTACCAGGGATTTATGGGTTTTACTTTTGATAGTTGCTGTAGACTTCTATGGAACTTTTTTCCCCAAAGTGAAACATATTTTTCTTTCCTCTTTCTTTTCCCTGTTCCTAAAGAAGAGAACTGCACAGTACACCTGGGATGTTGACGCCACTCGTTGTCCTCCCAGCCAGGCGAAGGCTGCGCCAGAGAGGAGTGTCTCTCCACAGGTAGGGACCTCGCTGAGCGGCCACAGCACCGGACCGCTGACGGAATGCGCAGGGGTGGAGTGCGTGGGTGAAAGCAAGAAAGCACAAGGGGGATCCCAAAGATGCAGTCAATCCAATAGGAACATTTATGGAAGGGACTGTACCTAAGGGACATGGCCACAAGGAGTGTCACCCTGAGGATCAGCTCCAAGTGACCTCTGGAGTACAAAATGACAAAGGTTTTTATACTGAACCATCTCAGGGGTGGGGTTTACTACAAAACCAATCACAACAGGATAAGGGAGGAGTGAGGGTAGGATTGATACACATGAAGACCAGTGAGGGAACAGGAAGGAGGGGATACATTGAGTTAAGCCAATGGGTAACCAAGTAACAAGGAACTTTCTAGACACCAGGGCAGGGTTAGGGGAGAATTGACAGGAGAGAGAAACTAGCTCAACCAGGAGAGGAACTTAACTACATGACAGGGGGAACAAACCAACTAAACAGGGGGTACATGGAACCAACCAAATACAATAAACTTAGAAAATCCGCCACAACAGGATGTAGAAGGTCTCCACCCTACTTATGTTTTATAGTTCTTTGCCATTAGCTTGGACAGCTTTGGGACTTGATTTTTTTTTTCTGTTTTCTGTACAGTGTAAAAGAACAGCATAAAGGAGAAATTGAGGAGTTTCTGTGAATTATGACATAAATATTTCTATATGTAATAATCAGTCTGATTTTGGGTTTGACATATCTCAAATTAATAAAATCAAACACACTAAAGCAACTGATGGAAGAAGAGGAACTGTTTAAAGTTTAGAATGGTATGAGATGTGCTTTTGGATGAGAGAGAATTCCACCTGATTTTTCACATATTTTCTACATATTGTGTGTTGCAAGTACATTTAGGGAATGAACTGAGGCTCCAGCTCTATTCATGTAAATAATCTGATGTTTTTAGTAAAGATTTTTAGTTGCTTTTTAGATGGCCCAGTGTCATGACAACCAGCTCTGAAACAGATTTCACAGAGAAAGGGTTTATGTCTCATTAATCTCCTGATAGTATATCCATCTTGGCACAATGGGAGTTTTGTTCAGTTTTTATAATCATTAATTTTTATGAAAGTAGTTGGTTAGCCTTACCACCTCTATTTATTTTCTTGTGGTTTGGGGTCTTTGTTTGTTTTTGGTTTTGGTTGTTTGCTTTTGTTTTGTTTTTTGGTCTTTTTTTTTTCCTTTGTGTTCTGTTTGTATTTCCCCTATGCATAGTTTGGGATATATAATCGGGTACAGAAGGGACAGTTATTAATCTATTTAGAAAGAAATTAATTTGACATGAAGTGCCTTTGTTTAGAAAAGCATGATTGTATTGCCTTGCATGTTGTGAGGTTTGCGCTTTGAAAATTCATTCCTTTGACAAGATTTAATTAAAGTAAATTCTACATATAGTTAAATGTTTTACATTTTACCCAGGGTACGATTACTAGTGGCTGCAAGTTTTGTCATGTAATTGCCTTGACAGTCTTATAAACAAGAGGCCCTCACCTCCCATTGTAAGCCAGAAGGAGGAGGAGGAGGTAAAGATCTGATTATATAACAGAGAGGAAGCTTTATGTCTTGAAAATGCCATCTTAGTACCTAACAAACTTTGGAAAATAAGTGCAAGAAAACCTATTTTTTGCTGCAGCAAAGAAAACCAACAGGATGCATTAACAGGGGCATCACCAGCAGAGATGAAAGCATTATCCCACTCTACTCAGTGTTTGTCAGGGCACATCTGGAACACTATGCTCAGTTTTGGTTCACCCTATACAAAAATGATTTGAACAGAATGCAGAGGGTCCAGAGAAGGGTTCCAGAGATGATCCAAGGACTGAGAAGCCTGGTGTATGAGCAAAGGCTGAGAGACCTGGGTGTGCTCACCCCTGAAGGAAGAAATCTTAGAGAAGGCCTTGGCACCATGTTCCATTATATAAAAGGTGGCTACAAAGAAAGTGGAGACTTTCTTTTTAGAAGGAGTCACATGGAAAACATTAGAGGTAATGGGTACAAGTTAATTCTAGGGAGCTTCTGATTGGACACAGGGGGAAAGGTTTTCACAGTAAGAACAATCAGCCCTTGTAATAATCTCTCCAGGGAAGTGGTGGATTCCCCCATATTGGACACCTTTAAGATTTAGCTGGACAGGGTGCTGGACCATCTTGTCTAGACCAAGCTTTTAGCATGCTTTTACCAAGAAAGGTTGGACTGTGTGATCCTTGAGGTCCTGTTCCAGCCTGGTATTCTGTGATTCTGTTAACAAATCATTTGAATGAACATGAAATCAGTACTTTGTTTGATGCTTTTTTCTATTTGAAAATGGAAATATACAGAATATTATTATTTTCAGTATATTATTATATATTTATTTGACATATTGCTAACATATATTTTTAATGAGTCAGCTATTAAAAGTGTGTGTCTTGAAATATATGTGAATATTTACCCAGTGATATTCCTAAATATCCACTCTACTTTGCTTAGGACCACACCAGAATATGACTTCATAACAGGATTTAAACCTTATTATTTCTGTATTATACTCTAGTAAAAGGTTACTGATTAAATTCAGGGCTAATTGAATAATTTGTGATGAAGGTTCATAAATCTTTCCAACACGGCTACTTCAGCTATAACTTCACATCTCTCAGAGCCATTGTTCTCAAATGTCATTGTTGGGCCTCTTCCATGTTTTTACCTGGGTCATCCTCCCACCTGCTGCTCCTTCTCCCTGGACTTCCAGCACTGCCCTGTGCTGACATCCAGCCTCCTCTGGAGTGACGGCCACTGCTCCCTGTTCCCTCCCAGAACTGACCTCTGGCACAGCAGGCTGTGGCCTCAGTGTAGCACACTGTCCTGAGAATTCTCACAGTCCAGCCCCCAGTGTTTCCTCTACTTTCCCATGGATTAGGTTACTTTCTGTTCCCCACTCAAACTTCATCCACAGCACATTCAGTCTATGTTTGGGGGGGATGAACATTTTTCTTCAAGGACTCTATACATACACCTCCTCTGCAGCCCTGTTTCCAGCAATTTCCTTGCCTTCTGCAGCTGCTTGCAGCCTTGCACCAAAACTGTTTTCTCCTAGCCAGGAAGCTTGAACTGGTTACACCAGAAAAAGAGAAAGAAAATTTTTGATGTCTTGTCATCTCACCATGGCAGGTGAGATGGAGGAGATGGTGATTAATTGGAGCTGCTTTAGTCCTGACTCACATCCTCATCCCAGTATCTGTTGTCTTTAGTTAAATAATGGGCTCTTCCTATGGAAGTCACGGGAGAAAGTCACAAGTAGAAAACTTCCAGTGAACAGAGCGATCCAGTGAGAGATATTTGACATAGAAAAGAGCATAGATGAATGTTGGATGGAGAATTCTTGGGGTTTCTTACAATTTGGAGAAGAATCACCTCCCAGTTCAAGAACTTAGACCATCTTTTCATAAGAGATGAAAGGCCAGATGTCATAGCTTAGGACAATCAGAAGACTGTTTGAGCTATGCAGAGTCCAGACTGGGGAATGATTTTTTAGGCATACTACATTCCCTTTCCTATGTTTTGAAAAATAAGAGATCTGGAGTTTGACATGAGCATTTGAAATAATTTTCTGTGTAATGAGCATATACGGGTGAACAAGGTAACATGATGTTTATCAACCTGCAGTATAAGCAGAAAGTCTATGACAAAATGAAAGCATCCTAGCAAAGTAAAATCGAGAAAGAATTTTTTTTTTCATTTACGTTAATGACTAAGCAAATTCAAACTTTCTGGTTAGTGGAAGAATCTTGATATAAAAATAAATTTTAAAAATGTCTTCAATATTTATCAGCATGAAATATTACTTGCTTTGTTAATTTATATGCATATAATATAAGGCATTTCTGATCTGTTTATATTTGTTCATATCAAACTACATCTTATTAAGTGTGTCTACAGAGATTACAGAAATATCAAGAATATTTTTTGTGGATGTCACAGTCTAACATTCCATTTCACATTTCTAAATCCCGAAACTGCTTGAGAAAATAATAGGGGTTATTTTTCTTCCCTTTATACCTTCAGAAAATAAACTTCAGTGAATCCTATACAGATTTCACAAACTGTCAAGGCAAAGCTAAGATGAGAATCCAGCTTTCCCCTTCAGTGATCTATACCTTGACCATGGCTCCTTGTTTTCAAAGGCATGTAGACTGGACAAATAGGATGAAACCTTGTATTCCTTGGAAAGTCAGTATCTGTACTGAAAAAACTAAGGCAGAGGAAGAAGGAAGAAATGGAGGCTTGGAGTTGAACAGAAATTGTAGGATAGAAGCTATTAATTTTAATTTGAGGTTCTTTCCTTGTTTAAAGATTAAAAGCTGTGAAGTGTTAACAGGTAGTTGTTAAAAAAAAAAAATTTCTGACTACCATGTATATTTTGAGAGACAAATTCATGCTCATGCAGAAACCAAACCATAACTCCTCTGTTCAACATCAACTTAAATAAATTAATCAGGATACAATGAAAGAAATAACAATGAAACTACACTTTAATCTATAGCTGAAGTGAAGGTGACCTTTCCTGTTAGCATGACTGTTGTTTTGAAGGACAGTTTGCTACATCTGAGAAAAGGTTCACATCCTTTAGTTCCTAGAAAAATAGGCTCTTTGAAGAATGATGCATCAGTTTTACTATGACTCTGTCTGAACTGAAAGTGTAGTAAAAATATTTTTGAATTATCTTAAACTTTGTATCTTACATTGTCCATATTCAAAAACAAGAAATGGAAAAAATAATTTATATTTTAAGAAGTGGTAATTATTCATGTATTTGAGTATTTGAAGAACACTTACTCTTGCTTGACACTGAGAGAAAAGAGACTTGATTTGTGAAAACTATGACTAATTTTAGTAAGAACATGGATCTTTAAATTTGATACCAGTGCAGCCCGAAGTGAAGCAAAGAATTGTAATACATTCTCAGACTAAAAATTAAAGTTGGAGTGACTACTTTCCTTTGGCAAATGTGAAAGTTACAAATCTCTGCCTTAAAGTATACAAAGCCTTCTATCTCTCTGTTTTTCACCCAACATTTCTGATACTGCTCATACCTAATTATAACATGTATTTCCCTTTAATCAGTGGTGCATAATTTATTTTGCCATGCTTATAAATATGCTTTTCAGGCATGCTTATTGAAATACATACAAAACATCTTCTTATAAAACAAATACGTAATGATACAAATGTATAGAGATTTCAGGCAAAAATAGATGTAGCTTTCTAAATAGTATTTTCTTTTTTAATAGTAGACTTCAGAAACACAACAGAAAGCAACAGAAAGCAGCCTTTAATTCCTTAAATGTAAGGTATAAAAAAAATACATGACAGTAAAATAAATCTCTAGAGTTTTCTGCCCTATGTGCATTTATAGATGGAAATCTGATGACAATAGTGACAAACAATATATTTTTAAATTTTTTTCTTGATTTTCTTGGAGGCATTTCACACCAAAAATAGAGTAGGAATATCATAATCTTATTAACCAAGGAAGTAGTAGTTAGACATCAAACCAAAAGCATCATCATAAGATTTAGCACTGAACAAGGTGTTGCTAAGGAAATTGACACTAAATATTAATACAGTGAAATCAGAGCTCTATTTTATGTCCTTAATTTTGTTATAAATATAAAACCTATATCTATACCATTAAGCTGAACAAGCCCAGGACATTGTCCCAGCATTAGCATGGGATTATTCATAGTCTTTAATCATTAGTGCACTCCTTGGCACATTTTTTGGTTTTGCTGATAGCACTAGCCCAAAAAATCCTAGTTTTGGACTTAGTAAAAGTTATATACTTGGTCTCAGGATGAGCAGACAGACCACTACACATTTTATTTCCTAGTGCAGTTCCAGCTGAGGTCATTGCTCAGACCCCCAGGCATGCACCAGCTCTTCACCACAGAAAACACACAGGAAGGAGAATCACCAAATCAGAATGGTTGACATCGGAAGGGGCCTCTGGATGTCATCCTGCTCAACTCCCTGCTCAAGCAGGGCCACCAAGAGCCACTGCCTGAGGACCATGTCCAGATGGCTCTTGAATAACTACGGGGGGTGGAGAGCACACCACCTCCCTGGGCAGCCTGTGGCACTGCCTAATCACCCCGACAGAGCAAAGACCTTTCTGATATTTAGACAGAACCTCCTGTGTTTCCTTTTGTGCCCATTGCCTCTGGTCTTGTCTCTGGGCAAGAGACACTGGAAAGAGCCTGGCTCTGACTTATTTGCATCCCCTCTCCAAGTACCTGCACACCTTGATGAGATCTCCCCTGAGCCTTCTTCAGGCTGAACAAACAGTCCCAACTCTCTCAGCCTTCCTTCATAGGGGAATGCTCCAGTATAATCCCTTTAGCAGCCCTTCACTGGACTCTCTCCAGTGTGTCCATGACTCTCTTGTACTGGGGAGCCCATAACTGAGCACAGTGTTCCAGGTCTGACATTATCAGTGCCAAGTAAAGACTATTCCTTCTTCCTGTGAGCTCCAATCTCTACACAAATGCTCTCACTTTATAATCTTGAAATGTATTTATTTGCCCCTCTGTTGTGAAGAAGTGTATGGTACATTTTGACATTTATCTAATTGAGGATTCAGTCAAAAGGTAGAAAGTTAGTATTTTCTGTGAGACAGTCTGATGGTTCTGGGCTCTACCACTGTCACAACTGTTCCATCAGTGCAACACTGACATCTCACTCAGACACTGCTGGGGATAATTTTTAAGTTGCTTTCTCTCAGCACACCTGGATTGAACAGTCTGGTTTCCTGAACAACAGATATGAAGAAAATTTACTTTTCAGACTGGGTTCCATGAAAAGTGGCAGACTGAGCAGGCACCCTACTGAGGATGAAGATGACTCCCAAATCTTACTCCTTTTTGCATTGAAATGCTTCTGTAATTGCTTATTTTGAGCTTCTTTCTAGGCATGAAGTACTGCCTGATTTCCTCTTTTTCAAAATACTTCAGAGAATCAACCCGTGCTAAAAAAAGTGATTAAGAAGCTGCATTTTTGAGAGGGGCAACGATATTGTACTGCTTGGTTTTTGTGTGTGCAAGCAGATGGAAGACATTCCTGGTCTTGCTGAAGAAGTGTGAGTGACATGACAAGCAGGGACGTTGTCCATGTTGGTATTGGCAGTCTCCTGCTGCACCCTGAGGCAGCATGTTTACATCAGTCCTGGCTCTGCACTGTCTTCATGGGAGCCATCTAAAAATTACGTGTCTGTCTAAACTTGTCCAGATGGAATGGCTCTGTGCTGAGGAAAAAGATCACCTCTGGAGAGCAATCATGTCTCCAGTGACAAGATGACTAGTTTAATTTAAACCTTAATTAACAATCTTGCCAGGTTCTCTTTCCCATTGGGAAAAGCACCAGACACACAGTCCAGTTTAGTCAAACAGAGCACATATTTAAAGTGATTTTTATTCAGACTCTTAAGCACATGCGTGAGTCACACAATATAATGAATTCTATAAAAGTATTTGAAGCTAAGCAAATGTTTAAAGATGCTTTTGAAGAGAGGCTTAGGCAGGAACCATATGAGATTCAGCTCACTGCTTTCCTGGCCTTGTATAAAAAAATGGGTTGAATACATATACAGTTTTGTCAGGGGTCTTGATATATTTCATCTGTCATTACACAGTGTGCTGGGTTTCAGGTTTTCAAGGACAAATTTTTTTTTATTATTTTTTATGCTTTTTTTTTTTTGCATACAATTTAATCAATAACAGCTGTTAACTACCTATTCAAATTCCTCTTCATACATGTATTCAGACTTTAAGCTTCTTGTTCTCTTTTTAAGGTGATGTCACTTCAAAAACTTGAACCAGAAACTCTTGGTTTTTTGACTGTTTTTTCATGACCTATAGTTTATCTGAAAATACAGTCATCTTGAAATTAGAGGCTGGCATTGAATAAGGTAATCTTCTTCCTCCTAATTCTGCCCATTTTTCACATTAGGTGTTGCCAGAAATTATTTTAAATATAGTTATATATAGTTATATACTATTATTCTCACAACCCATCTTCCTCCTTGCTACTCAAGTGAATCAACTTACTAATATATTTCTGTAAATGACAATTCAGAATTATTTAGCTCAAAACTCTGCTCATGAGCCAAACTTACTTAATGACTCAATAATTTAGTTTTCTTTTTATTATAATAATTTGGTCTATTTTTGAGTAGGAGAGCTTAAAGGTAATTTTTTTTTTTT
>WEKY01010093.1:43289-71489 GCA_013390045.1 Picathartes gymnocephalus | reverse complement strand
TTTAATGGTCCTCTTTTAGGACATTTTGGAAAAGCAGTTCTCACTTTATGCTGAAGAGTGTTTCCACTCTGAGCTAGATATTGATAACTGCCTGGTCAATACAGTTTAAGAGGCCAAAGTTGACACAAAGGATAGTAATCACTTCATTCACAGCAGTGCCATCAGGTACAGAAGCCACATGCTCTAGGCCAGGCTAGATTGTGGGATATTACACAGAGGACAGAAATTCCGATGCTTTCTTTAACCTTTTCCATAAAAAGTAAGATAGATCATGAACAAGGACATATAGTCAATTTGGGTGTAAGAATGAATGATTCTTGAGAAGGGCATCAGTATATTTTACAAATATAATTATGAAGTGTTCCCACATGGTTGTTCTCTTTGATACATACGTAAATCAGAATGCAGAAATGTATAAATAAAATATTTCTAATATCAAGGTTCATGATGAAACAGCTTGTAGCCAGATTGAGCTGATGTCGCTTACTTTGAGGCTATCCTAAATCTCTCTGGGCAGGGGAAGGCAAACAGCCCACCCAAACTACAAATGCTATTAGTTCCAATGTTGAATCCCAGAAGATATTTACTTACACAATTGGATGGGCTCTTTAGAAGTTAAGCTCAACTGCTGCCAATTAGGATGTGCTAATTTGCATACTTGATTTTGTGGCATCCTAACAGACTGCGGTAGGATTGCTCTGGGAGGAGGCAACAAGTAAATCTTTGGGTTCAGCTGATTCCAAAGTCAGCTGACCAAAAGTGCCTTTGGCATCTGTAGTTGATGATACATTCATAAATTTTCTGCAACATCTTCGTATCATATTTTCACTATGTTTGACTTTGGGGCAGAGTATTAATTTTTTGGCTGGGAATTGGGTATCTTCCAATATCAATCTTCCAATTTACTAGAGGGAATGTGCTTGACATGGTATAAAGTGTAACTTTTATGGGTATTGCTTACCAAGAGGAGGACAGCACAGCAGGCAATTCCCTGAAATGCATCATGGCTAGTTCAAGTTTCTAAATCTCTTCATCCTGTGTCTTTGAAAATAACTACTGATATAGCTTGCAAGGCTGAGAGATGGCAAACTGTCTCAATTTCAAGAAAATATACATTTCTCCACTGAGTGTCAGGATATTCACTTCCTTTAGGGTCACAGGCACATTAGCCATTAAGGAACAACGCATTGCTCAGCAATGGTGACAGACAGGAAACCATCATGGTGTCATCCCACTTCATCACCTGAGGACAGAGGTACAGGAGAAAATGATACAGGGCTTCTATGCAATTATCAAGGGTTTGTGTCTTCTGTTTCTGGCTTTTCTGATTGGAATAAGCTACAGAATATTGTACTTTCTATCAAGAAATAAAGCATTAGAATTCTCTTAGAAGTTTAGGTGTGACTACAGTTTTTGTTTCTTATCCTGTTTTCCCAGCAATGGATTTCCTCACTTCCTACTTCTATCCTTTTGTTTAGTTCAATTCCTTTTCTGCTTTTTCTAAAATACCTGTGGTTCTCAATACAGCATTCAGGTTGGAGCAACAGAACCGGTCACAGAACACCTCAGACTGCTTGGAAGCAAACTTGCTGTTCCTGGAGAGTGTTTAATTTTATTGTAGCAGAGAACCTGTCATTGAATATTCATTCTTCTATGAAAAAAATTGCAAAGAGATGCTTCAGCTTTTTAAAATAAAGCTTCAGTTGGGACTGTTGCTCTATCAGGTTGCTCAGAAAATATTTGTTTTGTTTTATTATTCACAGCCAAAGATTATCTTTGAATCTTTGAAAGTTTGTTTTATATGGTATGTTTAGTCTTGGACATGCAGGGGAAATATTAAAAGTTTAGAGGCATTAGGCTTGACTGCTTGAACTTGAGTGCCGGCAGAAAATCATTACGTTGTTGGATGGCCAATTTTATGAAGTGAACAGTCTGTTGGGGAGGAGGGCACAAGTTTTTTCCTGCTTTTCTGTGTTTCCCTAATGGATTTGACAGAGGTCAGTGGTGAAACGGGTAGAAAATCTGATAGCTTTCTTTGGTCTGAAAGGTGGTGGCCTTTTTAGAATGTTTGGGCAGATTTCAGCATCTGGGACCATTAACCAGGCTTTTCTGAGTAGTGACATTTTAAAAGTATGTAGGAAAAGGAGGGGGATAAAAGCAAGGCTAAGAGCTAGAAGAGATTTTTTTTTTTTAGGTTTTTGTTGTCAGTGGTTTTGTTTGGTTTTTTGGGGTTTTTTTTAGGTTTCACTGAATTTGTAATGGAGAAAACTTTTCAAATTGAGGCATTATTCTAAAAGAAGTTTGTAGGAGTTTATACAGTTTTTAGTATCTGAACAGTCACATAAAAGTTTTTGAGCTTTGGCTTTTGTTTACACCATGAGCTCAGCCTGGCTGTTCTAGGAGCCTTTGGGAACATCTGCACATATTTATGGACTCTGAAGGTTGAAAATATCAGATCTTTGGGTTACAGTGAGGTTCTGGCCAAGTAAATGCACCGTTATTCATTCCAAATATTATCCAGAATGATAGCATGCCGTTTCCGTCATTATTCAAATAAAAGTGACACTGAAAGCTTTTTTTTTTTTTTTGAAGTCCCCATTAAACTAAAATATGGAGAACAAGAAAGTGTGCAAAGGTGGATTCTAAATCTCCTAGTGAATTGTCAAAACTGATGTTGAAATGAACTGTTAGAACAGAGGTTGGAGCCAGGAAGTCACTTTTCCTTTCTAGAGCTCAAAATGTGCTTGATATAAGGGGCAAATTAAGCGGGAGCCTGAGGGAGCATCCCTCCTCGGTGAGTCCTTGGTGCCTGCAGTATGGGCGGGACTGAATTTCCCCAGGAATGTTCTTAACTTCTGTGGGCACTTCCTAATTTTGTGGCTCTGACTGGAGGGGTTGAAGGAAGCCCTCCTAGGATCATGACTGGAGCCTGATTTTCCCTGTGCTGTGCCACACAGGCTGAAAGTCCATGCCATGCACTCAGGAGCTCTCTGACCACTGCTGAGGGAATTCACCATACCAGATTTTTTTGCTGATGTATAGCAATAACAATTGCTGTAAATTTAAACAAAATGAAGTTTTTTGTTTCTATAAACGAAAATTCTTCCTGCATTAAGTATTGAGGTTATGTCATGGAATCATAGAATTGTTAAGGCTGGAAAAGACCTCTAAGATCATAACATTCACCTGTTAACCCAGCCCTGCCAAGTTCACTACCAAACCACGTCCCAGAGTGCCACATCTACACACCTTTTGAACACTTCCAGGGATGGTGATGCCACTGCTTCCCTGTGCAGTCTGTTTCAATGCCTGACCACTTTTCCGTGAGGAAATGTTTCCTAATATCCAGTCTGAACACCCCCTGTTTCAACACAAGACCATTTCCTCTCATTCCTGAAGAATCCCGTTACAAGATTAAGACAAATGACAAGTACCAGTTTGGAAACTAGGGGCACAGAAAGCCTTTAGAGAGAATGAAAATGTTGTTAGAGATACCCCTAAGCTGCTGGCAGATGTTCATCCTTCTATGGAAGGTATAGAAGGCTTGACTGATGCTTAAGAGCAGGTAGGGAGCACCGTTGTCCAAGAAAACACCTCGCATGGTGCCAAGGCGTTTAGGGGTTGGGTTCCCTAGAGCCTGAATTCCGGGATCTGACCTTTGCTGCTTTATTAACATCATTGTTAACAGTGTTACACACCTGGCAGGGGATGGCTAACTGGGAACTGATCTTAAGGAGCTGGAGAAAGTCTTGGTTTGTGCAGATGCAAATGGAAAGCTCCGTGCAGGTGCTGCCTGCAGCGGCCACCATCTGCTGTCCTTGCCATCCCCACCTGTCCCAGATGCCTGAAGGAGCCTCGTGCTACTCTCTGCTCCCAAAGCTAGGCTGTTCCTGCGTGGAATCTGATCCCTTAAAGGGTAAACCTCCACTAAATTAGTTATTACGTATTTTTTTTTTAACAATGGTTTTTATTATTTCAGGAGTATTGTTTTTTATTTCTATCCAGTAATCAACTCTAGCATGCCAAGGCTTCACTGTATTTAGCAATAGTTTTTCTGTTCTATCAAAGATATGTTTCTTGAGATGATTTTTTTTTTTTTTTAAAGTTCAGGGAAATTTCACTTTTAATCATTAACTTTAAAATTCAGTGTTGGCTTATATATCCCCAGCTAATTGCTTAGAGTGATTAAAAATACCAAACCAAAAACAAAAGCTCATATTTGTGAAAAAGCTTATAGATACTGAACATACTCTTTTTTAAGTATGTATAGAATGAATAGAGAAGAACTTGAATTAAAAAAAACAGTGTTTCCAGGCAATTAGATACTAACTTCAGATGCTCTAACTGCAAAACCAGTTAATGAGTGCACTGTGTACACACCAACATTGTCAGAGTTAACCTTCATAAGGTACAAGGCAATAGCAACTCAGCAACTGTAATATTTAAAAGGGAACGAGTTCCTGGCACATGAGAATTTAAAGGATTGTCTTTCCTTTTCCTGGAGTATAGATCAGTGTCACTTTAGTGGCAGTTAAAGGGCAGGGTAACAAAGTGAAAAATGACAGCTCAGTCCTCAAAGTGAAAAACCATTTGGCGTGTATGGCCTAGAAATGATGTGATGGGACATGGCAGAAGACTGACCGCAGCAAATAGAATGGCAGAGTTGGCACTGACCTTGCCAGGCTGCCAGAATGTCATTTGTAAACTGCTATCTGTGCTCATTCTGTTCTTCAGGGAGTAATAATCGGCTGAACGGCTTCTCTTGTTGCATATGTCTGTTCCCTGCTCTCACAGTTCTCTAAGTACTGTCTATTTAAGCATATGAGTCACAGAGAAACAGTTTTGAAGGATAAAATATCATCATCTTTGTTGTCCTGGATTTATTGAGGTGATGGCCCAGGGGCATTACTTTAATGATGCACAAATCTTCCTAATCAGTTTACTGGCCTACTTTTTACATGTTTACATTCTGTTTGTCATACTGCAAGAGAGACATCTTGCTTTCTTCCCCTTCCCAAAGGGCTGTTGATTTTTGTTGAGAAAGGTCTGGGATCACAGGGGACAGTAGTTTTTTAAAGCTGGACACTGCTCAGCTGTATCTAAAGGTTTTCCATCTTTAGGAAAATGGGTTTGCACTCTTTACAGTGGTTATCAGTCATATCAGTTCTGATGTTTTGCTCTGCTAGGTATAAAGTCTGAGCTGAAATGTTGCTCTCTCCCAGTTCACTGTAAACAGTGTATTTTAGAGCTGTTAAGTCTGTGTATATGCTCCTGTCCATGTGCTTTTATTTATCTTTATGAAAAACCTTTGAAGTTCTCACTAATAAATCAGGAATGCAACGACTAGTTTAGAAAAGTACAGATCTTGGCAGTTTTATTGGTTCTATAATTTACCCAATCTTTCTGGTTAATGCCAACTAAACTGCCTAACTTTGGATGGTTTCCTAGTCAGCTGATGCATCTCAAATATATGTCTGTCTTACAAGATGAGGGGTAAAGTACCTTAAATATAAAATACATAAATATAAAAGTACCTCTACTCAGTATTTGCATAATTGAATTATTAATCTGTGACATACTTTTATAGTGGTCCGAGTGAAAGCACAGTATCACTGCCAACTCCAGAGTTTGATGTTAACTGAGTTTTGAATGCTTCAACATGAGAGGAAATGGTGAGGAGGTGCTTTAACAGCTCATTATTGAGCATGCCACTTATAATTCACCCCCTATTATCTATACATTGACCTTGGGGGCACTTTGCAAAGGCCCTTTTCTTGTCAGGGCCACCAGTGGGAAGTAGGTGTGTCTGATGACTGAAAGAGGAGGATGGGTATCCATTGTTTGTACCTGTTCGTGGCACTTTTACACAAACACTTCAACACTACTCAGCTTTGTGCACGCCGTTAGTCACAGCTTGGATTTAAGCAGACTTCCTGTTTTTCTTGAAGCAGCATCCCAGTTGCTGCAATTTCCCTGCGTGCTTTTAGATTATTATGATGCAAGCAGATAAACATGGGGATAAAATAAGTTAAAGAGGTAAACGCCCCTTTCCTGATACATTGCTTTCTGGCAAACTTGAGGAAAGACTATCCCATTCTGTTACTTTAAAGTTGGTGACGAAAAGTTCATAAAAACATAGAATGGTTTGGGTTTAAAGGGACCTTTAAGATCATCTAGTTCCAATCCCCAATCAACAAGTGACTGCAAAAACATAGAAATACTCTGTAGAATACAGGATATCTTTTCTTTTCAAGCAACATGCATAGAAACCATTATAGCCAAGTCAAATCATGCTCTACAATGGCAATATTTTGGGGTCTGATCTCTGTTGGTTAAGAATGTCATCTTTACAGCAGTAAAAAAATCTGTTGTTTTTGAATGAAACTTAACCCAGGCCTGAACTTTCTGTCTGTCTTCAATTGTGTATGAGCTGGAAAGGATTCAGTGTGTCCGTTGGCTTTGTAAGTGCAGAATCAATTTCTGGTGTTCTTGATGGAGCAGATTCAAGATCAAATGGAAGTATCAAAGTAGAGGATATGCTGCATTGGTAGGTGAAGATCCAAGGTTGGATGCCCATGACTGTAAACACTGCAAGTCAGGAAGATGGCAAGAAAATGACTGACTAAAAGCATGCCTGGTTTGGGGTTTTTTAAATTTTTGATGGTTTCCATGGTGGCAAAGTCTCCCACTACTGGTGCTTTCACCTGTTGCATTTTTTTCCCAGGAACTGCTATGTTTTCAGTCCTGGTAGGAAAGGGCAAAGTGTTGAGGTAGCTTGAAGTTTAAAGTCTAGTAAAATACTCAAGTATTCTCTGAAGTATAGGGCTAGATCTTCAAGCAGAGGTATATCAGAGCTGTTCTGGCATGGGGTGCTCAGTCCCGTAGTTGATTCCCTAGGTGAGGTCCTAAAGGAGCTGCCCAAGCTGCACATCCCTTGTGGCCAGAGTTACCTGCCGAAATTCTGGGCTTCTCCAACAGTCTCAGCTTCTCCCAACCTGTATGTGCACCTGGGTATGGAAAGAGTGGTGACAAGTGGCTGACGTTGGTAAATTTTGCATCATCAACCACCCAAAGTCATGGGAGAAGAGCTGAAGCTAAAGGCAGTTGCCAGGTGCCCTTGGGGACTGGAATCTCACTTGAAAGATTCGTGCTGATTTGCTGCTTAATGATTTTCCCCTCTTTTTTTCTGATGTTTCTTCCTTTCCCACTTACCAGCAGAATTCTCAGTGGTTTAAACCCTGCAATTCAATAAAGCAACCCTTCAATTCAGGGAGGAAATGTTTCCTATAGAGTTTGCTCAAGGGAAGTTATCAAGGTTTCCCACATTTCTGGGTGGTGGTATTTAACTTTCAAAGAGCAATCTGTGGATAATTGAAAATGGTTCTTTTGGCTACTGACTGCACCTGGAAGAACCAGTGATAATGGTAATTAGGGGTTACTGTATGCCTGTGCACAGTAAATCACTGCTGTGCCGTGCTTTTTACCTGCATTTTTATTAAGAAGAGAACAATGCAGCATCATTTTCAGTGATGTTCTGAAGACCATAGGAACAGAGGTTGCCATCTGGACCAAAGCAGCAGCCCATCTTATCTCACTTCCATCCCTGACATCTGAAGAGCCTGAAATTAAAGATTCTTTCTCTTTTTAAGTATTAGGACATCAGTGCAAACTAATCACTTCATCCCTAACCTTGGCTAATATCAAGTGTTTCTCAGTGCTGCTGAGAAAGCTGCAGGTGGTGTAGGCAGGAGCTGTTTTGGTTTTTTTTCCCAGTGACAAGGTTTTTGTGTGCCATTTCAGTCTAACATCAGCAATTTGTACTAACAACCTCCTGGGGCAAGGCTGAAGGTTGCTGTGAATTTTTGTTATGATGAAATCAGAAACGGATGATTAGACAGACAGATGCAACTAATATTGATCAGTCAACAGTTTCAGCCCGAGCAATCATCACAGACATCATCTGCCCTTGCATTTTAACATCGCAGCAACAGTTTTCTTTTGAAGTATGAATGCTAGCCTTGAGGCACTTTGAGGCCACTCGTACGCTGCCTCTCTATGTTGCAGATCTTGGTAAAAATTGCTTTAGGGGGATTTTTGAGACTTGTAATGTGAATTCTTACTGCTGCATTTGAGTCAAATGTATTGTCTTGGCATACAATCGAATTTCAGAAACAGAGATGTGAGTGACTTGGGAGTGTTTAAGTGTCAAAGTTTTAATGGATTTTCTTCATTTTACAGATTTAATCACCATGTAGTAGGCATGTCATTGATTTTTAAGCATATTTCATTACTGACTTCAGTTGGGAGTTTATTTTAAAAATCAGTGGCATGATATGGCTATGTGTCTTTCTGCTTTTCCCTGCAATTCATGTAGGGCTGGGGCTTGATCACTGGTTTGTATTAATTCCATGAAGTGGTCATGGATGTGGTTTACATTAAAAATACTCTTCTGACTGAAGTTACTTCATAATTTTTGAGTATCTGAAAGAGAGAAAATAGAAGGTAATGAGTTGAATTTGCTAAAGGACTGATTGATAGATGTGGCAGAGAAGCAGAGCAGCTTTGCCACCACTGCCGTGCACCGGACAGGAGGCACCAGTGGAATGGGCTCAGATTTCATCCCTTACACCCAACAACCCACTGTTAATGCCAGAACATGAAAGGTCAGGAGGACCTCAGTATAATTTTCGGATCTCAGCAAAAGCCCTTTACATCTCATCTCTCCATCGCATATCATTCTTTCTAAAACTGCACTCCTTGTGTTTTTCCCTGATTTTCCCCCTACAGGGGTGTCTGCCACTATTTCTGGCACTGGCAGAGATGTTAGAGATGGAAGGCAGGGAAAAAAACCCAGCCCACCAAATCTGCTTACTTCAAAGTTCTGGTCTCCATTTTGGGTAGTAAATTGATAGTAAAAAACAGAATTTAATTTTTTACTGTTCACAGCTTTACTTAAGCCTATAAAACATAGATAGATAGATAGATAGATAGATAGATAGATAGATAGATATAGATAGATATAGATAGATAGATATAGATAGATAGATAGATAGATAGATAGATAGATAGTATCTATAAAGTCTTCAGTAAGGGTGAAAAATTGGATAAAATCATTTTGTGTTGGGGATGGTTTGGTACAAAATAGCCAAGTGAAGGAGTTTGATGATGAATGATTAGAAGGAGATTGAGACATTTATCCCCAGGGCAGGAAGAGAGAATGGATGGATGGATATAGGAAATTATTTGGAGGATTAACTGCAGTTTGAAGAAAGGGAGGAGAGGGAAAATAACTAACAATAGTTTGCAGCAATGATTTGTATGACAAAAATAATGTTTCCAACCAATGTCTCCCACCCAGAGGTTTCCAGGGTAGAATGACTGGATATTATATCTTTCCTTTTTTAAATAAAGTGGGTAAATACAGGAAAGTACAAAATAATCAGAAAATTACCTGGAATTGATACAAACAATTAATTTTTTACAGGCATGTAAATGCACTAGTTTTTCTGAGGGGAGGATAAGAAATACGGAGAACTAATAAAATCTCATTCTATTTGACTGGTGCAGACCAGTTACATTAATGACAGAGGGGAATGTTTGTTTTGGGGTTTTGACATTTTAGCAACAGAAAATATGTTACTTTCTCAGCTTGGCATTCCCAAGAGTTGAAACAGTATCCCACAGTCTGGTTTAGGAAGCAATATCCGATTTAGTGGCGTTACGTCTAGCACAATGCCTCCACATTCATAAAGTTGTATTGACTAAATCTTCTGTATTCATATGGGATGGAATTCAGGGACATACAGATATAGGTCTAGTGTTGCCAGTGGCAACACAGCAAAAGGACTTGTCTAAACACTGCAAGATGTCTGCTTCACCTGCAAGGTATTTGTAAGAAACTGCAAGGGCCTGTCTGACATTTACTGTTTGTAGTCCAAGGACTGGTGTCTCGTTAATTCCGCCTGGGACTTCACTGTCCGTGATAGATTCGAGCTACTGTAAACAATAAGCTGAAACATCTGCTTATCGTATTTTTTTTGTCAGAAATCTTTCCTCTGTGGACTTCCCTCGTTGTGTCAGTGGAGTTTGTGTGGCAGAGAGAGTGTTGGCCCTCGTATCTAGTGATGTTTTCAGAAGAGATCATCATTTTGTAATAAGCACATCTAAATTGAAAGGTATTAAATTTTGCATTCTGTCACTGCCAACTGTTCTAAGTCCTGCTGATAATCCGTGTCATTCATCTTATTTAAAGCCCATAAATCAGTGCTTTCTGGTCAGCATCTTGATGCCCTATTGCTAACCTATTGTATCTTTCCTTCTAAAAATGACCAGTGCTGACAAAAATTAGTTGATTTTGAAGAGTAATAATAAAACTCACCATTAACGAACAACTTATCCACAACATTTTAATTGATAGTTTGTATAATATTTAGAAGTCACTGGCTTTGCTTGGCTTGAAAACTGGTATTGAATTTATTGAACACCGAGGATAAGCATTAGTTAGAATAACAAGAATAAATTAATGGTTTTCTCCATGATTTTTCAGGCAGGGGTGATGCTGCAGCAGCACTTAATCTCTTCTCAGCATTTATCATAAAGTGTATGGTAAATATACTTAATTTCTCTGGGAGTAAGTTTGTATTGTAATAGTTGGCAGCAGATTTAAGAAGTTGTTTTAGTGCATAAATAACTTGGGGATGAAATGTTCAAAATGTTGGGGGGAGTGTGCTGCCCAAGATTTAAGAAATAATAGCATCTGGAATCCCTGTTTCACAGCCTTTTTTTTACAAGACTTAAATATTATGGGTGCCTTTAGAGAGGTATATGCAACGCAGACAAGACAGCATGACATAAGTAAGATACCAGGCCACAAGAAAAAAAAATCTTTACACAAATCTTCCTTCTGTGCGGGGCTTTTATTTGCCTGAAAGCTTTTTTGTTCTATTAGACTTTTCTGCTTAAGGGTGGAAAGAGGATCAGACTGGAAATGTGAACATACAGATTGTTAACAGCTCTCAACTGCCCTGTGGCATGGACCTGTGTGCCCAGGCAGGTTTTTTTAGAAGGCAGTGAGGTTTTTGTGGTGTTTCAGAGCAAGAACCTGCCCTGAGCGCTTCTGCTGATTTCTCCTCTGTGAGAGAATCTCTTAGCTGCTGAAAAAATCTGAATCTGGTACTGCGGATACTCAGCTCCTGAGATGCTTTACTGCGTGTGTGAATTCAGGGACTTCTAATGCTTCTCAAACACATTAACCTGCACCTGTAACACAGATAGAAAATAGCTGCCCTGAGAGGGCATGAAGCAGCCTGTTGTAAAACTACTGTCCACTTTCCACATGAGTTGTAGTGATTATTTTTTCATAACTTCGTATCTAATTATTTTAAGCAAAATTGGGTAAGTTGTTTCCCACTTTCTCCATTTGGTTAGTGTCACACAGCCTGATTAAAGCTGCTTTCTCAGGTGCAGCAATGTCGTCAAGAGCTACATCCAAAGAAATAAGCAGGTTTCCTAGCAGGAAATGATACATATATACACACTTGGGGACTCGGGTGGCTCTCAGGAACTGTTCCCTTGGCTGGTTACCCAGGCTTTTGGTTTTGAACACGTGCCAGGGTGTAATAAACTGAAATTAATATGAGGATGGTATTAAAAACGAGGCAAAAAGTGTTGCCCTCCCCAGCAGAAGCACTGAAGGCCGGGGATGTTGGTAGGTGCCTCTTCAGGGTTTTCTGACTCAGAAGGAACCATTACATCTCATCTAAATGCTGGCACATAAATTATGAATTTTTTATTATGAATTATCTGAATTTTCCTTGGGCCGTGAGTCTTCTCGTGTCTCTTTCCCCATCTGCTGCAAATTTGGCCTTACTGTACGTAGCCTGCTCTGTTTTCCAAATGGACCCCACATGTGGCACACACATCATGTGGTCTCTGTGAGCCACCCCTTTCCCTGTATATTGTCAGCTTGTGCCCTTCACACGAGGCATTTCCTTAGTTTGCTTTCTGCAGGCCCGACAGTCATGCTATTTAGCCCTGTCCCCGATGACCATGACACTAGAATGAAACCTTTCACTTCAAATTGTTTATAGACACAAAGCTTAAGGGCTGAAGTGGATTTTTGACCCTGTCTGTGTAAAGCGATCTGTAGAATGCCATGATTTTGAAAAACTCAGTCATCTCTGCGGGTATCTGTAATGTAGAAAGCACATTTAATAAGTTTTTCAGGTGCCCCTTTATTACCTTATCATTGTTCCTCACAGTAGCTTACTGTAATGGTCTGAGCATATAAAACACCTGTGATAAAATTTCATTTCTGATAATGATTTGCACTGTGAACCTAAGAGAATTCATTTAAAGCCCACTTGTGAACTTTTCCTTCCATATCAGAGCAGCTATTTCACAGAATTAGTACTGAAACAATGCAATGATTCTAGGGGGCTGAAATACTTCCAAGCTGGACCTTGAACTGTCTCCACTTGCTTCCAAAAAAAAGAAATAGGATATTGACCTGTCTCACAAATGGGATATTTACCTGTCTCACAAATGAGTGTGAAGATCAGGTGTTTGGTGTTTTAAGATCTGTTCAAACATAACTTTTCCTGGAGGAAGTGAAATTACAATTGCTCTTCTTTTTGAAACCTAAAGCCAATGTGCACCTTCTCTGTTATTTCTGGGGTTCCAGGAGGGCTTCACTTTGCATTTTAATCTTTGGTCAGTTTACCTATGGCAGCATGTACTTAGAATTAAGCATGAAGATTTTCAAATTCACCAGCCAAATATGTGAAAATACAAAGACAATGGGATGAAGCTCACATTTTTATGTTTTTCTGGCCTGATGCCCTGCTAGTTGTGAGAAACAGAGAATGACATGCTGAAGACAAGTCGCTGCACGCAGCAGGATCCACTTTCTGCCTGGAAGGGACAGCTACGTGTAATGAAGTCTGCTCTTTGCATTCAGGATTTTTTTCCTGGTATAACTTATGCATCTGATACTGAAAATCTGGTCCAGAATGTTTTACAAACAAACCCTAGAGGCTGCATGTATGCTAAAATAGCGCTTTATATTTTGTTTACATCCCTTGCAGAAGACTGGTATAATATAAATTACTGGTTGAGAGATCCTATTTCTGTATTTGCTTTAGGCACGTGCTCATTTTAGCTTTGTAGTTCTTCAATACTAAAAAAAAAACCAAACCTGAAAAACGAGGAGTCCTAGAAAGTTTTGAGGAGAAAAAAGCATTACTCTATATTGTTGCCTTTAGCCCAAGCAGGCAGAGTTTACAAACCCTCATCCTTAGGAGACAGGCTATCTGTACACTGATTTTGCTGGCTCAGTTGGTGACTCAAACCAGAAAAGTTCAAACATCTAGGAGTTACTGCCACACATTGACATTGACAGCCCCGCATCTTCTTGACAGAGTTTTTTCTTTTGATCAGCCTTGTTGATGTGGAGCTCTTGCCAGGTGGGTGTTGTGATTAATGTGTTTGCCCCATTGAAGCAGGGAATAAGCTGGAACATCCCAGCCTTTCTATCCATGTCAGCTTAAGCAGAAAGCACCGTATTAGTAAATACTGAGTCCTAGCTTGTCTTGAGTAATGGCACTTAATCCTGAGACTCATATTAACCTTATCTTGAAACAGCCCCCCAGTTATGTGGATTCTGCCATTTCCTTAGGTTGCTCCGTTCCAATGCTTAACTGAATGTACAGTGAGGTAATTTGCTCTAGTACCTTAAATTTATCTTGCTCCAAGTTTAGAGCACGAGCTCTTGTTTCCCCTGCCAGATGCACAGAGCATTTGATGGTCACTGTCCACTCAGCCATGTCTCACTGTGTTCTTCAGTTATCTTTTATAGTCTGAACACACACACATACTTATTTCTCCAAGCCTTTCTAAAAGCAATTTTCTAAACGTTTCCCTTGTGGTCTTCTCTGGGCTTTCACCCATTTACCTTTTTCATACTCTACATGAGACCTCATTGTTTTTGAACCAGTGATAGCAATGGACCAGTTGCTCTGGCCATTACAAATGACCCTCCTTTTAGTGCATTCCTAGAATAATATCTTTCATCCTTTGTGGCAAATTTTGCATCACAGTATTTAGTCACTTGTCGTGTGATGCATGTCAAATTCCTCAAATCCTGTTTCCATAGGCTGGCACTAACCATTTATATTTGTGACCCGTGTGTTGTAAGTGAAGTGCTTCTCGTTGTCTTTGATCTCAGACTGCTTCTCCATTTCAGCAAGACTTGTTTTCAAACTCCATACTCAGAATAAATTGCTCTTCTTGTCTGTTTTTTTCACGGGACAGTTTTATATGTGTATTCATATCATCATTAATGATATCAACAGTCAAGCCTCAGAGCCACTGATGCCTGTTTTGATACGTTTTCTGTTTTGATACATTTGCCAGGAAATCACTGCTAATTGTCCCTGGGAGCATGTTTTCAGATGGACCTGCATCTGTTCTGTTGTGGTTTCATGTTAACCTACGTTTCTGTGGTTTGCTTCAGAGTATGTCATGTGGAATATGTCAGGAACAGGAACGAAGCCAAAGTGGGTCCCATTCAATGCTTTCTCTCTAGTCCACTTGAGGGAATTAGGTTGGTTTGACAGCATTCGTCTTTAGCAGCTCTGTGCTGGCCATACTCAGGCATTCTGTCATCCTCTAGATGTTTACTTGGGGACAGTTAAATGTATTTTCTAGATTATAATCTTTCTAATGTAATGTATTGCTCTGTAATTTCCTAAATCATCATTCTCTTGAGTTTTTCCTTACTTATTTCCTACCTATCCTTTGAGATTTCTCCCATCGATCATGAATTTTTCAGGAGAATAGTCAATACTCCCCTGGAGTCCCTGGAGTGATTTCAACAGGCTTCACTGTCAAGTTTTTTACCTACGTATGTCAAAACGCCCTCTTTTTCGTTTTTTTTCATCCTTTTTCTTTGTTGAAATTGATTATGCATAAGGATTTGCTCACAATGGAACATTTTCGTGAAGAGTGAAGCAAAAAGGCATTGAATGCATCAGTTGTGCCCATTTCTCCATTTGTAAGTAAAGGATCTTCCTTGCCTTGCCTTGCCTTGCCTCCCCCTCCCCCTTCCCTTTATTGCTGCTGATGTATTTACAAGCTCCTTTTTTACTCCATCTTTCCTTGCAGCATTTTATATCCTCACCCCAGGATGTAGGATCACTGTCGGGCTCATAACCCATTAGCTCAGGAATTGTAACCATGCAGTAACTGTTGCTCATTCTGCATGATAGTCAGGAAAATCCAATAGCAGTTGTGTAGAAGATGCTCTCTTTTTGTTGGCTTAGCATTTTTTTTTCTACAAGTATGGCTGACAACAAAATGTAGGAAAATTAAAAACTGAAAACAAAACCCTCAAAACTGAAAAAACCAAACAAAAAAACCAAACACCCCCCCCCAAAAACAACCAAAACAGCAAACAAACAAAAAAACCCCACCCAACTAACTAACCAGAAAAAGGGCCTGGGAAATGTGATCCTAAATTTGGAATTTTGGCACTCTGTGTGTTGATCTGTGGAAGACTTGGCACGGTTTGTGGGTGGTCATCAGCAGTACTCACACATGCTCCCATGAGGACCTAGACCATAATGGCAAGCGTGTTTTTCTCTGTGGCATTCCAGACGTTTACATCTCTAGCCCCACGTTTTCCAGCTTTGGTTTGGCTTTATCATGTCTTCTGTTTGCCAGCTCACAATTGCTACAGGGAAATAATTTCCCTTTTATAAGGAAGGGGATTTGGCCTCTGTTTTTCTCCTGTCTCCTCATCGTTTTTCTCTATGGCACTCTTTTCTCAAAATCTGGCCATATCTTGGACTTTTATACCTCAAATCCATTGGGTTTAGCATTTGTTATTTGGGTGAAAAAACCAAGAGAATCTTATGATGGAGCTGTCTTGATGGCAGGAACTAACTTACACGCTGGTCAAAATGCACAAGTAAAAGGATATAATTACATTAAGTAATGCTGGTGTCAGTTCTCTTTTTAATTTGAAGACAGAAGCACTCTGAATGTGTAATTAACTTCTTCAAATTGCCTGTGATGCTGTGACCAACCGTAATTAATTTTATTTTAAAATTGCATCCATGCAATTCAGAGCATTGAATAATGTAATCAAAAATAAAATTTTCAAAATATTGTTATCAGTGGAGAAGGTTGCAAAAGGAATCCTGTAAATCTTGTCATTTTGGGTCCATAGAAACATTACAGGCAAAGTTTTATGCTCTGACTACATTCTGTGTGTTTTTCAGGTTTTTCTACTAGTGATGATTTTTTTGTTTTAAAGTCTCTTACTTTTTTAGCTCTAGCAGATGTGTACATCAAATGTTTATAGGGAAAAATATTTTCACTAAAAATGAGGTCTCATGAAGTAGAAAGAATTTTTATTATGTCACTTTATGCACAAAGCATTTGTTTTCTAAACACTATGGGCATATAAACATTTAAGAAGTAATGCTGTATATTCACAACATGATGTGTCTATCACTTCTTTTTGTTGCAATTTCTCCCCAAGTGGTACTTGTAATTGTAGAATTCCTAATAGTTTACCCAGCTTTATACTTCTGATGGCATCCTGGAGCAGTGATTTAATGTTCTGCCAGGACTAATTTCAGTGTTTGGATCCTTGAATGCTGGAACATTACTCTTGGTTTATTTGCGCTGCAGTTGTTTCACCTTCCCTTATTGTGCCTTCCTTCCATCTATGGGATAAGAGAGTAGAGTTCTCCTAAGAGTAAGAATGGGGGGAAAGAAACCATTGCTTTTTGTCAGAGATGCACAGATTGTAAGGCTGGAGAAGAGGATGGTGATGAACGCATAGGCTTTCTGGAACACACAAGGTATCGAAGTACTCTGACTTTAATGTCTTAATTTTTGAATACATCTTAGAGAATCCATCACTGGTAAGGTCGCTAAAGTTCTAGTTACATTGCTGTTAACTTTTGCCCCTTATTTCTAGCCTGAATTTAGTGAACTTCTTTTTTTTTTTTACCCATTTTCTTTAATCTGCAAGGTTAAAGACTCTATAATATTGTATTAGGAGCTCGTGCTTGGTTAATTATAGAGCTGAATCAGTTATTCAGATTGGCGAGGAGCTCTTGAGACGTGTTCTCCAGTTTCCTTGCTCAAAGCTCTGCTATGAGCTGTGTCCAGTTGGGTTTTGAATCTCTCCAGCCTTCAAGATCCCACATTGTAAGTCATTTATCCAATTACACGGGGGGTACTATAGTGAGTATACCTTTACTGAAATGGAGGTCACCAGTCATCTTTCTAGTCCTCCTTTATCCTCCAAGTCATGGAAGACAACCAGGTTTGTCAGGCAGGATTTGACCTTGGTGCTTCCCTGATTATTTTGCCTGTCCCCTTCTTGTCCTTTATGTGCATGGAGATGGCTTTGGAGGAATTAGCTCCATAATTTCCCCAGGGAATTGGATGAAATTGACTGGCCCGGTGTTCCTTGTAACTGTCTCTTCTCCCTTTGTGGACAAGGGGACAGTTGTCAGAAGTTTTTGAAGATGCAGTAGTATCAAGTGGCTACCCAAAACCCTTAGTCATGGTGAGCAGCACATCCTTGTCACTTGCTGCTTTCTAGGATAAAGTCCTCACTCCTTAAATATGGTCTTTTTTCTTTGTTTCTGGATTTATGTTCAGTACCAGTTGGGTAGATGTTTGGTCCCTTCTGGCCTCCGCTTGGATAACATCCAATTCAATTTTAAAACCTGTCAGTTAGCTGATCTTTGATATATTTAATGTATTGCATTAAATTTGTAGTTTTCCTATTTCTTAAACAAAATATTACTTGGCGCTGAATTGCATACCTCAGGGAAATTTATCATCTCAGCACCTTTAGCTTTATTAACCTTATAGTGTGTAATGTCATTGCCACAGATCTTGAGTTAGATTGACAAGACCATAAACACTTTTAACTTATATAGTCCTTCTTTAATTGCTTAAAAAAGAGTGGTGTTGCTTGTTCCATAATTTTTCCCAGGACTGAATCCAGGTGACAGGTCTCTACCTGCTTACTTTTTGCTATACTACCGTGTTTGCTGTTTTCCAAAGCTCTTGAATTTTTGTACTGTTCAAAGAGTTATTCAAAACTGATGTTGATGGTAAAAATTGCTCCTTGAAAACTACTCTTCGAAGGTGTTGCCCTGAAGCTTATGCAGACCTGCTGCTTTAAAAAGGTCTAACTTTAGAAGGTTCATTTAAACATCACCCTTGGTTACTTTCTGAATGAAAGGTAAATGTTATCATCATTAAGTGCTATGACTATATCTACTGACTTATTTTCCAGATACAGGACAGAGATTTATTGACTGCTTCTACCTTTTACAGCATTATTAACAACTAATCATTTTTGTTTGCTAATAAACAAGAAAAAGTGCTGTGACTCATTTTGTTCCAAACGCAGTTTTAAAGAAACACCTTTTTATTACTCATTTCCAATGATTGCCAATTTCTTATCTCCTCTTACCTTCCATTTTATTCCTACTTGCAGTGCATCACCACCTCTGTTAAGTGCCTTACTGATACAGCATGTAGCAAAAGTAATGGAATTTATTTCTGTGCTGATCTCCACCCATTTACACTGCAGAGTGATGCATATCCACAGAGCGAATCTTTATTTTTCCTTCAAGGTTTTAATGGCCATCTCTTTTTTCACTGTTGAAGCCATTCACTGAGTACATGTGCCTGTTTATTCATGGAGAGCTGTTTTCCCTCTTTCTTGTGCCAATTTTTTTCCTGTATGTAGATAACCATCTTTCTTGATTGTGAGTTATGAGGCAGTTGGTTCTATATTTAAAGGTTTTTAATTATTTGACATAGTTCATATTCAGTCTCCTTATTCTTTGTTTCTTGGTACATAAACATCTTTGGTTTTGGTGAAATCACTTTTCTTAAGAAGCCTTGGACTATTACAGGTTATTTTTTTTACAATGAAAATAACCATGTCTAGATCATTTCCATGAAGGTACTCGAGATTTTTAAATGCAATCAATCTATTTTTATTTATCCTGTTCATATCTAATGCTGAATTTATCTTTGTATAGGCTTTCAGGATTTTAAAAATTTTTGAAATTCTGAGGAAATTGTTCCTACAATTTACGGCTACATTGAAAAAATTATCACAAATCCACTGTGTAATATTAGTTGCGAAATTAAATTTACTTGGTGCTCACCATTGCACTATCTCTGATGAACTGACCAGGGTTTATGTAATTTCATCAGCCAAGATAGCCTGTAAGTATTTTTCAGAGAAGCAAGAAATTTGAAAGATGGATAGAATTCTATTCTTCAATTTTTCTTTGTACTCTTAATCAAAAGGTATAGAAACATGTGCTTTTGAGTAGTTAATAAGCAAAAAAAAAAAAAAACCAAAACAAAACCATAAAGCTCGAGGCTTCATCTTCTGATATGCTAATTCTGGAAATAAAAAAGAGCAATGAAACTCTCTGTAAATGGAAATTGCGGAACGTCTGACAACAATACCCTAGCCAGAACGCTGAGAACCATTTCTTATCTCAGCAAATCCTTCCAGCCTTGACTGTCATATTAGCCAGTTTTATTCTTCATTGCTTGTCTTTGATCACCTGCTGCATGTTCCCATGGGAGAAAGTTATGCCCATTTGCCTGTGAGCAGCTCGCAATGTTTAATGAGTATCTACACATTCAATCAAAGTTTTAAAAGCCCTTCTGCTCAGATAAATTGAGCAATCCTTTCATTAGCTTTATGTATGCAGACTTGCTGTTCCTCTCAAAGACAATACAGCAGTTGAGTATTTTTTCTTGCGGGTGGACTTGCACATTGCTATTTTTTTTAAGATTATTTTTGCCAGTGTTTTCGTTTCAGCTGGATCTGAAGACCAAGTTTATTCTGGTTTCTGCATGATGGTGCAATGCTACCTCTGTCAAGTCTCTTTCCAAAGAGGCGGTAAAAGATTAAATTTGTAAACACTAGTGTGTAACATATTAAAATAAAAGGTATCTTATTGCTTGTGACATCTGACAAATGGTTTATCAAGTATATCTCAAAAGAGACTAGTAGTATTTCTTGGCACAATCTGTCTTAAAATGGTTTTTGGTCAATCCCTTACAAGCAGGTGCTTAGAAAATGCTTAATTAATCCAAGTCCTTCCTTTTTTTTTTTTTATATATATATATACATTAAATGTCATTTTTGTCTTGCCTGTTCCTAAAGTTAATGGTGTCAATAGTATATAGGTGCAAAATTGACTTAAAGAACTGCAGTGTAAGCATATACTGGGTAAATCTCTTGTCCATTGCATTTTATGTTGAATAATAATTTACTTTCTTTTTATCCTTATTTTAGACAGCCTCAATTTAATTTTAAGTTTTTCAGTACCTATAAGATGTTCCAAATAAGTTAAAGGTGTCTATTTGTGACAGCATTGCTAATTCCTCTAAAAATATTTTGTTATTATGGAACATTATAACTTCAGGTATCCTTAACGTTAAGGATCTTGACTTAGCTTTGGTGTCTCTGTTATAATTAGGAAGAAAGGGGAGAAATGTGACCACAGAGAAATGTTTCTCAAGGCTGTAAAAGAAAGTCACACAATGGAGCACTACAGACCCCATGAGCCAGCTGGTTCCTGGGAATAGCCAGAGATCTTTTTGTGCCCAAATTTAGATAGCAAAATGCATCTGTGGTACAGGCACCATTTAGAAATCAGGCCAGCCAGAAATGGGAACTCTTTGAAAAATTAACTATTTTTTTTTATTTCCTTTGTCAGGGAACTTTAGTTCATGCATAGATTTAAGTTTTTGTTACTATGGAGTGTTTAGAAAACAAATAATCTTTGAAAGATAAATTTTGTTGTTCTTTAGAAGAGTTTTGGAATAAGCCTGTGGACAGTTCAAAGTTTTCAATTAAAATTAAAACATGGAAGGTTCTTTTTGATGTTGGCAGACTGGTGGGGACAGAGACCTCCTCTTTGCTCCGCCAGCCTCAATTGTGTTGGAAACTCATTTGCATGCCAATTCTGCGTGTACAGAGTACAGAGAGCTTCTGTTTAAAAGAATATTCCTCACCTTCAGTGAGGAATTAAGGGTAAAAATGCTGGTTTTACAGCAGATAAGATGGAGTTAGTATTTCCTCCCTGTGCATCTTTTAGCCTTGTGAACCAGCACATGATACTGCTTCTTTCTTAATCATCATGGAAGGCAAATGGGAAAGTTTGCTGTGGTTTTAATTATTAGAGGGCATGGGCCAAAATCTGCTCAGGATTTTTTTCATTACTCCAGTGGATTTGGAAGCTTGTTGTACATGAATGCCAGAGAAGGATGTTCTCTAGATATGGCAGCTGCTACCTTGGGGTTTGATAGCTCACTCCGTGCCTGGTTAACAGAGCAAAGCTTCAGAAACCAAAAACACATGGCAGATGATTTCCCAGCACGGAGGGACTGACAGGCTGCCTCCCCTCTTTTGCTCCGTCTTCAAAGGAAAAAGAAAGGGAAAGATGAAGTCTTAAGTAAACAGGAAGAAGATGGAGTAAACTTCTAGAAAATCAGTGAGTATATTTTCCAGTTTCTGGAAGTAGAAGGTTGA
Organism: Picathartes gymnocephalus; assembly: GCA_013390045.1. Classification (NCBI taxonomy): domain Eukaryota; kingdom Metazoa; phylum Chordata; class Aves; order Passeriformes; family Picathartidae; genus Picathartes; species Picathartes gymnocephalus. The sequence continues at coordinate 49,888 of WEKY01010093.1, read as the reverse complement.
ATAATATAACTCAAGGCTTAACAGGTAATGAGAGATAAGGAGGAATTATTTAACTCATGTTAATAGACACCTTAGTTTTGAATTGAAGATATTTTTCCTCTGAGAGTTGGAGTTATAATTGAGCTCTGTTGGTCTGCAGGAAGTATCTGAGAAAGAGAGGAAAGTTTGGGCAAGAGCACTGGAGCAAGGGGCAGGACTGAGACTGGCAGATGTGTGTCACTGTGCAAATGTGAGGAACTAAATGATGAGAAGAAAGTGATTTACTGGTTTTGCAACTCAACTGTAGATTGTAAATATGGTAGGCAAAGGAGGTGTGTGCATGGACCACCAATATGCAGTCAAAATTCATTGTCAAGGGCTGCAGTGTTTAACCCACAGGGAAATCTGACAGCCAGAACTTCACTGGGCTATGACTGAGGTGCTGCAGTGCTGTGAATCTACTGACGTATTTCTGCACCATTCAGCTCATTCCAGTGCTGGACCCCTTGTGCTTTTCTCAGATTTTATTAATTTTTGTAGGTGAATTCACCATCATCTAGCCAGTTGCCTGTTGGAATCCGCCCAAAGCATGGCAGGCATTGGTTGGTGTTGGCAAAAGAAAAACTAATCAAACAAAACTCTTCCACTCAAAACTTTATTACTGCTCAAGATACGGAAAGGAAAAGAATTGGAGGACAGAGCTCGTAATTCAGACAATCCAGTTGTCAAATACTCAATAATAAATTTCAAATCCTAGTTTCAGTGTATATTCATTTGCTCTCTTTCAGTTCTGGGATACAGCTTAGCCCCTTTCTCATGAAAAGATAATTTACTAAATATATTCCAAGTTATTTGGAAACTGTTGTCTGGTACAGCTGGAAATCTTTTTCCCTTCAAACTGCTTGGTTACTGTATGTGACAGCCCCTTCAGTTTTATACCACAGTAGATCAGATACATCAAATCACTTCCAAGATAAAAGTAGTTTGAAAGTGTGCATGATCTTTCAAGAGGCACATTCTAGATGTTTTTTAACTCCTTGAGCACCAGCAAAAGAATGATATAAATAGTGATGTAGCACATTACTTTTTAATGAAATAGAAATGGTCTTCAGCTATTAGCAGAGCAAGGGTTAATCAAACCTGTTTCTTTACACGTGATCCAAGTTCCATTATTAACTTGACACAACTTAAGCTTTATAAAATAACATCAATATGCTGCTCAACAAGCTTATTTATAACCATCCCATCCTAATATTGCTCTTTACTTGTAATTAGTACAAATAGAAAATTATGTCGTGCTAGTCACTTTCAAATTGATTTAGAGAACAATAATTTTCAAAAATCTATAAACAGATCTTCTAATAAGACACCCTTAGGCAAGACTTTTACTGATGACATTTCATGCTGTTGCGTCAACAATTCAAGAATTAGTTATTAAAAACAAGAAAATTCTTTTTTTGTTTCTAAATGACTACAATGGCATAAATAAAACCTGAAGCTAGTGGCGTTGGCTACAAAGTTTCACGGCCTGGATTTTCTTCCTGCTGAAGGTACACATCAGTCTCAGGTCCCAGATCCATGCTGGCAAGAGAGGGTTATTGATTTCAGTTGCCCTTAATCAGGTTGGTCAGCACAGGATGCAGTAATTCAAGGTGGGATTTAACACAGAACATTACATACTCTGCTTTAACTGTCATGTGAACATACTTGATGCACACACTAAGAGTAAAACTGGGTGATGCTGGATTTTCCAAGCTGATTTGGGGAACTTCAGTTTGCCCCCATTAGCCTAAAAATGCAGAGGGGTTTCCCTTCATGGAGGTCTCTGATGTCTTCTGCATTTTGGGGCAACCCTGATGGAACCCATATAAAGGGTGATACACAGGCATAGTATAAAACAGTAAAAACTGGGGAGGTTTAACGGAATTAGGCTTCATTTCACTCACTTGCATGGAGTGATCCTCAAGATCGTCTGAAAAGCAGTCGGCCAGCAGGTGACAGGGAAGCAGCTAGGGATTGCATCAGCACCTTCCTAACAACTTCTCCATAAAAGTTCTAACTTCCAGAAACCTTTTTTCCTATGAGAGCATCTTTCCAGAAACAAAATACCATGGAAAAGTTACCTCAAAAGAGAATCACTGGACAAAAAAAACCAGCCTCTCCTGGGCTGGGAAGAGGGAAAGGAGCTTAATAATTTTTCAGATACGCAGGATCACTAGTTAACTGTATAATGAACATAATGAAACCACCCTAACCAGATACCTTAACAACGTCACAACATGTAAGTAGCTAATGGTGAAATCATTGTAGGATGGGTAAAATTCAGCTGAAGAGAAGACACAAAATTCTACGGATCATTGCTTAGGTTCTCGCTATCCAGCCCATTATCCCCATGGACGTCTTTCTATCATACCTTGGCAGGAGAACCATGTGTTAATATTGTAGTAATATTACACCCAGTACATAAAACATTAATACTTCTCTTTTTCACAATTGTGTCATTCCCATAAAACTACTGAAAAAGCCCCTGGGAATGGTTTTAAGGATCTAAGACAAACATCTCAATACTAAGGAAATGGTCCAAGTCCTTATCTCATTACACTGCCAGAATGACTGTTCTTACAGCTAGTAAAGACACTTATAAATTCTTCCTCATGGAAGTCTGTCTTGATTTCTTTCTGTTGCTTCTACATGATAAAATAAGCTGAGAAAAGCAAAATATTTAATTGGGTTACTAATTAAATGTCAGGCATGGGGTGCCTGTTAAAATCAAAGGTTAACTGGCAGTTAAGAGCATTTATGACAGATCTCTAGACCCAATGTCTAGAGATATGCAAAATAATAGGATAATCTTCTCTGAAATATGTTGTTTTCTGGTCATCAAATGAATTTGTAGAGTTCTTACCACTATTTTTTAGTTCATGGTATTGCCAAATGCAGGGAATCCCATATTTCCTTTCTCAGTAAGTGTGCTTTTTAAAATCAGCATATGAAAAGATAGAGTAATTACTATGCTGAGATTGCAGCTAGTTCAGGAGGTTATTTTTGTCCAGCTTCTGCAGAGGAGATAGATTTTGTGTTTCAAAAAGAGATGTTAAAATATAATACTGAATTAAAGCCCAAACCTTTTTTGCATTCGATTCGAGTGAGCTTACTTGCAGTGGTACTTGGGAATTTGTGGTTCGTATGATTGAAGAACCTGATGCTCTCTTATATACTGCAGAGCTGCTTTTTGGCATAGACTAATACTCATTTTGTAGATGGGGAATGGAGTACAAAGAGATCACAGCATGTTGACACTCCCAGTGGGAGTTCAGTCTAGATAAAAGCTTTAGAGCAGCTATTTAGCCCTGGAAGCCTATGGAGGCTCTGCTTAAATTTCCCTATCCTAGCTTTCATCAAGGGAAATGAACCTTTATACCAATGTAGAACGCACGTTTCTGAAGAAGTTTGAAAATCTCGCGTTCTGTCATACAGAAGGAAAAAAGAGTTCCCTTTTTCTTTCCAGAAGGAATCTGTTTAGAATGTCTCGTGTTGCGGCGCGCTGCGGGGAGCATCCGCCACCACCTTCCGCTTGCATCTTCCGTAGCCACGGTCGGGCGGCAAGGGCTTGGCTCTGGGGTGCAGGCAATAAACCAGCAGAGGCAGGAGGGTTTATTAGGGGCTGACCCCTAAACCCACTACATGCTGAAAGGGTGCAGAGACCGAGAGAAGCACACGGCGGTCGTGAACTCCGGTTCTATGGGGGCAGGAAGGGGATGGGACAACTCCAGGGCTACTCAGGGAAGAGAAAGGGAGAACTCAGGGTGGAGTTCGGGATGAGCATGGCAGGGGTAATCCAGCAATAAGGGAAAAAGGCATATTCTTTTATGTATACCTGTGTGTGTGTGTATCTGAAACTGAGTTTCCTAAAAAAAAAATGTTGAATGGCAGGTGAGTTTTTAATATTTTTTTAATAAACTTTTTAAGAAACTTTGAGCCACAGGATGCTGGAGAAGAATTTATAAACCTCCACCTAATAAAAGTGTATTGCAACATAATACTGCAGTTTCAGTTCACTGGATAGATTTTTAAACCTGAACAAAACCACCTTACCACTCTTATCTTGTGCTGAATGCTTCATCACCATCATGATGACGGGCAACAAATCCCTGAAATCCTTGTATTAACTGGGTAGTATATTAGTATTAATTGGGTGAGGCAGATCAAGTAATGCCCAAAAACATTCAAAGATGATATTCCTGTAGCCTCAAGGTAACTTTAATATAGGCTGACAGCTTTTTGCCTTTATTATGCCAGACTTGTGGCTAGTTTGGCAGTTCATCTGTTGTTGATATAAAATAGAGATCAGATGGTCTGTTTGGCAAAGGCAGGTGACCTGCTTTGATCAGCATCCCCAGAGACTACAGTCAAGTCTGTTTTTCTACTTAAACAGAAAGTTAGCTGTCCTGAGGAGTTTCTCCCTTGTTTCTCACTTTTGGGGCTGCTAGTGTACCCTTTCCCTCTTCTGTCAAAAACTCAACTTGGTGATTGAGAATAAAACCTTAATGTTTCATACCAAACCATCTTTTTCCAGCCCTTTCACTTCTTTTGAAAATTCATTTTGAGCAGCAGAGAGCACATTGTGGTTTCCTATGTGCAAAGTTGCTGGCCATCATATTCAGCCAATAGGTTTTCCTCCTTCTGAGCTGTGAAATCAGCAAAGGAAAAAACTCCCCAACCCCTTGCAAAGCAAAATACAGATTCACGAAGGCACTTCCAGTATTTTTGCATACTTTGAAAGAGCTGTGGTTCCATAGTGAAGTGTTAGCTCACTGAAACTGAGCTACTCAGATTGCTACTGGGGAGTGAAGCACACATTTAAGAGCATTCCTGGGTTAGGGGCTACTCCTTCACCATGTTCAATTTGCATCTCAAAACCTGTGTGACTAGCAAGAAGTTGCTCCAATGTGTGCTCCGAATGTGCCAAATTCTCAAACATTTTTGCTGCAAGGGGAGAGGGGATGGAAGGATGGCTCTTTATATGAGAAAATTAGTTCTAGCACACGGATTAGATGTGTGGTCATTGCACTGGTCTCCTTGGATGGATACAATCAGCTGTCCCTGCACCAGAAGTATTTACTTGCAACCCGTGTCCTAAAGGAGCAATATTACCCAACTTCTTTTGTGTCTTTGTCCCAAAAATAATGGAAAATGGGATAAGTCTTAATTCAGTTGATGGAGACATTTTCTCAAATACAATCCTAGAATGGTTTGGGTTGGAAGGGATCTTAAAGCTTCAGTTGGTTCCAACCCTTCTGCCACGTGTGGGGACACCTTCCACTAGAACAAGTTGCTCAAAGCCTCATCCAACCTGGTCTTGAACACTTCCAGGGATGAGGCATCCACAGCTTCTCTGGGCAACCTGTGCCAGGGCCTCACCATCCTCATAGTGAAGAATTTCTTCCTGATAATGATGAACTCTGATTTTCATGTCCACCAAAAGAAATGCAGTGGCTTTCTACACTTTGGATTGACAAAAGTCAATCCTGGTCAGGTTCCCAGTGGAACCTGAGTGGTTTGAGCATCTGCAAGGGATGGGAAAAGAAAAAGATCTACTGAAAACCATTTAACTTGCCAGCACAGATTGTAGTACCCAATTAAGTTGGCTCCAGGGCTTTAAGGCCATATTAATCTCTCTGTAGCTCTGATGAACAAAGTAATTTAGGCTGAAGATGTAGTAAAAACCTGCAAAGTCTGAGAGTTTTTACATTACAGATCACTCAGTGTCAGAGCTTTATTCCTACTGTATGATGCTGTACTTAACATGCAGTCATTCAGCAGTCTGTCTGAGATTTATCAAATCTATCTGAGGTCCTATGAAAATATGAAGAAAAGATGCATCTTAAAATCCAGCATGTCTGGGAGCTGGAATTTTTATGTTGAAGTCTGGCTTTTTTTCTCTGTACGTAAATCTCTCTGAAAGTTCATCCTGAAGCTGAGCAAAGCTATTGTGAGTAACAGCCCTTGCTGTGAAAGAGTTATGGTGTTTTACTTGAAGGTTGCCCTAGAGCAAGGCAGTGTGTTTTGGAAGATTTCTTATGCCACCTATGTGACCAGGCTTTTCCACCTTTATTCCAGTGCTCATAGAAATGCAGATTGAGGCTCTTGGTGAAATTTCAGAGATGGGTTGCTTTGATTCAGCAGTGTGGAGTTTGTTTTTTGGCTTGTAATGCTGTGGTGCATGGTGGTACCAAAGAACAGACCTTCTGAGGCTGGGGATTTGCAGGAGGTGTTGTTTGGCATGTTTTTAGTCCAAATCTTAAGCAAGCCACCTGTAAAAGCAATTGCTTTGTAATTGCTGCAGTCAGAATTCAATGAAGATAGTGCTAAAATCCTCATGCAATTGATATATGTGTTACATAGAAAAAAACTTACTTTCTTAATTTGAAATATTTTACTCAGCTCTAATTCTTCACAATGACTAACAACTCTTTCAAAAACTGACCAGACTCTGATTCTTCTAAAGCTCCCTCCTACCAACTTGATTTTCTACTGTTATGTGAAAGACTTTAAAATTGCACACTCCTCTCCCCCCACCCAAAAAAAAAAAAAAAAAAACATACGAATTTTTTAATAAA
>WEKY01010093.1:27199-43282 GCA_013390045.1 Picathartes gymnocephalus | reverse complement strand
AAAAAAAAAAAAAAAAATCAGACGTTTTAATAAAAATCTTTCATATTAATTTGTGGTGAAGTGGCTGGCACAGGAAACATACAGGCTGATTTTTGGTCCATTCAAGACTGTGTGGCTGCCAAACATTAAGAAGTGACTGAGATACATGAATCAGTGGAGTTTATAGTCTCTGAACGCCGTGGATATAATGCACAGGTCTCAGTCTTTCATCTGTGCAAAAAAGATAGAAATCACAGTGTGATATTGTTGGCTTATAATGAAGAAGTCATGTGGTGCATGATCTCTGTTTGGAACACAGATAAAAGACCAGTTGTCTGTATAATGCACACATCATTGAATTGGTTAGTGAAGCAAAGTTTGCATTTATCACCATCCGGATCTGTGATACCAAGTGATACTTTAAATCCAGAAAGGCACCATATGCAACTTTAGTGGAGGCAGGTATTCTTCCAACAAATTAATACCAGCCATTTGTCTGTGTTAAAGTGCTTGTTTTATTGAAACTGCTCTGTTGTGATGTTTTATATGTGGTAGATGGTGCCCTATATGTCACAGTATGCCCTGCCCTGCCCAGGCAGAGCTGCCTGGCACAGACCTCCACCAATAAACCCACTCCACATCGCTGATGTTGGCAACTGCCCAGACTACAACCCAAGCCAATCCCATAACCAGCTGAGAGTCTTTTGAAATGTTCCGGGATAAAAGGGGACCGCGGGGAAAATAAAGTCAGCTCCTGTTCACCCTCTACCACGAGATCAGCTGCCTTTTCCTTGTCTCCCGCCGGCCCCACGCGTCCCTCACGCTACACCTGTACACTGCAGAGAAATCAGATGACGAAGAGAAGAGGAATTTGTCACCCGTTTGTCACAGAAAACGTCACAGGTCCGAGTTCAGAAGGGAATGTAAAGTGAGCTTTCCTCATGGTTAGTGAGGTCCAGCTGTTGTTACTTGACAGTGGACTCACATATTATAAGGGCAAAATGCTAGAGTTTGGAAAGGTTCTTTCCACCTGCAGAAAAGCATGACAAATGAGAATTACAGCATACCAAGTATTTAATTGCATTTACCATGACATCTAGCAGATGCTGGAGAAAACGGGATCAATAGTTTTGTGTCCTGAGGAAAGGTCAGCTCACACCAGATGTACCAGTTTTCTTCCCCTTCTTATATAATAAAAAAGTGTGCGGTGAATTGATTTAAATCTTACTTGAATCTCCCTAGAGAAGTACGTATGTAATAGCATTTCGGCTTTACTGACAATATAGGTAGCATTCATTTACCCAAATTCATTCCACCAAGCTAATGAGGTAATCTTATTCTGAAAGAACAAGCCATTAGGAGGAAAGTTTGTATACAGAAGCATAATGATCCTTAATGGGGTATACAGAGACTTTGCCCAGTAATCACTGGGGAGTCTAAAATAGGAAATAATGCATTTTTGCCAGTTACATTTTCATATTATTTACTTCATCAAAAATGCAAAGCTTGAGTTAAGCTCAGACACAAGTTTAGAAACAAGAATGAGAATCACCTTTATGGGAGAATATGAGGTGTAGCATGGTGTGTTGTGTGAAATGTCATTACTGTAGCACTGGAAAGAAAAATGTAAACTTTAGGAGAAGAATCAAAGCTGATGGATGGTGTGTTATCAAAGATGAATTTTGACACCTGCCTATCTTTTGATCTCGAATAAAGCATCTACTCAATTCTGAGTTTGTTTAATTCTTACTTTATAGGCATATTCTCTGCTAGATAGCTGAAGCTCTATCTTAAAAATGGCAATGGCTTAAGAAAAGAGATAATTAATCTGTGTTCACCTTCAAATTTCAGGCTGCAGAAAATGAGGCAAGTTACTATATCTCTGCTTAGGTGAAAGTTAAATCTGCTGGATGCTGTTGAACGCTTAAATTGACGAAAGAATGATTTTACAGTCCATCATTTTTGGATACCACCTGAGAATTTACTGTAATGTAGAGGTCAACTGTATGTGTAGAAATGTGTAGTCACTTGGTGCTCTGGAAGAGATTTCCTGGAGAAACTGTTCATTAAGTCCATGGTGTGGTATGCAGCCTTGTACTGTTGATCACATAGAGCAGGTGGTTATCAAAGAGAGGGCATTGCAAGGTCATTAAATTCCATGCTGGGTAATCACACCCTTTGTGGATAACCAGTTGCCCTGTACTCTCAGTCTTGCAGCTGGGTAAATTACAGAATCCCTACAGGTGCACTTACTGATTTTGGCCTATCAAGCCTGCAGGCCAGTTATTTACTTACAGCAAACTCAGGGTGTGTAGCTGGCTGTCACTGGGTGCTCGTCTGCTTTCATCTGCCACCACCAAAATGCAAGGACGACAAGATATTCCTTTTGTTTCCTTTCTGAAAGAGTGGCTGGACCTCAAGCATTTGGTCTCGTTTTCATTTATACCAATTAACAACAGTTTTGCAAAATGAGTTCTCAGTTTTGAGCCTACAGATGAAATTTTATTGACTGACAGAGTGTTTAACACCTCTTAGAATCAGGGCCTTTCCCCATATGAAATAAGGAAACCATCCGGGAAGACAAGATTATGTGGGGCTTTCCAGAAAGGGTATGATATGGATGGAGAGGGGAGTGTTTGGACAAGTCCCTGTGTCTGCCCAGGCCCCTGGAAGTAGACAGTAACTTTATGGAGGTGGCCAGCACCCCAAAACCCACTCTGGCTTTTCAGGTTCTTAATAATGGCAGAATTACATTCTGCCAGTATTACAACATGAATTATTTATTGAATAGAACAAGGAAAACAGACATAAGGCTTAAACAGATTACTCGCTACACAAGATAAACAAAGGAAACACTACTAGTAGACAAACATTCAGTGCACAAGTGAGGTACCTGTGTTTTTACAGGTAAGCGAAGAAATAGTGTAGATTAGGATTCAATATATCTTACCATCCAATTTCTGATAAGGCATACATATGGTCCTTTCTCTCAATTTCCAGAAGAGTATCCACAGAGATGCATCCAAACGTAGTGGGAGAAGTCCTGCATGTTTCCAAGGAGTGTGTAGGAGGCTTCTGTCGCTGTGGAAACTTGTGTAGCTTTTATAGTGTAAAGCAGCGTATTTCAGTCAACGATACCTCGTTTTTATCTCCCTCTGTGTCTCACTCTCCAGACAAAGATGTTTATTCTTAGCTGGGGGTGTCACCCTCTTGTCACCAGAGATAACCCCCCTGTCCACTGGGTTATCTCATCCGTATGCACCAGCAGTCTGGGAAGGCTTGGGGGAGAACATCCTGCCACGCGGTATCCTTGCAGGATTTTCAGACGCTTCCTAATGGCTTTGTTGTTGCTCTTTTCAGCAGACCAGGGAGCAAGCTGTAAAGATGTTCACTTGATGTAATGAGTAGTCATTAGTTAATGTTGTCAATAACACTTGATGTAATGAATAGTCATTAGTTCGTGTTGTCAATAACACATCAGATAAACACATCAGAGGGAATTCCTCAAGCAAATGTTTCTCACTGCGAAAACCTACCACAATCTCCTTCTTCCTCAATTCAGTGCACAGAATGTGCAGGGAAAGAAAATTAGTTCAGATAATCTACTTACCCAGCCAGAAATATATATAACCCCAAAGCACTCTGAAAATGAATGTTTTCTGTTATAAACGAGTGTTTCCCAGATATTTTTAGGTTGGTTTTTTGGGGGTTTTTTTTTGGTTTGTGTTTGGCAGGAAAAGAGATATGTGAAACACTTGTCTTACTTTTGATTATATATATTTCTTTCCTCATGCAACAAAGATTGGATGGGTCTTATTTTTTGAAAGTGTTTTCATTCATTTAATAACAGTTTTCCCACACTTTTCAACTGTATATGATGAGGACTTTTCAATGTAATGGATTTTTCTGAGAAAATAATGAAATACTGCTAATCTGACCTGAGTTCTTTGAGTACCCAGATTGGATTTATAATCTGACACAAACCAATTAACCTGGTTTTACTCTGGGCTCATAAAATATGAATTATGCTGAAATATTTTGAATAATTGAATAATGGATGTGACTTCTAGCAATATTAAATATAGGCAAATTATTTGTGTTGGAGGGGAAAAAGGCCCAAGGCTGCAGGCACTGTTCTGTGTTTCTTGCTGTCCAGCCTAGTTTTCGGTTCACTAACAGTACAAATATTGATTATTGAGTTTAGTAAAGATGTGGCAAAGCTGTTGCTGCTGCCTCATGTTTGTTTTCCTTTTCATGATACATTGAACAAGATACGGAATCTTGTCCAAAAGACTGTAAGTGATAAAAACATTACCGTCGTGGGAGAAATGTGCTGTAAATGGCATCTTTTAGCTGTGATTTCTCCCTTTCATCAGCAAGCAGTGATTGAATGTACTAAATGAGAGAAGGGTGCTGTGCCAGTTAGGGTATTACTGAAACGGATTTTGACATAGACTGTTGCCTGAACAATCAAAGATATCAGCAGGAATAGGACACTGGGTATACAGTGTATATATCCAGTCTGTATAACATTTAAGCAAGTTGAGGGTTTTTTCCTTGTGGCTCCTGACTACAAGCATTTTCCTAGTCGATGTTTCTTATGTCTGCAATTGGTATGGCTTGACTTCGTTCCTTTGTTGAAAAACGAAAAATAGTATGAGTCCCCAGAATACTGGAATAAGAAGAAAAGTTAGTTCTATAGCCAAGTTAAGCTTTGTGAAAGCAGAAATAATGTGGAAGCATGTGAATGAGAAAAAAGGGGAAACAGAAGGAGCTGTTGAGAGGAAAAGTACCCCAGACTGTAGTTAGAGTCACCATGGTGCTGTATAGCTGGGGGGGGAAAAAAAAAAAGGGAAGTGCTGATTAAAGAGAAAGTGCTTCAATCCTTTCATCCCTGTGGTCAACTTCACCTCAGGTATGGTGTCCTTGCTTACAACAGGACTGCTCACATAGTAGGATATTATTTGTTTTGAGTAGCTGCTTCAAAGCACAGCCTGAAAAAGGCAAGTGAGTTGTGAGGGGTTTATATATGCAAAGGAATTCCAGAGAGTGATTTTTTAAAAAATCCCGAGGGGCATAAGAAGAGTCGCCATTGTGCCACAGCTGCCCAAGATTGCTAGGTTAAATGTACTCTTAAACCAAGGCTCATCTGGCTCCTGTCTTCTCCTACTCCCATCTCTCCTCGTGCTTTTTAATGGCATTGCCATTTTTAATGTGTAACTCTGGGAATGAGCTGAATCCTTGAGTTGAATCAATCTCACACCATTGAACGGAGTGGTACAGAGGGGAAGTTGGCTGGTGTGGGTGAATGCATGCTAAGAAGTGCTGCCATCTGCATTTCATGTGATATTCAATTCATGGGCTGTTCTTGAAAACTGTTTTAGCTGCAAAAGGAATTAGGAATACTGTAAAATAATTTTGGTCTTTTTATTCTTTTTGTGTGTTTGGTACAGTGGGAAGAAAGGTAAATGACATATTTGTTTTGCATTTCTGTAAGCAGTAATAGCATTTCGAAAAGAATACAGCTGGAAATATTATGTGGCAAAATCCTGGTACAAAGAGATTACTTATGTCAGATGGATTCACGTTGCATTCTCTTAATTGCTACCAGAGCCATGATATATAAAGTCTCCAAAACATCTGGAAACATGGAGGCATTATCAAGAGGAAAAAGCTTTTAAAAATATAAACACAGCTTTTTATTAAGCCCTGGTGATTTTTCTAGGAGGATTAAGATCTCCTTCACATCAGCAAGTGGGAAGCTCATGAGGTATATCATTAGCAAGTTGCTGCTTCTTCCAGGTCTTTTTTTGAGCCAATCTGTTTTTTATCATGATCTTGGTCTAATCAGATTCTGCTGATTGGTGGCTTGTGCAGAGAAGGTTTCCTCTTTATTTTCTTTGTGTGAGTTCTATGCTCCTTTAGCAGCCTAGGGATGGAAAGTTTTACTGGACCACGTTGGCTTCCCTTTCTCCTAGCTCTGCTCCTGTTGGGTGGTTGTTGGAGTGGTGCCTCTGGGTCGGGCTACGCGTTTGTAAGAGACACCAGGCTTTCAAAGGATTGTGTACAGACTTGAGTAAGACTTACAGAGGAAAGATTTCACGGAGAAGTTTCTTTCCAGGCAAGCAGAACTGTAAAAATATATCCGTTTTAGTGGAACTCCTCATTCAAAATCCCTCAGCTAAGAGAATACTGGAAAGGTGGATTAGGTGAATGTTCTTCTTGCCCAGTCCTTATGATCTCTCTGTTGCTCCCGCAGGAGCGCAGGTTCAGCTGTCAGAACCCAGGAGAAAGCCACAGCTCAGGAATGTTTCTAACCAACTTCCCAGTCCTGCCACTTCTCTTGTAAGCTCCTGCCAGGAAAGCATGAGATGACACATCAACACCTACTGTGGCAGGCTCTTAATCAATCCCCTTGGTGTCTCCATCCATCACTTATATCCCAAGAAGAATAGCAGAAGCTTTTCCCCCAGCTGCTTAAGATGATACTATATTTTGTGAATGCAGGACCTGACATTGTGTATAGCAATCTGGAGTAGTCTTTTCTTTTTTTTTTAATAATAATTAGCTATCTAATTGCATGTCCAAGCCCTTTTGATGCATTTGCACTTGTACATAATTAGGATTTATTTGAAAGCGTGCTGGTTTAATGGTTTGTCTCCACTTTCTCCAAATGAAATTAGAGATAAATTTAATTTGAAGTAATAAGGTTAAAATAAACAAACAAAACCCAACAAAACAAACACAAATCAAAAATCAAACAAACAAACAAACGAAAACTATAAATTACACTGCACATATTGATCAATCCCAGCTCATGCAGCACTGGCTTCTGCAAGCTTTCATCACTGAGGATTTACCCTTAATCCTGTTGAACTTGCCTGAGTAGTATTTACTCTCTCAAGTAATATCTGGAAGCACATTGTGGACCCATTAAAAGTGTGCCATATTTGTAATAAACCTGCAGAACTAAGTACTGATTACAGGTACATACCTGCCTAATAATTTGTTATACCCAAATTATATCCCACAGTATCTGCCTTCTTGTCTAAATGCCAGCAATCTCGTTTATCTTGCTTCTAGCCTGGATGCTTAACAAAGATTAGACAGAATAACAAATGGTATCATTATCTTCCTAAATGAATATAATGGAGAGAAAATAAAATTAAGAGTGAGGCAGGAAATTGTTAATATATTTATGGAATTATTGTTATTTCATTAGTGAAAATAGGTTTTCATCTACTTCTGACTTCCCTTTCAATTGCAGCTGTCATTTGAGTAAAGCAGGATCAAGATATTACTGGCTTTTAAAGTTGTTTCTGTGCAGTGGCAGGCAGGCAGATATTATATTGATAAGCAAGAGGTCAAAGATAGGTATAATATCATATGGGAAGAGTACTCTCAAAGTTCAGTTGTGATTTGCCATTTCAGGTGCTCTGATTAAAGATCCTATAGAAGTTACTGAGAAAGTATAGAATCGTAGAGTCATTATAGCTGGAAAAATGAATGGTAATATGTATTATTTAGTTGTGTTTATGTTCTTCCTTTGTTTCCTTTCTCTGGGGAAAAAGGCTTTGTGTTAGAAAATTCACTGATGATAACTGAAAATTCACTGATCATAACTTTCCTTCTGATGCCTCTGTATGCCATAGCTTCATCATTTTGATAGTGTGCTGGAAAAAAAGAGGATCCCCTGAAGTGCCAGAGCTGCTCTATTCTGGTTTGGGAGTCCAGAGAACAAAAAATGAGATCAGGAGATGATGAGTAGTTCCTCCCCTAAGGTGCTGGAGTGGTCAGTGCTCCATGACCGGTTTGGGTTCTGTCAGGAGAATCTTTTTCGCAAGAAGTGGAGCAAATCTACAAAGCAGTTACTTTTAGAGAAGCCTTGAATTGGCATAAAATTATTTTTCTTATTTGAGGATGAGTGTCACCTGAAATACAGATGGTCCCTGAATGCATTGATGATCAACATCAAAGCCTCTGAGGTGCCATTAGATCATCTCACAGGGCTAAGCTACCATTTCTGTGAGGCCATGGACATGTGTGCCCATTACAGCTGTGTCAGTAGGGGGAATTTTTGCTAAAAGTCTGGAAAAACCCTCTGCATCTCTAGCAAGATGCCATCACTGTTCTGCCACTCTTTCTCCTCTGCTTCCACCAGCTACTTAATTTGTAGTGTGGAAATATTCCCATTTATTTTTATGTGACATTGTACATATGGTTAGACCTTACGAGATGCTTAAAATGTATGTTTTGAAAAGATTACCTTTTGGCTTTGTGGAATTTTTTTTTTTCTTTTTTTTTTTCCCTAACTGTGGGCAACATCAGCCCAGAACTAGATTTTTTATGAAATTATATTGCCCACTGGCAGTGAAGGAAGAGGCAGATAGAGTGTTTTATGTCATGGTGACAGCTTTCAAAGCAGTTCATTCCAACCACTTAGTCCAGGAGGAAAAAGCATTAGTGTATGCCTGAAGGAGTATTGTGCTACAAAACCTACATACAAGTTCAAGATTACATACATTGAACAAAAAGGTTGATGATCTTAAGGAGATTCAGTTTCAATACTGATCCTCTTAGAGCAGGTGCAAAGAATGTGATGTTGCACGTGCCCCACTGTAACTCAGCATATGGCACTCAGCAGACCCCTAGTAAAGAACATAAAAATGGCACTAAGCGTTTAAGGAAGCAATTTTTTCTGGTTGCAAAGCAGTCAAAAATTAAGAAATGGTAATTTTGGAAGTGTTTTTCCAATACGAGTCCTGTTGCCTTGTGTGGCTGGTCTCCTGGGCTGCCATGCCATCTGCATATGGAGGAGGGAGGTTTGATGAGCCGTTTATTTCCTCTATTTCTTAACTTCTTAGCAATGACAGCCTTCCTGACGTTCTTTTGTGTACGCCTTGAATTGCAGCTGCCTGCGACTTTAAAGGAAGAAACAGCGATGAGGCATCCGCTCGATGTCTTTTGTTACTCTCGGGGCCCTCTGTCCTTGGCTGAGAGAGGAGCTGGTGGCAGAAGTTGCTGTCCCTGCCACGCACTAGAGAGCCTCTCGGGGGTGTTTGCTGAAGGACAGCAAGGCCAGGTGCCACGATGGCTCCTCCTCCAGGCACCATGGAGGAGAAACTGCCCAGGAACGTCCCTAACCTGGTCGTTTTTGGTGTCTCCCCAATTATTCCTGTTCCGCTGGTTTTCCTGACGCCTAGTGGTGCCAGATGTTTGCTAGTAAGGCTCCCAGCTCTCCTCGTGGTCATTGTTCCCAGACAGAACCCTAGTCTTGTTCTCCAGCCTCATGTTTTTCGTCCAGTTTTATTGGTACCAGTCTGTCCAGTGTGGTTTTCTCCTCTGCCAGTTTACATTTACCCATGGAAGGCTTACCCTTTTGTGCAGAGCAAGGCCAGCCCCATTCTCCCAGCTGCTATCCTGACAGATCTGCCTCCCTCCTCCTCCTTTATGTACCCATTTTCCACATTCTGTTTTCATTTCTTATCAGCTTTTTTTTTTTTTTTTTTTTGTAATTACTCTTTAAAATGAGAGGCAAGTAGTTATTTTAGGATGACTTGCGTGGCAGTGACTCTGACAATGGATAAATCCTTCAATAATCAACATTTGGAAGTAGCGTTCTTGGCAGAGATTGGATAGTAGAAGTGTGAAGCCTAATGGTGTTTCTGTGGATTGTCACTGCAGTCCCTCCTGCTTGATCTGGGTTTATAAATATAGGAACAGCTAACACTACTGAGGAACTTATTGGCTATGTCCAAATGTAAAGCTGTAAAGTAAATATGAACAGGGATGTAATGTGCAATATGAACAACTTGCTTAGAGCTAAGTGATCATTCTGCTGTGTGTGTTAAATTAACTGGCAGCATCTTGGTATATCCAAACTTGGATTTCAACAAATGGGAAGGAAAGAAAAATGCAGTTTTTGAAAAATGAGTGCTTTATGCATTTATAGTTGCATGTGGTCTGTGATTGCTGAGGTTAACAGCTGCTCATTTTATTTCTGCTGAGTTTTCAATCATAAAATAATATCCTTTTCCGAACAGAGGATTTTAGGAAAACACGGGAACAGATGAATAATTTTAGCAAGTTACTAACTAAATATAGTAGAGGAGGTATGCATTTCAATGTATTCAGTTTTGTGGGATTATGGAGTTGCCATAGCATTAAAATGGATCCTTACTATTAAGCTATCAGACACTGAAAATGATTGCATGTCATATTATCATTTATTTCACTTCTAATTTGGCTGCAGACAAACTCTATTACCCAAATATTCACCTAACTCTGAAAATTGGACAGTCAGTGTAAGCCTGCTGCTCGCTAGGACTGAATGAATCCTAGGTATTAACTGGTGGTATAAAAAGTATGTAGGCAGATATAAAAAATCAGTAGGCAGAGGGAGTAAGGGATTCTCTTCAGAGGCCTTAACATTCTCAAGCTCCTTTGAGCAGTATGCATAAGGTAATAATGATATCTTAATTAGCAAAAATTACAGCTCCGTCTTACTGCTTGAAGGGAACACTTAATAATGTAAAAAAGCAAGGTTGCATTTTTTATAACCATTACTGTTAAGAACTGGCTTGAACAAAGAATTTCTTTCATTGGTCTTTACAGGTGTACGTTGTGGTTGGGGAGGCTATCACCCCACAAATCCCCTTTATTGGGAACCTGCCCTAACCAGCAGCTCAGGATCTGAAAATGTATAAATTTGGTGTGCCTCTCTGAGCACCCATTATTCTTCTCTTTTTTTTTTTCAACTGAAATAAGCAACATGATATAATTAAAAAATGAATGTTTTCTTTACCAGTATAAAAACTGAGAGTGTGTCATGTCAGGTATTTGTATTTGTTATGTCTTGCAGCATCCTCATGATGTTTAATGAATATTTATATTTAGTGTTCGATTTGGCACCTGGAAAGTCCATACCCTAAAAAAATCCACAGAAAATCTGGAAATATTTTTTTTATAAGGAGTTTCACATTCATTGCTACGCTCCATCTTTCAAGACATACTCATTTTTGGTATAGCTTTCATAGTATTTTTAGAAACTGCTAGAAAAAGTTCTTTTCGGCCAAAAAGAGGAGTAATCCTAGCATTCAGTGATAGTGGTTGAGATTTTTAGTACAAAGCAGGAAATGGACTGACAAACATGTTTATTCCCAGCTCTGTAATAATTAGCTAATGAGCTAATGAGATACAATTGTTGTCTTTACCCATTTCTGCCAGAAATATTAACATAAAATTATTAAAATTGATATCTCACCTTCCTAAAGTCATGATCATTTTGTGGAGAATAAGCAGAGAGGGCAGAGGAGATTCCAGTCAGGGGAGAGCATGACCCAAAATGACAAATAGTTTACAAGTAGCATGATGTGACAGAAATATCAGACATCCAGAAAGTATGGCTTTGTTTTGAAAATCATGCAACTAATGGCAGTTTGGAAGTTTTTTGGGTTTTTTTAGAGTTCTGGATGAATATGATGAAAAGGGTACACCTCATTTATCTGTTGTTAAGTCAGTAGGCAAGGATAATTCATAACTTGCAAATATCATACACTATTTATATTTTTTGAAGGCTGATACAATCCCATTTCCCAGATGTAATTCAAGCAGGGCATCAGTTCAGAAGCTGCTGCCATACCCACTTAATTAATAATATTCACCCAGTTTAAAATCTGGGTGAGAATAATGAATTAGGGGAACACAGATGTAGTCAAGGGAGACGTCAAGCACATATCTAGCATCAAAACTGAAAAGGCAGAAAAAAATCAACTTGAGCTCTATTTTGAGTATTTTCTTGGATTTTTAAGCTTTTATTTCCTGAAGCGATGTGTGGGGAAAAAGCACTCCAGCATTTGCCAGAGCAGCAGTAGCTGTACACTTAGCACACAGCAGAGTCTGCATTATTTCACAGCTGTTTCAAGGGAAAGCATTCTGTCTCTTTCTCTATGCTGCCTCAGCACAATAGCGGTGCTTCCCATATAGGTCAAGAGACCGTGATGGTCCTGGTCTCTTTATGCTGCCATCAGAAGTGTCTAAGTGTTAGAGTCTCAGTGGGGCTTGCGTTCTGATTTTTTTTTTATTTTTATTATTTGGGTGCAGAGAGGGTGAATAAAAGGTCTTGTTAAATATAAACAGAATCATACAAAGCAAAAAAAAAAATATATATGTATTATAAAAAATACAGGAGCAGTGTCCTGCGTGATAGCTATGTTAAGCATCCGTGGATGCAGCTTTTTTCACAGCTCATCTTTTCGCTGCTGTGTTTTCCCCTTTCTCCCTGTGATTTCACTTTAGTCCCTCTCCAGTCTCTTCCACCCTTCTTAGCCTTTCCTGACCTGGTGTGATATTGAAAGTACATTGAGCAAGTGGAATGCCCTCATCTCAAGTTCTCTCACCCTGGTGCAGAGCACTGCCTTCAGGCTCTTACACGGAGTCACTTCTCCGCTGTCCAAACACGCTTTTTAAGTGCGAGCAGCAGCCCAACACAGAGTGAAAATAGAAACACACAGGATAGCCAAAGCAGGGGTAGAGACAAGACGGCTTCAAACTGAAAGGGAGTAGTTTTGGGTTGGGTATTAGAAGGAAATTCCTTACTGGGAGGGCGGTGAGGCACTGGCACAGGTGGCTCAGAGAAGTCGTGGGTTCCCCCATCCCTAGAAGCGTTCAAGGCCAGGTTGGATGGAGCTCTGAGCAACCTGGTCTCGTGAAATGTGTCCTTGCCCACGGCAAGGGGTTGGAATGAGATGGTCTTAAAGATCTGTTTCAACCCAAATTGTTTTATGGTTCTTCAATAAGACAGCAGCTCTGCCTGTGAGATCTCACCTAAAGCTTTTGCATGTCAGCATCTAAAATAATCCCGTTGGTGCCTGTGTGAACCAGTGGCCTGGAAATGAACTCAGTCTTCGGTGGGGAAAGTTTGGTCAAGAAGATCAGGAGTCATGTCAATAAGACTAGGAGGAGTTGGGCTTGCCTCCCAAAAAAGGTGCATGGGCTGAAGGTTTGTCTTTCAGTGACTCTGGCCTGGTACATCCATTTCCTTTACCTAAGGCATGAGCAAGGCTTATTTTGTAAGGAAGAATACAGTGATATTTTGTGAAATGTCAAGTGATTATCTCAGCAAAGATTGAATATCAGTGGCTTTGCTGAACAAAAAAATAAGAGAGAATCTCATCTTTTCCATAAATGAGAGAAAAGCCTAAAAACCTCTGTGGGTCCTGATCTCCAGTTTGTTGTAGGAGTACATCACAGAACTTTCCAGAGAGGAACGTGGGTTCAAACAGGGACCTTGAAGTCACTGTTACATCACCCAAGCCTGGCTAGTGATGTCCAATAAAGAAAATTTTTCTATGTGTACGATAATTGGAAAAATCAAGACCATGTTAATATATACTGCAGCACAGTTGGGAAACTGGGATTTGCTGGTTAATTCCACCTGTGGGGCACAGACTCCTATTACAAACTATGAAGAAGTGATACTTTAAATGAGACTAGGTTTGAATATAGTATATTTATGTCAGATTATTTATTTTTTAAAGTAATTTCAGGATTTTTGCCTATGCCATGACTTCAGATGGGGTTTAGGATTGCTTTTTTTTTTTTTTGCCCCCTCTAGAAAAAAAACCAGCCTGTTTTGCCTGAAGTAGATAAGACAAAAATATTGGTCATTCTAAAATAAGAACCTAAAATAAGAAAGGCTCATATCTCAACAGATATGCCTAAGCCATTAAAAATACTGCCTCAATGGAGAGTTTGGCCTAAAGGAAAACACAATGTTGAGCTGGTCCTTCAGCAAGACTTCCAGATATTTCAGTTTTATGATTGTCAGGTCATGATTTCTTTCTCTGCCACCCAGCAAAGCAGCAGTTTGACACTTACTCCTGGCTCCTGCCCCACCTTCATCGAATCCTTAAGGGCAGAAAAGGCCTCCAAGATCATTGAGTGCGGTCACTAACTCAGTACCGCAGTGTTCACCGCTCAACCGTACCCCCAAATACCACATCCATAGGCCTTCTGATCACTTCCAGGGGTGGTGATCCCATCCTTACTCCAGCCCTGAGGAAATGGTGGATGGCAATGATGAAGAGGAAAACCAGCCCTTCTGATCCCAAATCAATTTTACCATGAGGTTGTGTCAGGGTGAAAGTGACTCAGGAGTAGGGAAGCAGTTGGCATGGGTGTGAGAGGACAGGCTCTTTCATTTTATCTGTGCAACTCTCATATCCATGAACTCATGCTAATAAAAATTTGTCATCAGTCTCCCCTATAATTAGGGGATTAATAATGTGAAGTTGGATATCGCAATTTAAGCATTTAATGTAATTTGGGATGAGCATGCCTGCATGTCCCTATCTACACTTGTTTGTATACATTGGGGGTTTTTTTATTAGAATACACCAAAATATTGATTTTCGGATTATAAAATATTGAAATTACCTGTATTCAGTTCATTTTAAAAGAACCCTCCTGCAATAAGAAAAATGCCTGGTATCATATGAATCTGAACATGCATGTTATCAGAACAGTGAATATACACTTGTAAATGAATACATGAAAGTATTTATTTGTATGCATATGTTTAAAATTGTGTTCATATTGTATATGCGTCCATGTAGGCATCTGTTTTAGATACAGGATCAGATGCAGGGAGGTGAGTTACACTGAAATTGCCTGCAAATGACACGAATTTGTTTGTGCTGTACGAGAAAAGCACAGTCTTTTCCTTGCTTGCTGTGGTTCTGTTATTGACTCACGTATCTTGAAGCACACTGATGATGAACACCAATGAGCAAATAAAATACCCTATAAGATAGTCTGCAGGAGACTTGTTGCTCAATATAATGACTTTCTGAGCAGTGTCGAAGCTCTTTGTGGGCTAGTGCGTGACATACCCCATCTTCGTCTGTTGATGGTGTGAATTTTAATTTAGTGTATTTAATTTGTGTTTTAAGTGGCAAGAATGTGTGTTATTGGAGTAATTACTGTAAACCTCCTTAATTATTGATTTCTCCAACATAGCGGGCTTGACAGTTTACCAGATATAATGAAGGAAAAGATACACCTTAGCAGGATGGATATGGAACAAACAAGCCTTTTCAATGGAGACTTAATTCATTCTAATAGATACACAGTAATTACCTAGGAAGTAAGACTGTTTTCTTCATTGTGACATTAACGATTTAGATGAAGCAGCAGAGAGGTGATGTGTAGGTATATTATAGCTGCGTTTAAAAGACCACTGTTGGCTTATGGAGGACACCAGAGTTGGCTTTAAAGATGCATAAAATCTTCAGATTTACTCATCTCTTTACTGCTAAATAGGGTTTGGTAATAACACGTATGTATTCCCCCCATCGCTCTCATCTTTTAACGATTCCTCCACCTTCATTTGAATTACCCAGGAGAAAAGGAGTCAGCATTGCTCCTACGTAGAGCATGCAGGCTCAAAGGGATGAGATGAGACCCCATGCCCTAAAGCACACCCTCTGCAATTTGCTTTTCCTAGAGAGTTGAAGGCCTGAGGCAGCCTTGCTGGGGTTCAAATGTGTGATTTTGGGCATCCCCAGGCATGTTAAACCTACTTTGTGGGCTGACAAGTCCTGTATCTCTGTATGTGACCGTCTGTGGCAGTTAACTGAGGCCACCATTATGGAGAACTTGAATTGCTGCAGATGCCACCTTTTCCTCAATTTTTTTTTTTTAATATGCTTTTGTTACTTTCCATTTCTTGATGTGCAGTTATAGCAGAGCTAACTTCCCTAGAAGCACAGCCCGTGCCGACTCCAGTCCCTGGGAAGGGGCTTAGCTGCCATGCCCACCATCCCATCGTCACAGGCCTGTTCCCAAATTCACATAACCTACTTTTAAAAGCAGCATGTTATGGAGGGGTGTTGTACCTGCTTTGAGGCAGATTTCAGCCATGTTGCAGAGCATAGATAGGAGCACAAAAGGATGCTCCAAGGGCTCAGGTTTATCTAAGATCTGAGAGTTTTTAAGCTGATTAGTGTGTATTCATGTCCAGGGAGAGTAAAGATGCCTGGGAGTGCTGTGACTTGCTCTACAGCTGATATTACCATATAGAAAGCAAACCCATACCAGCAAAAA
>WEKY01010093.1:0-27177 GCA_013390045.1 Picathartes gymnocephalus | reverse complement strand
AAAAAAAAAAAAAATCAAAGAGCCATAACAAGGCGACAGCACTTTTGATTATTCCCTGGTTTTAAAATACAAGTTCCTCCAAGCAAAAGGGGTTGTAGGGCTTTCCCATGGATGAACAGCACCTACATCACGGTGTGTTTCAATTGCAAGACCAGGCTTTGAAAGAGTTGGGGGTTTGTGTTGGGAAGCTGTGGGTAGTCTGTCTCATTTACCCAAAGCAGGAGCTGGAGGAGCATTCCTGAATCAATATCACGACATGCAAGTCCATAAACAGTTTGTTTGACAGAGTCACCTGCAGTTTCAATTCCTTGCTTGAATTTAAGAGCTGTGAAAAGGAAATGAGTACACAGTGGCAAAGGAGACAGCAAATCGGTGCTGTTTCTGACCCACTGCCTGTTGTGTGTCTGGTCGGTATCGGAGCTCCCTGGGGGAACTGGCTGTGCTCTGGGCAATGGGATGGGGAGTGGGCAGTGGCATGCAGCATCCTTTCAAATACACACCTGCAGCTTCTGGTGCAGAAGTTGATGTCAGGAAAAGTGTGAAAAGCTTCAGTAGCTTTGCTGGCTGCTGCAGTTCCCGTGGAAGTGAAATGGAAGATTTGCTGGTACCTGCAAAGGTTTAAGCCCTATCTGAGGGCAGCTGGTCGTGAAAACTGCTATTGTTGTACAGTGTATGGCATATAGAAAGAAAAGGCCAGATTGTAGCTAGGCAAGTTTTCTTTATTCCTTCAAAGTCAGCTGCCCAGGTTGCACGTATTACCAAGCGAAAGAGCCAGCTGAGCGTAGATGCCTTGCTGCGTGCAGCTGGGGCTGGAGCCAGCTCTCCACTTCTGGCGGAAGGATCACCTTTCCAACCAAAGGGGAAACCCATTTGGCCAGCACAGCCTCTTGTGACAGAGGCTTTGCATGCCTGACAGCTGAGAAAGCACATTTTTTTTTTGCCCTGCCTGTCTCGTGATGGATCAGTTCCTCACTGCCATTCACTGTGCTCAGCGTCTGGGCTGGCTGTGAGAGTGGTGTGGGGCAGGGCTGGGAGGCAGACGGGGAGACTTGAGGGAACACTGCTACCAACAGTGAACACATCAGCAATAATAAACAGCTCAGGGAAGACACAAAGTCGGATATTTGGGAGACTCGTGGAAGGCTGATGCTCCTGGCATGGCTGTTTCCCAGGCATCAAAGCAGAAAAGCAGAAGCTCAGAAACAAGGAGGACGGGGACTCAGTGCCCTCATGGTGCAAATGTCATGCCCATGTCTCAGCTTGCCAACAGCAAAGCGATGGACAGACCTGGATATCACATGCACTTAGAAAAGCTTTATTCACATTAATAGTTTCAAAAAATTATATTGGAGAGTTCACCTAGTAACGTGATGATGTCATTCTGGGTGTAGTGGTGATGGTGCTAGAATGGGTGACTGCAGCCTCTAAACTTAATTAGATGGTGATTTGTTTTCCAACGTAAAAGTGATAATGTAGTAAAAACTGAAAAAAACAATGTAAATATTAATTTGTAAGAAAGAAATCCTTAGCTGCTCCCAATCTGCCTACAGCTGTATCCACACAGGCCTGTTGAGAAAAAGGGCTAAGGAAGATATTATTACTGGATTCATGCTCAGCATGTGACTGTATGTCAACTTACAGAACTGGAGCTAGTACTCAATTTCCTCTAATTTCTGTGCAACTTAAAAATCTGTAAGATCATCAAAAAAAAATGCTCATTCATGAAGAAGATAAATGTGAACAAACATTTTTGGTGTAATCTTAATTTGTACAACAGAGGAAACACTAAACTTTTTCATTGCAAAGGACTTGACAGGTAGCATAACAATACTAGTGCCTGTTTTATATATCCTTGGGAAAGATTAGGAAAAGCTGATTGTCTTACTCTTTGTGAATCCAAGTTTGCGGTACTTAAGATAGCTGAAAAACTAGGAGTCTGAAAGCAAATGTCTTATTTCTTGCCATCTGTGTGAATGCTGTTTTTTGAGAAATCGTAACCTTTCATTGACTAGGAAAGCTGTTTCAGCACCATGACTGAATTTCAGAGTACTCAAGATAATACAATTCTGTGGAAAACTAATTCTGCATTTTTAGGAGGTAAACAGAAACATACTGCAAAAGTTTCTTCCATTTTGAAACTTTCCAGTAATTTGAGAACTAATTTTTGAATGTAAAATGAAGGACCCTTGCTGGCCTCATTGGTATTTCCTATAATGGGAGCAGATTTTTTGATACTGTGGACCTGCTTGAAATATACTGCACACTGAACTTCAGCTGTAGCTCCTGGAAATTATTGACAAGAAATCCAAGAGAGAAAACAGATATAAACCATCTTCTGTAAATTAGTATCCTCAGATTGCTTTCAGTTGTTCCTTACCTTTTCTTTGACTTGTTTATGTGTCAGGCATGAAGAACTGGGTATGTAATTCATTAGTGTCATTATTTTATAGGGAAAATTCTTGATTATTTTTTAAAACTAGGGTAGAGACTTCTTACAGGTTAATGCATTTATGGCATAATCAGTATGTATGAAGAAGGAGGGAAAGACTTCTACACACTCATAAAAAAGCCAATTTCTGGGCCTGTTTCTTGTGCACTGAATTTTTGGCCTCTCTAATATACAAAAATTGTCAACAAGAAACACTTGAGCTTTGAAGGTTGAGGCTGGGGCTCCTGTGGTTGTGCAATCTATTCTTATAACAGAATCTCATCCACTTGTTCACTCTTGAAGATATCAGACTTCCTTCCTTCCTTCCTTCCCTCCGTCCTTCCTTCCTTGCTTCCTTCCCTCCTTCCTTCCTTCCTTCCTTCCTTCCTTCCTTCCTCCCTTCCTTCCTTCCTTCCTTCCTTCTTCTTCTTCCATGTTCTTTAAGCCCTGCAATTTTCAAGTTGCCTTCACAATTTATTCATTACAAGTTCTGCTTGGTCTTTTTAACGTTTGGTCACCAATTGTCTATTAAATAATTTAAATGTTATTTTTCAACAGGAAACAAGAAGAGTTGAATGGCTCAGGTAGAAAATCTCACACAGATGCAGTATAATGTGCTTAAGAAACTATGATAATAATTGCTTTAATGAGCAATCAAATGTGCGTTCTTAAAGTCTTAAGCAGTCAAAAAAAAAAATAAAATGCCATTTTGAGAGTGACATATCTTCTTTCTGTTTTGACATTCAGCTGCATTAGCGTACGGCTTGTTACACTTGTGGCTCTAAACCCTGCTTGTCAGATATTCTGAAATCTACTTGCGCTTTCACCCAGGGCTCAAGTGCTCAAGTTCCTTCACCCTCAAACCACTTCACACATTTCAAGTACCTAAGTGCCAACAAAGTCTTCCCTCCATCACAGAATGGGCTGCTATTATCACTTCCCAAAAATACTTTTAGACATGCAATGGGCAATTAATAAACTTGAATCCTAATAAGGATGAAATAATGCTGCTAAAAGCAAAGTAGGGCTGAAAAGGCATCTTTCATTAGAATTCACTTAAAACACTTAAAACCCACTTTGCTTGCAGAAGTTGCCGTAGACAAAATACCCTGGCCATAGAGAATAATGTTTTCAAGTGTACTTTGCCATCCTAATCTTTTTTCCTCTTTTTTTTTTTTTTTTTTATTTCTGATTTTTTCATCCTTCTGTAGGTTTAAAGAAATAATATATATGCTATATATACCAAAATAAATATAACCTGGAGGTTATTAATTTTTCTTCCTTCATGGGATAAAAAAGGGATGTACCACATTCCAAAGTGCTAGATTTGTTTTAAAGGGAGAAGAACAACTGATCGTCAGCCTTAGCACAGGTCTGCCTCTCTTCCTTATTGCTGGAGACATGGATTCTAGCTGGTATGAGCACACCCAAACTTTTCAGTTACCTCAGCACTAAGCATTAGCAGCTCTCAATATAATGGCAGCTGATGGTGTCTATCTACTGCAAGATTAAGCTGTTTGGACCCAATTCCGAACACATAACAGAATTACATTCTGGAATTAAGCATTTGCTTATGGTCCACTGGCTTTAAAGATCCTCAGTGCTTCGCTCAGGGGTTTGGTAAAGTGCTGTCCTGAACAGGAGCCAGAATTTGTACCCAAAAAACCTTTGTTCCTCTTGCCCCCAGGTTGTATATAGAAGATATTTCTTGATAGATATTTCATATCTATAGATATGTATATTTCTCGCTTAAGAAATGAGAGATTTATATGTATGATCCAATTCATTAATCATTCAAAATGATTACTATCTTTATCACAGAGGAACTAACCCAAGATTTAATGTTTTGTCTTATTTTATTTCATTGTATTATATTTATTCTGTGTTGTGTGTCTCCTTAAACATAAATTGCTGTCAATAAATTAATAACTCTCATTAAGACACCCCAGAGTATGAACCCAGTCTTTTACCAGTACAGCCAGATTAATTTCATTTATATTAAAATCTGGTATGAAACAGAAATGAAGACATAGTAAATCTGACGATGAAAAATTTCTTTATGGAAATCTGTGCTTGTGCCACTAAAACACCCATATGACTCTAAAAATTGCCATGAAACCAGCTTGGAAAATATATTTTGTAAGGACTGCTTATACATTTAACTTCAAACACCGCTGTTTCTCAGAATTATTAATTCTTCTATTCTTCTATACATTTTTTCTGTAATAGTAGCTGCCATATAAGCAACATACTGTTCATTGTCTGTATTCTTAAGGTCCCACAGTAAACTATAAATTAGTGGGGAAATTATGACTTTACACTAATTCTTATGCTTAGCTGAAGTAAGAGTACTCTTTTATTTACAGTTGTTAGAGACCAAGACATTTTGGGTATCCATCACACCAAATGGGAAAAGAATTGAGCATCAATGGTGCTTTTAGCCTCTCTTTTCAAGTAAACGATGTTCCTGAGACATTATTTAGCCTTAGTGGTGCTGGCCCAGCTGTGAGATTATGAGTTTGTTTTTTAGAATTGTTTAGTTCAAGTTTATTGACTTTTTGTGGTCTTTTGGAGTAGTGAAGTTCTGTTCAGCAAAAATACCAAAATGGTGTGTATAGTAATGATTTGCTACTTCACTTCTAAAGTTTTAATCCAAACTCCAAATTTTTTTCAAGTTATTTACCTGATTGATAGCTAGATGTTCTGTGCATACGAACTGCAGTGGTTGCTTTTGATTGCAGTGAGAGGTTGGCATCATCATTTAGTTTCTGATATAAATATGCTTTGAAAGTCTGAGTTGGGGACAGTGTAGTTGATGTAGCATAGCCTGCTGTTTCCATTTACAGAAGCAATTCAGATGTTATTATAATGTAGTTGTTTCATTTCTGAGCTATGCTTTCATGCAGCACTTGTCTCACAGTGGGTCTATAGGCTGCTACAAGTGGTCTGAGGAGCATGTGCAGGGATTCTTTGGGTTCTCTTCAAACCAAAGGCTTCAGCCTCATCTTGACCCAACTTTCATTCCTGTCTGCTCAACCTCAGAACTGTGGGGTTGAATTTGGACCAGAATTTGGTGTTCCCCTTGGAAAAAAAATTGAAAAAAAAAAAAAAATCTGACTGGTTTGGGAACAGCAGTGTTTTTTTAAGTCTTTTTCTTAAACTTAGAAAAGACAGGAAAAAAAAAAAAATCAAGTGGAAGTTCTTCTGGTTAGGTGTTGTTAATATATCATCCATGGTCTACTGCTCCCTGGGTTGGCCCTTCTTAAAGCAGGCCATGAAAGGAAACTCAAGGATGAGATGGAATCAGTTGTGTGCCAGAGCCACTGCATCCCAAGGCTCATGCTGCTTCTGTTTACAGCATCACTTTTGGTAGGAATGAGAGTGAAGTTTAAGTTCCCATCTTTCTTCCTGCTCCAAATTATTCTTAATTTTTGGGATATTGGTGTTCTTGCTTGGCAAGGCAATGCTGAATAGAAGTTATATTTTCAGGTGGCAGTCACAGACGTGTATTTACTGTTTAAAAATCTACTCAGCTCTTTCGCTGTTCAGTGCAGTGACACAGCAGTGGTGGGGAGAAGGCAGAAGTGGATGGGACTGCTGTTGTTTGAGGGTTAAGTGCAGCCTTCCCTGTATTGTCTGTTCTTCTTACAGCCCGTTGTACAGAATGGAAGCTGTCTGCTGTGAGCAAGTTGAACAAATGCTGCATGAATTTAATTCATTCTGAAAAGCATGTATGATAAAACACATTTGTTTACTTCATCCTGCGGAATGGGGCCTTTAAGTCTGATTCTAATTTATTCCAAGTTAGAAATATGAGGTAAATGCAGAAGTCATGCATTAATAAAGTCTCTTTATGTTCCCAGCTGGCATGAGAAATAACAGTTGTGGTTCACTGAAAGTTACTTTGGGCCAACAATTTGGATGTGATTTTAGGTTTTATTTTCAGCCATGCAGGAATTCTCCTGTGATGCTTTCTTTTTGTTGTTTTATGAGCAGTTAGCCCTTTTGTTCGTCCCTGAAGAAGGACTAAACNGGAATAAGGTGTAAGCCAGGAGTGCTGAGGTGCCAGGGGTGAAAGTCCAGTTGCTTCCATTTTTTTTTTTTTTTGGTCAAAAAGAACATTAGCAAAGTCACTGTTTATCCGGCGTTTATCACTAATGGAAGAGCTAGTAAAACCAAATACATAAAATGAAAGGACACATTTGCAAGTAGTTATTTATGGAGCAGACAGGAGTTATTTATTTGGCGAATTATTTGGATCTGCCTAAAAGCAAAATTTAGCAGCCAAAAAATAGCTTTTATTTCTGAGATATTTTCTTCTGTGCTTAGCATCAGCCTTGTTTCTGATCCCATTCCCCTTCATTTCATCTCTCCATAGAATGTTGTCCTAGTTTGAAGGACAGGTGTCTGCTGAGGAAGGCAGGAGCCTCCCTTGGAATGGAAAGTGTAAACCCCTTCCCTCCGAATTATTGTAATTTTGAAATGGAGGGGTTCCCAGGGAAAGATATGGGAATAGGAATAACAGTTCTTTACTAGTATTGATAATAAAGCGAACAAACAACCGCTCCTGTGGCATTAACACCAAACAGAACCAGGAACCCGGCCCCAGCCCCCTGGGCCTGCAGGCACTGTCCCCTTGGGTGCGGTGATGGTCACAGCCGGCAGGGGGCGCGGGTGGCGCTGGGTGGGCGGGGCAGGTGCGATGATTCCCCCACGGCTGCAGGGGGCGCTGTGGTGCGAGCTCCAGCAGCGCGGGGCAATGGCGGCTCGGCCGGGATGGGAGGGATGGGAGAGAGAGAGGCTTTGCTTCACAAACCCCTGGGGCAGTCAGTCCCAGTGCCCCAGCAGGACTCTCGGAAGCAGCAAACTGGGATGGCAGGACGTCTCGGCAGGCAGGGGGTGCAGGGGCTGCAGCGCAGGGAAACCCAGAGCAGTGCCGAAGGAGCGGTGGGGGCAGGGCAGGGGCAGCAGCCCGGCTCCCAGCAGGGCAGGGAGAGGCGAGCTCAGGATCCCAGGCACCCGAGCAGATGGTAACAGGTTCGGTGGCTTCTTTCACAAGCAGAGGCTCACCCGAGCAGCAGAAGAAGCAGCTCCAAGCCAGGGCTCCAGCAGCAGCAGCAGCGAAAAAACTCCTCTCCCCCAAACAGCGGAGCAGCACCTCTCCATGTTGTCCTCGGAAGCCCAGTGCCAGCCCAGCCTCTGCCCCCGCCTTTTACCAGTCCCAATTCTCAAGATATCTCCCGACCCCCCTCCGAGAGGAAACTCCCAGACAGAACAGTAAGCAGAGGTTTACTGAGGTTTACTGAGGTCCCTCTCCTCAGGTTTGGCCACATCCTTTCTTCTTCTTAAGTACCCAGTGATTAAGGCTACTTAGCAACTTAATGGGAAAAAATTCTGTACTGTTAAAGGAAACAAAAGGAAAGGCAACCTAACCCCCAACAAATGTGCATCCTCATTCCTCTCCGTCTTTTTCTCACTCTGCCGTTCCCTGTTTCTAGTGTTGTCTAGCATCTTTATTTCTCCACTTTACAATTTTTTTCTCTTCTGAATCCTATCTGCTCCATGAATTCCAGAAGTCCTGTGACTGCCATATTTACAAACTGACATTGCCAGAGAGAAAGTTCAGCTTTAAGCTGCAACTTGACAGTGCTCATGTATCTGTATTTTCAATAGAAGCTGTTATGCCTTGTCAGTTTGTACCACATTTTGTGAATGAACTTGTTCCTGTTGTGGAATATGGAAGAGAAGAGGAGCATGATTAGTATGCAAATTGACCTCTGAAATATGAAAATGTACAAGACCAGAATCTCATTTTCCATAAATTTTCATATTTCCACTGGAAACAGAGAACATTAGCTAGGAAAAGATACAGTTCCATACTAAAGAGAGAATATTATCTATTAATAAAATGTTCAATGATTTTTTACTTCACCCAGATCTACAGGGTGGGAGTTTTTTTAATGTATAGTAGAGGAAGATAGTTGTTAGAAAGTCTATTTTGCTTTATCTCGTTGCTCCTTAAATAAATTATGTTGTCCTTTTCTTCTGTTCTCTCTTCTGCTCTGTTAGAACGTGGACATAGGCACCTACTGCACCCCCACCAAAAGCTCCTTAAAGGTACAAGATGAATTCCATTGTTTTAAACAGGTTTGACATGGTTTTTTCCCTCTCCTGGAGGAGGAAATTTTCTTGATCAGCATCTTCATTGCCATCCTTATAATGGCTGAGCCTAAACCTGCATGGCTAGTGACGGGGTAGTCCTTTCTGAAGCAATTCTCAAACACTCCAATGCTCATCTCTGAAGTCGGGGCCATGCCAGAGTCAAGGGTTGTTTGGTTCCTCAGCATTTCATTCTGCTACTGCACCCATTAATGCCATGGGCCCTTATTTGTCTTACTGCCAACTTAATCGTTGTTATTTGAAAACATGGTCTGACTCGAGCTGTATGGCCTGTAGTATTCTCTCAAAGATCTGTATGCAATTCTTTTGCACTATTTAACTTGAAAATGCAATCTGAACATCAAAATATGATTTCTTATGCAGCAACTGGTGAAGCATGCTTTTGTTGTTCTTCAACAAAAATGTCAAAACAGATAACAGAATTATAAAAGTAGCTCAAAACTTGTCTACCTTTGCTGTCAGGGAAGTCAGGACTGAAACACCCTTTTGTTTTTCCAGCACTTCCAGAAATGTCACACATCTGAGCCAATACTGTTAATGAATGCCAGCAAGTTCCACCCAGAATCATTATTTCTTGTGCTGTTCTATTGCTGAATGCAGTAAGGGATACCTTTTCCCCCGCAAAGGAAATTCCAATATATGTAAGTTGAAAACTTTTAGGAAAATTATTTCCTGGAGAGAAAAAAACTCTAAAACTTCTCAAATGAATATGCACAGCATTTAGTTATCATTCAGCAAAATGAATTTTTTTTTTTTTTTTTTTTTTTTTTAGTTGGATTATACTTGTCTACCTAACAATATTTTTTAAATGTGGCTTGAATTCTGCAAACATTTATTCCTGTTCAATAAGACTGGAACTTTACCTATGTATTGATTGCACTAGATTGTCCCTAGATTGCTAGATTCTCTAGCTTTACTCCAGGTTTCTCACACGACCTTGGCAAGTGGCTTCAGCTTTCTCATCATAAGTTGCCCGTATGTAAAATAAATGGAATAATTCTTACCCCAGGGGGATCCTTGTGGTTTAGTTCATTAATGGGAGTAAAGGACTAAATAAAGAAAAGCACTGTAGAAGTTTGGAATATCACTACTGATACAGCTGTGAGTCTACAGGCATTCGGTTGTCAGAGACCAGAGGATGAGAGAATTCAGATTAAAGCCACAGTACAAATTTCTATAAATGCAATCTACATCTGGAGTGAGAACCAATTCCTACATTTTGTTCCCCAAAGAAATATTTACTCAGCTGCAGAATATGTGTTGTTTTAGCAAACATCAAAAATTATGGGTGTTTATAACACTCTACTGGCAGTGACCTAATTAACTCACTGTTGATTAAATATTTCAGATGCTAGAACCAAAGTAATTATATCTGTACTCTCAACTGAGGACAGTATGCTGGGAAATAGCATACGGTCAGTTCTTAGACTAGTGTTAAATAGCACGAGATTTGTTGATTTTGGTGGAGCCACACTGATTAACTGCAGCTGAGGGACTGGTCTGCCCCATTTCAGCTGGAAGCTAAAAGAGAGTTGGGCTTTCAAAAAACAAGCTCAAGTCTTTAAAGCCAAAAAGCTTATACTTTTCACCAGCACTGAGTTTTGCAGAATATGCTGCGCTGGAGGAGAAATTCTGGTCCTGAAGTGTGGGTGAAATACTGTGTCTGTTACTTTGTCCCCTGGGTTGATTAAACTTGGGATATAACTAGCAGAGTATGCTGTTAATTGGTCTCTCCGTTTATTCATCTTCAGTGTACATTGTGGGGTTTAATGCCTTAGTTCCTTGTTTTTCTTTTAACAAATTTTCATAGCACACTATCAATTATTGAGTGCATTATGTTTATCGTGCAAGATACACTTAATCTAATGCTAAACTATGCCAGAGTATGTTTTGATTGAGAGGAAAAAATTCAAAATCTAGCCAGGACATCTTAGATTCTGATGGGGATCCCTATGTCTCAGGCTTCTTGGGAATGTACGAGGCCAAACAAAACAGAAAGAGGACAAAAGTCTGGCTATAGATCAGGAATTTCTAACAGTTAAATGCTTTTTTAAAAATTGCTCCTAATGACTTTATGTTATGAAATGTTGGCTAGGGAGTAATCGCCACGCGTGATTTAGGGAGCAAGTTTGAGAGTGCTCAACATAGATAACACGCTGTAAAAGCTGAGTCATGGCTTTATCACTTCTTTGCTTGCTTAGCATTCGGTGTGAAAGCCTCAAAAGTCAACTCCCAACTTTTAGACCTTCTGGGCCATTGTTTGTCAGAACTTCAGAAATAGCAATAGAACATTTTATTTTGTTGTGTTGGACTGCCATCTCTCATCTCCTCAGTTCAGTCCTTGGCTCTTCTGCCTTACTCAGGTGATTGATTTGTTTGTGCAACTGAGATATTTTATAGGATTACTTCACACTATTAGGGAACTTTATATCTCTTGAATACGAAGTGATTTGCTTCAAACTCAATCAAATCGCTATTATGAGAGTTTGCAGAAAAAAAGAGGTGGATGCTTAAGTACTGTTTTCCCCAAGAACAATTTAGTGGCGGAATCCAGGACTCTCCTGGCTATCATGCTTCTTTGCCTTGCATCAATTCAAATGCTCATCATTCAGCCCTTTTTTTGTTTGTGTTGTTGTTGTTGTTGTTGGATTGTGGGGTTTTTTGGGTTTGTTTATTTGTCGTTTTGTTTGTTTGTTTTGGGGGGGTTAATTTTACATTTCATTATGTATTTGCTGACTAAAACATCTCAGCATTGTCTTATTTTCTTTTATTTTATGATGTTACAATATTTGCCACACCTCTTCCAGCGGCAGGCTTTTCAGGTGGCAGCTCCTTATGGCTCATTTTCTTTCTGTGGAAGAAAGGACTAGGGATTTTCTAACTGCTATAGAATCAGCCCTAGACAAAGGTGTTAATAGTGCCTTTTTTCCTTGTAAAGTATACCTAGGAATGTGTACAGCTAGTAAAATAAACACCCCCCCCGTGTTCTTTGTCTTAGGATGTGATAACATCAAAGGGTCGTTTATGGTTCTGTTTGTCAGGTGTCACTTTGTTCATGGCACTAATTAAAGTTGTGTGGAGCTATATGTTGGTTAAACAGTGGAAAGATCAATGAATTGATTTATTGTAAACTGCTGTCACAAATTTTACCTTTTGCTGCACTTAGCAGGCAGACTTTGTGTGTAGTGGGGCATGAATGGGCATGGAGATTTACACACGCCAGTCATGCTGCTAATTCTTACAGTGTTTTAGAAGAGATTGAGCTTTTGATGGGACCTTTTCATATTTTTTTGGCTATCTGGTTTCAGATACACTATAGAAATTGGTAACATGTGGAACGTGATGTCTTATGCTCCTGTGGTATCATTCTCATTGGCTCTATAAGCTTGGAGAAGAGACTTTATGTGGCTCTTTTGTACTTTGGAGTGCCTCAGCTTTTGTTGCCTGCTGTTGTGACAATAGTCATGGGGAAAGGCAAGTAAGGCATTTCCTTGCTTTTAAGCCTCCCATTCTTCCCCTGTGGCCAAAGTGCTGTTCAGCGCTGATGCAAAGGCAGTGTCAGAGTCTCCCTCTACCTCTGTGTGTGACACGCATTCAGGAGTGGAATTCCTGCCCCAGTCCTGTTGTGTAGAAACCTGCAGAGCTGGGTATGATGCTCCCGTGAAAAGGATGTAGGACTGAGCTCCTAGTGTCCACCACAGGCCTTAGAGATGTCTGGCAGCATCTCGGCCACAGGAGAGGGAATATGGGGCTGATTCCAGGAGCACTGCAGGTCATGGGTACACTATGGCATTTGCTACACAATCCCAAGACTTGGCAGTTCACAGCTGAGGCTTCCTGTGCTGAGCTTGCTTTAGAGTCTCATTTAATATTTAACATGTCAGCATACACAGGCTGGCTGTGAGTGTACTTGCAGCCAGGGATGTGAACATGCCAGGCTTTTCCCAATTTTAGGAATATTTAGATGCACATAAATTACATATTTCTTTTAATTGATGCATCATTTAACATACCTTTTCACTATTTGCTGTGTATTTATCTGTTTTCTAAATGCATTTCCAACCAACATATCTTCTGCCGTTGGTTTCCGATGGCTGCTTTGTGTGTATGCAATTATCACATTTTTCAAAATGAAGTAATTATTGAAATATATTTCTCCCAATGCTTGCCTTTCCCTTCAACTGCATCAGCAGTGGAATTTGTTATCAGGCAAAACATATTGACCTTCTTGTCACTGTGTTTTTGCATCTCCCTCCCTGATTACACCTAAGCACTACAGCTGGATATCCATATTCATATTGCTCTACCACAGGAAAAACAGTCCATCTGCACAGACTTAGTAGTACATTCCACTTGAAAGAGAGCTTTATCCCATCCATCAAACCTGGGAATACGCTTTCCAAACTAGGAGTCATACATGGTGTTGTTCTGGGTATGTCATTTCAACATTTGGTGTAAAATGAAAACTCAGAGAACAGAATCTGGGAGAATTAAAGAAAACGGCCTGTAATTCAAGGGAACTGAAAATTCAAAGAGATGATGCCACACAATGAGCAGAAAGAGCAGTCTGAAATGTTACATTACACCAACAGAATTTAATTAATCGTTCAAGGAATTGATCATCCTGATAAGCTGTTCAGAGTGAAAAATAAATAATGAAGTATCAGTAATTAAAAACAGTGTTCAAAATTAGTCGCCTTGCATTTCTGATGCATTTGTTTTACCCTCACAGGAAGTAAGACATCCTCTGCCTCTCTAAAGTGCCTGGTGAAAGCTCTTCATGCCAGGAGAGGAGCTGGGAAAACAAAAAACCAGACTGCCACAGGGAAAGTTCGCAGGAACATTTGGGAAGGGGAGTGTATTTGCTTCAGCTGGCCAGAAAATAGCAAACTGGGGACTTGTGCGTTCTTCCTCCAGCAGAATCCTATTTCCCGTGTTTCTCCTGATGCAGTGGGATGAAGCTATGGAGGTGTAGTAACTTCTGCTCTGCTGGCTGTGAAAAATTGGTGTGGCACATGGGTGGAACAGGAAGCTGTTTCTGCTCCCACAAAACAAGTCCCATGGAGCTCTCAGTGCAAAGACAGGCTGCCTCTCTTGGTTCACGTCTCAAGATTCAAGTGTCTTGGCAAAGCTTTCAAACATCCCTGGGTGATTCAGTGTATTAACCTGCTGAAAGCCAGCAGAGCCAAATGGCAAAGGTTGCTTGGGCACTTCTGAAAATGTTGTCCTGTAACGTTATTCTCCAAGATCAAAACCCCAAATTGGTTACACCAGTTTAAATGAAATTACCACTGCATGCCAATCTTCTCTCAAGTCACTTTTGCACTGGGGCATCATCTGTTGTGGTCTGAAGAAATCTTTCTTATTTCTCATGCTGGAAATTGCACAGTAAGGGTCAAAATCTGGTTGGGCTCACTGGTGTCATCGTTTCAGCTGAGTTGATTAGTGCGTGAATTAATCTTGCTAGCAGCAAAATTGAATCTAACTGATTTTGAAGCATCTGGCACTGACAAGGATGCTGGACCCTCAGTCTGTTTTGATGTAGCAAAAAACAGCTCCTGTGTTTCAGAGCTGAAATTCACATACTTTGGACGTGAGCCCATGGTCAGTGGCCATCTATTAGCGGGATTGCTGCTAAATGCGCTAAATGCAGAGCCGCCTTCGTCCAAAAACTGGTTTGAACTAAACTCAAGGGAAAATAATTCAGAGTTTGGGATTTCTTTGAATCACAGGATGTTTTGGGTTGGAGGGGAACTTAAAGATACCTCGTTCCAACCCCTGCTGCCGTGGACAGGGACACCTTCCCCTAGACCAGGTTTTTCAAAGCCTAGAGAAGAGAAGCAGAAGGGAAGGATATCCTTCCCAGATGCCCTTGTACAGAAGGCACAGGCAGGACTGGGGCTGCACCCCATCTCCAGCCACCAGCTCTGTTCATTAAGTCCCTGCACATCCTTCTCCTTCTCCTCCTGCCAAAGCTCTACTGGAGATTATTCAGCACAGAACCATCATCTTCATTTCCTCAAGCATCTGCAGTTACGGAGAGAGAAAAAGAGAGAGAGAAATTTTATATACATATATAATGAATATAAATACTATAATATTATATAAAATATAACTAGTATAAAATAGAATACATTTTATATAATATATTAAATGTAGATACATAATATTTCATCTTTAAAATAAACATATCCATGTATATTCCCCATATTCATATATGGGGAATAGTAGCTGTCTTTGCAACTCTTGCAGGAATTTTGGTTTAACCACAGGGGACCCCTATTACGAATTATACTCCTTATGGAAAGAGGGGATTGACTCTTTTTTCATTACATTGGCTGGTACCACTGCACAGCTATTTCTTAGGTATGGACGTGTGCTGTTACCAAATTAATGTGTTTGCACCTGAATTAATTAAGGATGACTTCCCTTACTGTTTCCAGAGGAAGTTAACAAACAATATTTTCTCCTTTTTGCGTGAGTTTTACACCTGAAAGTGCTGAATCAGAATCTACTGTGGTCAGAATAGTTTATAGCAGCAAGGCAGAAATGTCCTATATAAATATAGTTAACAACTGCCTCATATATCTGCAGAGCTTTATTAGGGTTCAGCTGATGTTTTATTTAGTAATGACATGATGAAAAAGCTTACAGAACATTAATAATGCTGAACACTTGGGCCCTGTGGAATGTCTCGGGCTACTTGTCTTGAGAAGTGGATTTTTCAAACCACTTTTAAGAGCAAACAGCTCATTTTTTTGATGAAGTTAAAGGTAATACCAAAGGACAGTGAAACATAAGGTGTGTAAACGCATGGTCTCATCTGTGTGTGCCGCTGAGCACGGAGAGCTGGGTGCACGTGGCTGCAGGGGCAGGTGGTCACACAGGGACCTCTGCCATCCTTCATCGTTACTCCACAGCAAGCAAAGAGGTTTGTTGGCTCACACCCAACACCTGGCCAAAGGTGTCTGCACCTTTGCACTTCCGTACGTGCAGAATCACCTCCAGAATAAGCTGCGCAGACCTTCCGTGGTGTTTTATTCACAACAGTACAGAGCAGTTGTGTTGCCTTTCATAAATATGTATTAGATGTGTATGTGTTTTCCAATTTATTATGTTAGGTAGGAAATAACAGTGCTGCATTTTAAAAGCAGCTATCTCCTTCTCTGTGCATTTCTCTTTATAGCCTCAAAGAGAAAAAAAATTGTTTTAACTACCTTGCTTCCCGTTCAGTGCCAGGGATGTGTTTCAGTGACATTGTTTGGTATTTCATTAAAATAAACATAGAGAGGAGAGATTTCCCTAAGGAAAGAAGTTGACTAATTGAGACTTCTCCACCCTAATCCAGAGTATTAAAGCATTAATGCTTTTATAAAACTGTCTTTTTGACCGGCCTAGGTTCAGGTATGAAAAGAAGCTCCTGTCTCTGCTTCTGACTTGTCCATATAGAAATAAAAAAGCGAGTGTTTCCATAACGTTTCATTTTAAGTGGCTTATGATGGTGTATAATAAGTAGGCCTGAATAAAAGTTATGACGTTCTTGTACTGCCAGTTACTGTTCCACTTACAAATGCCTGGTGCTGGGAGGGATGAGTCACTGTGCTCAGGTGAGGAGCTGGAAGTTGTTAACTTGCATTACCTTGATCACCTTTCTTAGCTTCTGACCTGAATTTTGAAATGTAACATCCCAGCCTCAGCAAAAAGCATCGTGTTTAATGACTGAAAGGAGCTCACCAGTAGATCCCCTCGCACCTGCAGAAGATGCCTTCAGCAGAACATGGTGACACCCTCCAAGGTCTCCAGATCCTCAGGGGACAATTCGCTGCTTCACTCCAGCCCCCTGCCAGCTTCTCACACAGTGACTGTGAACCTGGAGCTGTCACTGCCGCTGCTCGCTGAGGGCAGAGAGAACTTGATGTTCTTAGGGCTGGCATTTGGAATTCCTCCCTTAGCTCTCCCTCCTGACCTTGGCAGGATCCAGGATGCAAAAAGCAGGCTAGAACCAGTCTGCCATGTATGCCTATGAGGCTCTTTATCCAGTCTTTATAGGTGTATTTTTAACTCAGGTGTGGGCTACAGGCGATGTTCCTCGATCCATTTTGGTTAGGATTTTTGTTGCACCGTATCTTTAAGAGCTTCAATTTGTTGTGATTCTCATGTTTTTTAAATACCCATTTCATTTCGTTTTCCCAGACTAATGCATATGCATTTAAGGATTTTTTATGTACTAAATATTTCGCCAAATGTGAAACTATTTCCCTTACGAAAAATCACTGTGAAATATAAGTACTGGTAATATTTTTGCAGAGGTATTTTTAAAAAATGAAGGAAAAAGTGTTATGTCCATGCCATAGAAAATATAAGATGGTTCAAAACTGTATAAAAAGCTTATCATTCTCTGATAAATTCTTCATATTTTCAGAGTATTTTTCTATTCAACTCAATTAGTTTCAGCTAAAGGCATCTAGAGGCATCTTCCTTATAGGAATTGATGAGACTATTTATCTGGTAACTTCTATGTTGTATACATAATAATTAATTTTTCATGCAGAACGCTTAACTTTTTTTTTCCTAAAATGTGTCTGATAGTTTTTATCATAACCCATTATTTCTGGAAAAGACCAATACAAGTGAGTAATAATGAAATATGTGATTTCTGTGGATATTTACTAGATCTGTGCGGTCATTGCCCTGGAAAACAACCACATTTAACAGTGAATATGGCACTTTCTAAATGCTGCTTTTTTTAAGAGGATACTGCATCACATGGTATCTGTGGGTCAGGTGCTTCCTGCTCTTGGCACGTCAGCGCTCCTCATCAATACAGGGTCTGAGAATCACCCTAATGGATTTTGAATGTGTTTCCACTTTCAAAAGTTAAGAAAATATAATTTGAGTTTTCTCCTGTAGGAGCTAGGAAACAGTGATTCCTATTTTCTCTCTAATAATGATCCCCAAATACAGATGCTGCTGGGTTTCTGTTTCAGTTTTCTAATATATCCTATTTACAGTAATTGCAATCCTTCTGGATATTTTAGATGGCTTTTGTCTTCTGTTTTGTATTTCAAGAAATTGATGGTAAATGACCTTTAGATTCTTTGGCAATGATTAATTCCAGTCCTAATGAGCTGTTAACAGAATAAAAAGTGCAGTAAACTGTTTGTCACCACTAACGAGGATAGAGAGGGTTGACTTTTGAGAGAAGTTAAACTAATTGACTTAAAAATAGTAGAATGGCCCCTGTGGGTGGCAGGCTACAGGCAATCTTTTTTTGCTTACTGAAGTCAGAACTTTTAATATGTTTGTACTACTACATGTGCATAACCTGCCCTTTGCATTAATTATTGATTCTGTAGTGGCTTTAGAAGAGGGTGCTGAAAGTAATGGCAATCTTCTAGTCAGCACCTCCAAAACATGGCTTGATTTGAAGATTAAAGCAACTCCATGCCAGTGGAATTTCTAATAACTATTAGCATATCCAAATATTGCTGTTTTTGTATGGAAGACGGCTGGGTTACAACCTTCATCCCTATGACTTTGATGGAACTGTGGCAATTTAGATCCAGTTAAAATCTGTAGCATCGTTCTAGTTTTGCTTTGTCCTTTTGCATTGTGGAAGCGATGCTAATTTGCGTATTTTCTGAGCTAGTAAGCTGAAATGCTGTATACATTCTTATACCCCTGTGTTTGTAGCAGGGGACAAAAAAGAAGGCAATCTGATTTTTATTTGACTTTTAATCTTACCTGGTTCTCTGCTTACATTTCCATAACTCAGTTGTCCCATCTGTGTGTTTGTTTATAAGATATGTGTCTGTTTAGGTTGATGAGACAATTGGAAATGCGCTTTGACATCTTAAAACAGAAGTTTCCAGTGTGGTTTAAAGCTCAGGGACTTGTTCTCAAGATGAGAAAACTGCACTGCGAATTTCAGAATTGTGCCAAGCAATTGTAGCAGAAGATCACACAAGTCGTATCAGTTAAGTGATAAGACAGACTTGATTTGTGCACTTTGTTACATGGAATCAGAACTGGCTAGGATTTAGCCTGCTTTCTCATCCTGGAGTACCAAGCTGCAGGGAGGTCACGTGTTCTACTGCCCAGCTATTGGGTTAAAATAGTGCATTTTACAGATGAACTAGGGTAAATATCAATAAACATCATTACAGAAATCTTCTGATTTCCTGCATTTAAATACTGAATTTCTGAATGCTAATTTACAGGATGTCATAACATTTCCAGAAATTCCTGGGTTGCATTTAGTAGCTGACAGCCTGGATGTTGATTTCTTGGAAAAGCCAGAGGCAAATTGCTTGTGGTGGCATAGGAATCTGGACACCAAAGCAAGGCTAGGAGGATCGAGGATGCTGTTTGTGTCTCATTGTCAGGAATTCAATTTGGAGTGATCCTGAAGCAAAATATCAAAAATTCATTTTAATTGTCAAGTGTTTTTATTGTTGCATGGGGCTCTGATCAGCGTAGTCTAGTGGAAGGTGTCCCTGCCTATGGCAGCGGAGTTGGAATGAGATGTTCTTTAATATCCCACATCCCTTCCAACCCAAACCATTTGGTTCTGTGTAAAAGCTAGGCAGGCGCTTTTGGCCTGTGCATTTAGAAGTGTAAAATCATAGTAATTATTTCTGAGCCAGACTTACAAAGTTTCCTAAAACACTCCATTTGGCCCACGTGGTTCCAATCATAGTGGTTCTGGCAGTTCCCTTTCCTTTGCCTTGGATCAGTCCAGGGGGCCAGGGAATATGTTTTAGAGGCAGTGTGCAGGAGGACCATACCCAAGCCTGCTTGCCTTTAAGCAAATTTAAGTGCATACCTCCCAAGTACCTCTTTGAAATATTGCTCTCAATTTAGGTCTTTGCTGCAGGTATCAAGCAACAAATTTCAGATCCCACTTGTGCTGACACATGCTCTTGGGGAGAAGGAAATTAGATTTCTACTAGTCTGAAACCAGAAACAAATGTTAGAACTGAGAGCGCTTTGTTTGAGTCGTAATTTGGAAGGTTGCAAAAATAACGAGGTTGGTAGCTGAAGCTGCTTATTGCCCTTCTGTGCAGGAAAGCAGAAATTATTCCTTCTTTAGTCTCAGATTTTCTTTTTTTTTCTCTAATGTGTAAGGTAAAAGGAGGTGATTTTCTGATTGTAAGCCCACCCTTCAGAACTGCCTGGTCTTTTTGCTTTTGCATCTGGCTGGCACTGGTGCAGATTTTCCTTTCTTTCTGTGGCAGCTTGGCATAGAGGCTGAGGAAGAGGCTTTCCCCAGTGCACATGGTAAAAGTTCCCTACAAGCTGGGGCCGTCCTGGTGCTCGAAGAGAAGCACAGAAACCACGGTTGTGCAAAGAAGCTGCCCTATGAAACAGGGAAGTGAGGGCGGTGCAAGTCACATCCGTGAGTCCCCGGCTCCCAGCTCTTTCAGGGACCACATGCAACCCAGTCCTGCATGAACACATCCCTGTGCGGAAAGAGAGAGGTTCAAAGTGCCCCAGGACTCCCAGTCTCGTGACAGTTTTCTTCTTGCCTGTGCAGGGAACAGATCTTAAGGGAAGGAAGCCATGAACAAGCCAAGCTCCTCTCTGGAGCAAGCAGGAACATCTCATGGGCGTCCTTGGCGTATGCCAGAGCTGCACAATGTATGCTAGCAAAGAATGGAGCCATGCTTCCCTCTTTAAAAACAGCTCTTTTCTGTGTTTATTGATGTTCTTAGTTTATTTATCGAGCCATCTGCCGGGTATGACATGAAGATTTTGGCATCAATATGTTTTGAATTGCAAGTTCTCTTCTTTCCGTCACATGGACGAGAATGCTATAGCTGCCTAAAGCTAGGGGAACTGGAGGAACACATCCTGCTTTTGTTTAATGGGGAAAAAATGGAATGAAAAATAATTAGAGAAAATGTTAAAAAATGCCTGTCCATCCTCACATGGGTCCTTTAAAGCAGTGTGAAACTTCATAGTTACTGTTTATTCTCTGAGAACAATTGTTCCATCCAGCTTGTGCTTACAGAATCAGAGAACAGTTTGGGTTGGAATGGACCTTAAAGCTCATTTAGTTCCAGCCACCTGGGCAGGGACACTTTCCACTAGATCAGGTTGCTCAGAGCACCATCCAGCCTGGCCTTGAGCACCACTTGTCAGGCTGGAACTGGTCTACAATTCGTTGAATGTTAAAAGGCAAGTCTGGTCCCAAGGCTGAGGAGTTTGGGGTCAGTTATTTGACCCACAGAGGTATGAATGTCAGAAGTCTTGTTAGCATATAGGTACCAATATTTTCCTCCCATCCTAGGGGCTTATTTTCATAAATTCACATTTCTGCTAGGAAATTTAAATACCCATGTTTTCTTGGCCCATTGAAATTCATTATAGTATATTTTCAGTAAAATACACAGCATAATGTATGTTTTGGGTTTTTTAGTAGTTACTTGTAATTAGTCCCCAGCCACAGGCTCAGAGCAGA
Source organism: Picathartes gymnocephalus (assembly GCA_013390045.1). Classification (NCBI taxonomy): domain Eukaryota; kingdom Metazoa; phylum Chordata; class Aves; order Passeriformes; family Picathartidae; genus Picathartes; species Picathartes gymnocephalus. The sequence continues at coordinate 6,106 of WEKY01010093.1, read as the reverse complement.
TTAGAGAGAGCATAAGCAATGGATCTTGAAATGTTCTTAAGCTGTTGGGAAAAGGCAGACAGACATTTCTGTGGTACCAAAGGATGCCAGAATTTACTGGACATAGTCAGGTAACAAATCTGACATGTTTCTTTGGTGATGCTGCCCTGGATATTGCTTCTGCCATTTCTGTTTCAGTATAATTTTTTGAGACCGTCAAAAGTCAGTGCTTTGACTCTTGAACTTAAATATACTTTTGGAGATAACTGATCAGTACTGGAGAGTTCCTCTTTTTTATTTTGTTTGGTTAACAAAAACTAGAACTTAAAAAAATTAAAAAAGCAACAACAACAACAACATCCTTTAACCAGTTTGGATTTGGTGTCATGGCTCCTTATCAACCCTGGAGGTGGATGTCTGCATCCTCGCATGGTGACAGGCTTAGCCTTTATGATCCACATGAGGATGACCAGATTTTCCTGGAAAATATTGGACAAACAGGGAAATGCAGTACCACGAAGTCCTAAGAATTCTTCTCTGCCTAATTTGCTTTTATGGACTGAAATTGGTTGTGGAAACTGGTTCATGACTGCCATCCAAACCTCCAACAGCTTAAGACGAATAATGAAAAGCACCAAAGGAAGCAGCTTGTTAGAGGCAGAATTTCTGAAAGCACATCAGAAAGGTACTTCAAAATAATTCAGACTCTTTTGAATATCAGTTGAAATCACCTAAGTCTTCAGAGGAGCTGCAGAAAGAGGAGACAGCGGAATTATATTTTTTCATGACACACCATGACTTTTTCCCTTGTTACACTCTAGAAGGGTGATGTATAAATATTTGTTCCCTCTTTCTTTGACCTTGTGGTGACTTAGCAGAGTATCATCCATAAACAAGGAATTGGTCTTCATTTAATTTAATATCTAATCTTCAGGAGGTATGTTTTCTGGCCCCTTGCAAATGGATATTAAAATATTTTGGCCTCTCAGCGTAGTGCATCCATGTTACCAGCATTGCAAGAGTATAGACACAAAAAATATGTCTGGTTATTTTTGATGTATTTTCAGTACCTTATAATTATGGATGACTTCACATCAAATGTCACAGACTTCTTTGTAAGTGAAATAGAGCAATCTAAGAAACCACAGAAGAGTGATGTAGGATGCTTTAAAACAGAGACAATAATACGATGACTAAAGAGATGATGAGCCCAGTAGTGCTACCAGCCAATATCAGAGTGAATGAGCTGCATATGAGGTGAGAGAGATACAGACATCCAAAGCTGCAGAAGCACAACTAATCCATAGGCTGAGCATCAAAATAACCCCTCAAGTGACTTCACAGGCCTAGAACTGCTCTAAGGAGTGTCCCAATGTCCTACTGATTAAACCCCAAGGTTTAATCCTCTTCCGTGTGTCCCTCCAGACTAATTTTTTTCTTGTCCCTTTTTCTTGTACTTGATTTTTTTTTTTTTTTCTTTTCCTGATGTCCCCACTGTGGACACCACCACTTGGCTTTCCTGGTAGGGATGTGGAGCCACATCTGGCTGTGGTGGGTCATACCAGGCACTAATGAAGCTTAGCAAGCAGAACATCCAAAGTGGGGCTTTAAGGCCATCTTAAAGCTCTTCCATTGTGCCTCCTTGAGAAGAATGGTGGTGGAACGTGTTGTTTAGGCATCTCTGGTGCAGAGAGCTAAAGCACTAGAAAGACAGGTGACCAGCTTCCGGAGATTAATGAGTCCTTGGTGGAGAAGTTGGATATAAACCTGCTTATAAGGTGTGTTTGGAGGAAAATTACAGATGGAAGATGACTGCTAAGCATTTGGAGGTAAATTAATATATTAGGAGTACTTCAGATGATGAAGGTAACCAACACACTGAAGTCTGACTACTTCAAAAGTCAGGGGAGTCACAAGGCAGTGGCAGGATTACAGCTTGGAAAAATGAGGATGGAACAAGACTTCAGGGGACAGAGTAGTGCTGTGAGCAGCTTCCTTGAAAGGGAAAGGATTAACCACAGTACACAGTCAAGCATTTAGGAACAGTATTTCTTCTTCCAAGGAGACTTGAGGGGGGCTGGAAAGAGTAAGGGATAGGTAAAAGGTAAAGCTGAATGAGGAAGACCTTGTGCAAAGGGCAGCCCCATCACACACATGACTGTGCTCTGCTGGAAGGACCACGTGCCACTTTTTTGGGCTCCCACCAAGGCAGGAAGTCGTTAATCTGGACATCTGTAGATCGTATCGACTGTGCATAGCAAAGAGCAGAGCGTTGCCACTTATAATTAATGCTGCTTAACATGCACATTTATTCACAGAGCCAAAAATGTTGTGAATGTATTTTGATACTTCAAGTACAGGCAGAATGAAGTAAGGAAGAGGTGATGTCATCATATTTATGCAGGCTCGTTACAGAAACACGTATTTTCATAAAGCATGTGTCAGAGGCCCAGGGAGAAGGCAGTACCTTAAGAAGATAAGCATACCTTCAGCATGGTGTTCCATCCATGCTTTTACTTCTTTCCCCTTGGCTACTTAAAGCCCTCTAGAAGTTGCCATCATTAGAGTATCACTTGACAACACATCAAGTTACAACAATGGGGTTTTAAGAGGAAGCTGAAGTGTGACTCTTTAAATTAAATGAATACAGGCAAAGTTGTTAAGATTATTTTATGAATACTTCTCAGTCAAAGGAGAACACAGCTAGGATGTGGAAATCTTAACGCATAAGTGTTGGTGTCTGGAAACTGTACAGAATTATTTAGCCTATTAGCTTGTTAACCAGGTACTCCTTGCACTTAACCTTATTTTCTAAACTCAGGCTCTGCCTAATATTTACCTGCAGGTAATAAGGTAATGTTTTTAGATGTAGAGGACACCTACTTCTTTCTTGGACTTCTTCCATTTTCAGGCTTTGGCATTCTAACAGCTTGTCAGAGAGAGACATCTGGAAGGTGATTGTTATTGGAGATGGCTGAAAATGTCTGTTACACCATTTTTTGCCCAGAAGATGGGGGATTTGTTCAAAATTTGTGGAAGGTATCTTATTTTCCTAGTTAAAAGCAGAATTCTTTGGAAGATGCGGGCTCCATTTCTCCTCAGTCTTTTTATGCCCCTGGTTTGGGGGCACAGACTAGATTTTTAAGAAATTTTTTTTGAGAAATTTTAGCTTGAGATCTATAGTGATTTATAGTATGAACCTTTCTAAAAAGAGACAACACTTTATGAGAAGACATTGGTTTAATACCTGTCTGCCCACAATGTACATTTGCCTTCGTTACCATCTGTAAGCATCTAGGAAACTTTCACATTTTTCAGAACTTATAGCCCGAAGTTGTTTCACTTTATTTCACCATTTGTAAAATACATCTTATTCTCATTTGTTCGTCTTTTCCAATCTGTAATTGTGCTCATTTTAGTCAGGGCTGAAAGAAGTCTCAGCACAAAATCACAGCTGGTTTTTTCATCAGTCCAGCCCTTCTTCTGGCACATTGTGCTGCCTTTCCAAAAATATAGCTCTCTTCTGCTCCCCTTATGTGTCTGGAATAGTCTTTTTCTTTGTACGCAGAGCCCTGTAAACATGGACACGGCAGGAGTCCTTTGATAAATTAGCTGTTAGCACATTCAGAACTTCTAAATGATGGGGTGTTTTGCTGCAGCGAGGGAAGAATTTTCATCAGATCAGAAGCTGTTACCACACCGGGAGTTACAGCTCAGGAAACTGCCACCAGTGTTATTAGCAGCAGATACCTGGCGTGCCAGGGGAACCCAGAGATCAGTGCTTAACCCTTCCACTGCCCTTGTTCACTCAGTTGGTCATCCAGATGGGCGTGAGAGAAATCCATCCACAGGCACTGTGCAGAGAATCCACGAGCAGTCTCTAACAACGGAGGTCTCCATCCTAGAAATGCAAGCAGTCAGAAGCATTGTTTTAGCGCAGTAACCTTCGGAACTGAGTCAGACCCTGCAGCAGGAGGTCAGCACGGATACATCATGTCTGGTTTTATTTCCTTCCCTATATCAGAGCAGAGCAGCTCTAAACAATGTGCCAGATGCACTGAAGATGATGTAGTTGTTGGAAATAGATTCCTGCAGGACTACGGGTGTGATCGCAGTGCCTGACTCTTGAGACCTCTCTCAATAACAAGTCCTCTTACTGATTTCCCTTTATGTTGAGAAGTGAGGCGGTCAGAGAGGGATATAGATAAGCACATTTCTACTTCGATGAGGACTGGTTAGAGTCTGCTGAAAATCCCGTTGCTTTGAAAGAGAAAAATCCCCTGTTATTTTCCAAGCTATTAGTCTGTTTGTGATTTCTTTATTAAAAACATCTCTGACTGTTCTTAAGCATTGTCATTTATAGGTTTAACCACATAACCATCTCCTGAAACTTGCTATTTTTGTTCCCTCTTATTGATTTAAACGTTTTGCCATCAAAGGCTTAAGTGATGCATTCAGATGGTGGCCACAGGTTGTTGCTTTAACAAGAGACTCACCAGAGAAACTGCTGTTTTAATACCAGCCTGGGATGACCATTCCCTGTCGGACTGTAGGAAAAGCAGTGTCATATCAGGGTAAACTTCACCACTCTCAGGGGACATCATGTAAATACCAAGCAGACAGGAGCTTAGCAGCAGAAGACAGGAAAAAACCACAACTATTTCTTTGTAGACTATCCAGCTGTGTATTAGGTATAATATTCCTAGGAGTGGTCGCCTCTGTAAATGGAAACAGGCGGGGGAAATGCTGTGTGCCTGCCTAACCTCTGCTCATGCTAATGAGAAAATCCTTGGCCTGGGTTCAGTCAGCGTTGCTGTGTTTCTTGGAAGGCTTGCTGGGCATCTTACATGGTGTATATAATGCACAATGTCTGCCTAAATATGCTTTATGAAGTGTTTTGTGTATATCTGTTCTTAGAGATTTGGCATTGTCTGTTGGGCTTTTATAGTATAGGCCTTGAAAAAGAGCCATCCTCCAAAAAAAGAAAAAAAAACCCATCAGAAAGCAGAGACCCAAACAGCCTCCCAACACACCGGCTTTGGTAATTCAATACCACCATCCGTTCCTTTGCTGTTAAGTTGATGCCTTTTGGCCCCTAAAATCATGAGCCAGACAAAAGAAAGGATCCCACAGCTTGAAAAGTGAAGCTATTTTGGCCTCTAACAAAAGCCTTTGCTTTGAAAAAGGAAACTACTTGGTAAACTACTTGAGGAGTTAATTTTCAGGCACTGAAGGCAGTTGAGATACAAAAAAAATGAAAAATTAAAAAATTATGTTAAAACAAACATGGCAAGACATTTTTTTTTCTGTCGGGAAATTAAAATAGGAGTTTGTGCATGCTGATTCTGATGCGGATTCAGCGCTGAGGAAGAATGTGGCCCAAGGGGCAAATCCTCCACCCTGCACATCAGCAATGATCTTCCAATTTAATGTGTGGTTCTGCCCTTTCCTGTTTCCACCCTTATGTGAAGAGAATCGGGCAGGGTCCAGGGGGTGGGGAGGAGGAGGAATGTGGGATGTGTGTTGTGCTACCTTTTATTATTGACTTCCCAAAATTAGAAGTCTCTTTCTAATAAAGAAGAGGCTTAAAAGCAATCAATAGTGTTTATCGTACAAGACAGTAGTTCAAGCTGCAGTGGAGAGTGCTGTAATTCACCCTTTCCCTTGTTACTGATCATCTCATTTAGTGCAGTGCTGCAAAACAGGTCTGGGTTTTAATGCTGTAAATCCCTTAATTATGCACTCCCCAAATATGTTAAAAATAATAGAAAAGTGTTAGTCATTTCTAGCTTTATCTCCCTCCTCCAGTGCTCGTATTCTGTTTGCAACTCACTACAAGTTAACCATGTGATTTGCGTTGGAAGGTTTTGGGGTTTTTTTCGGTTCGTTTCACTTTATTATATTTCAGCAGAGCTGTGACATCCACTTAGATATCCTTACCGCAATTGTTTCGTGATGAGATCAGGTCGCTGCTGTAGATACAGCACAATAACAAGGAAGAGAAAATTCAGGCCACCTTGCTTTGTTTTGATGAGCTGCTGTAGCCTGGTTTCACAGGAGAGAAAAAAGGAGAAAAAAAGAAATAAAGAAAATAGATGAAAAAAAGAAGGGAAGAGAAGAGAAGAGA